>CM061063.1:10137936-10537517 GCA_030762895.1 Sophora flavescens
TCAATTCTTCTTGACTCATCGCTCCCTCACGGCCGTGAGGGCCATCACGGCTAGACCGTGATACTCTCTGCTTGGCTCAATTTCTTATCTTTCAAAGCTCTAAGTCATCCAAGCTTCATACTTGCTAATTCTTGGGCATTTAATCATGAATATCTACAAAACAACACACAATACCACCTTATCCGTTCCAAAGGAAAAACTAAACAAAATAAACACTAAAATGGTCTAACTATATGCAAATGCATGCAGAAATGTACATGGAAAATGAGGTGAAATCACACTCATCAAGCATGTTGAGAACTGCTGAATAAAATATTAACAGAGGAAAGGGGAAGGCCATTTTGATGGTCCAGGCTGGAAATAGCAAGAAGCAGCCCAAGAAGCCCAAGAACAAACAAAAGGGCAAGGGCAAGGGCAAGGCCATCAACAAGATCAAACCCAGTACTTCTGGTTTGAAGCCTGTGGGTGGTGTGGCTAAGGAAGGCAATTGCTTCCACTGTGGTCGGACCGGACATTGGAAGAGGAACTGCCCAAAATACCTGGAAGAGATCAAGAAGAAGAATGGAAGTGAGACTTCCGCTTCAGGTCTGTTTGTTATAGAAGTCAATTTATCTACTTCTGCATCATGGGTATTAGATACTGGATGTGGTTCTCACATTTGTACAAATGTGCAGGACCTAGACAGGAGTAGACCATTGACAAAGGGCGAAGTTGATCTACGAGTCGGAAATGGAGCAAAGGTTGCTGCTTTAGCTGTAGGGACTTATGTATTGACTTTGCCCACTGGGCTTACTATTTAGTTAGAGAACTGTTATTTTGTGCCTGCAATTAGCAGGAATATCATTTCCGTTTCTTGTTTGGACAAGATTGGTTTTTCTTTTATAATAAAGAACAAAAGTTGTTCTATTTATTTGGATGATATTTTCTATGCTAGTGCACACATGAGTAATGGACTTTATGTCCATGATCTTGAAATGCCCATCTATAAAATAAATACTAAGAGGTTCAAACCAAATGAGTTGAACCCGTCTTATCTTTGGCATTATCGTTTAGGCCATGTAAATGAGAAGCGCATTTCGAAGCTCCATAAAGATGGACTCTTGGACTCATTTGATTATGAATCATATGAGATATGTGAGTCTTGTTTATTGGGAAAGATGACTAAAGCTCCATTCACCGGCAAAGGTGAAAGATCCAACGATCTTTTGGGTCTTATACATAGCGATGTATGCGGACCCCTAAACACATTAGCTAGAGGTGGTTTTCAGTACTTCATCACATTTACTGATGATTTCAGTAGATATGGATTTGTGTATCTTATGAAACACAAATCGGAATCCTTTGAAAAGTTCAAGGAATTCAAAAATGAGGTACAAAACCAACTTGGTAAAAATATTAAAGCTCTTCGATCAGATCGAGGTGGTGAATATTTGAGCCTAGAGTTTGATGATCATCTGAGAGAGTGTGGGATTTTATCTCAACTCACTCCACCTGGAACACCACAATGGAATGGTGTTTCTGAGAGGAGAAATCGAACCTTGTTGGACATGGTTCGGTCTATGATGAGTCATGCAAACCTTCCAAACTCTTTTCGGGGACATGCTCTATTAACGAGAGCTTTTACACTTAACCGTGTTCCATCCAAAACGGTAGAAAAGACACCATATGAGATATGGACTGGTAGACGACCCAAAGATATCTTTTATGAAGATTTGGGGTTGTGAAGCATATGTAAAACGTCAAGTTTCTAATAAGCTTGATCCCAAATCTGATAAATGCTTCTTTGTGGGGTATCCCAAAGAAACCAAGGGATACCAATTCTATAATCCTTCCGAAGGCAAAGTGTTTGTCGCACGGACTGGTGTATTCCTAGAAAAGGAGTTTATCTCCATAGGAACCAGTGGGAGGAAGATAGAACTTGAAGAAATTCAAGAATCACAGAGTAGTGACCTACCATTGGTGGAACAGGAGCAACCTTCACAAAATGTTGTGGAGGAACAACCCGCTCCAGTAGCACAAGACCAGCGTAGGTCTAACAGGATACCTCACTAGCCTGAGAGATATGGATTTCTCATGACTCCACAAGGTGATGTATTGCTCATGGATCAAGATGAGCCTGTGACCTACCAGGAGGCCATCACTGGCCCAGAATCTGAGAAGTGGCTTGAGGCCATGAAATCTGAGATGGATTCCACGTACACAAACCAGGTATGGACCTTGGTAGAGCCACCTGAAGGGGTAAAACCTATAGGGTGCAAGTGGGTTTTCAAAAATAAAACTGACATGGATGGTAAGGTACATACCTTTAAGGAACGATTGGTGGCCAAGGGTTTCAAGCAAATTCATGGTGTCGACTATGATGAGACCTTTTCACCTGTTGCGATGCTTAAATCCGTCCGGATCTTACTTGCTATCGCTGCATACCATGATTATGAGATATGGCAGATGGATGTCAAAACTGCCTTCCTTAATGGAAAGCTTCTTGAGGATGTGTACATGACACAACCTGAAGGCTTTGACATTTCAGAGGATGCTTGGGAAAGGTATGTAAATTGCAGCGATCAATCTATGGATTGAAGCAAGCTTCCCGAAGTTGGAACCTTCGTTTTGATGATCTTTGTAAGACGATGACGGATTCATCAAAAATGAAGATGAACCTTGTGTCTACAAGAAGGTTAGTGGGAGCATTGTTGTTTTTCTGGTGTTATATGTAGATGACATATTACTCATTGGAAATGACATCCCTACACTACAAAATGTAAAGACATGGTTAGGGAATTGCTTCTCTATGAAAGATTTGGGTGAAGCTACCTATGTATTGGGGATCAGGATCTATAGGGATAGATCGCTGAAATTGCTTGGCCTAAGTCAGAGTACATACATAGACAAAGTGTTGAGACGCTTTAACATGCATGAATCCAAGAAAGGACTATTGCCTATGTCACATGGTATATGCCTATCAAAGGCACAATCCCCTTCCACTCAAGAGGATAGGGATCGCATGAGTAAGATTCCATATGCATCCGCAATTGGATCTATCATGTATGCCAGATGTATCGTATGCTTTAAGCATAACGAGCAGGTACCAGTCTGATCCCGGTGAAAGTCACTGGTCTGCTGTCAAGAACATCCTTAAGTACTTGAGAAGAACTAAGGATTCGTTCTTGGTATGTGGAGGCAAGGAAGAGCTTGCTGTAATAGGTTACACCGATGCTAGCTTCCAGACCGATAAGGATGATTCCAGATCGCAATCTGGTTATGTGTTCTGCCTGAATGGCGGGGCTGTAAGCTGGAAGAGTTCAAAGCAAGAGACAGTTGCCGATTCTACTACAGAGGCTGAGTATATTTCCGCCTCCAATGCAGCAAAGGAGGCTGTTTGGATCAGGAAGTTCATTACTGAGCTTGGTACGGTTCCTAGTATTGTGGACCCCATTGATCTCTATTGTGATAACAATGGGGCCATTGCACAAGCTAAGGAACCTAGATCTCATCAGCGATCCAAGCATATACTTAGGCGCTTCCATCTCATTCGAGAGATTATCGATAGAGGAGATGTGAAAATATGCAGAGTACCAACACTTGACAACGTTGCTGACCCACTTACGAAACCTCTTGCTCAACAGAAGCATGAAGGTCACACTAGATCGATGGGCATTAGATTTATGCCTGATTGGCTCTAGTGCTAGTGGGAGATTGTTGGTGTAAGCCCTAGAGGCCAATGTATTTCTTTAGACTTACATTTGTATCTTGCTATTATATATATATGATATGAGGCATTCCAGTTTATTGTGTTACTTGTTTAAACATAATAAAGTCCTTAGAATGGAAATTTCAGTTTAATAGAATATCAAGTATATGACTTGATCGTGAGACACTATTGAACAATGAAATCCTATTCTTAAATATCCGTAGTCAAGTATTTTATTAATAAGGACAATAATAATACAATTGAGACTATTATGTGTGCAAACTGATGACCACATCTCACAGGTCATAGATATGAGATATCGAGTTGCCACATAGGTACACATTAAGGTAATGATGTACTGGATTGACCCGCCATGAGAACACTACATGGAGCGTTATGTGAGTGTCATAAGTAGTTCTCATAGTGATAATGGTGCATACAATCCTTCGACCTGAAATCACTACGATCCCTACATGAGGAGTCGTGTGCTTTAATATCGTCAAACGTCATCTGTAATAGGATGATTATAAAGACGGTCATTGGGCATACCACGAGCCATGCAGAGGGATGTGAGTGACCTAGATGGAATTTGTCCCTCCTACATGACAGGAGTAATATCGTGGGGCCCCCGATAGAGTGAGATCAGTAAAATGCATGGCCATCTTTGAAATGAGTCAATATGAGATATTGACCTCATTTGTTGTTGAGTCTACTCGGGTATCAGGGAACATGATATTGAACCATACAAGGGTGACACATTCTATGCCTTGTGTTCAATATAGATATATGGACAAAGGGATAATAATGCACATGAATATTTGTCACATAAAGGTTTCGTCAAATCACTGACTTTCTCACTACTTAGGTAGCAGTGATGTATTGCTAGATACCGCTCACTGTTTGTAATATTAAATGGGATTTAATGTTACTACTAACGTTTTGGGAACCTATAGGGTCACACACATAAGAGCGGATTAAAAGAAGCATTAAAAGGAGAGTTGGACTTTCCTATTGGGCCTAGCGCATAGTACATGGGCTTAGGTCAAGTGTTGCTCACTAACTCACTTAAGGAGGCGCTACTATAAGTAGAACACTTAAGTTGTTGTGCACACAAGGTTGATACCCTAGCCGCACAGAGAGAGTAAGAGTGAACAGTAAGCCTCGGTTTTGAAGCTAGCACTGCAAGACAGAGACGCTTCAGGTTCGTGACGTTGGACGTTCACGGAGTCCGCTCGTGTGGATACCTCCGGAGACACCGTTCGTGTGGTGTTCGTGATAGACGAATTTCAACCAACAGCCATCGCTTCAAGAGGTAAACTTTCTAATCATGAATCATGACCATTCGCATGGATCCTTCGATGGGAATTTTTCCGCTGCGTTTTTTAATAAAAAAACTGTTAGGTTTAAAACCATTTTTTTAATAAAAAATACATAATAAAATTGGACGGGGCAATTTGGGTCTATGGGTTTGTAATTGCCAAACCAAACACTCAAACATGCATGGTTGAGTTTGGTCGGGGTCAGATTGGACCCAATTAATAAAAAAGTCTATCGATTCGGAGCGAACCCGTGAACACTCTTATGAGACTTGAGAAATTGGACTTATTATGTCATAACTTGAGCTACAAGAATCCAGTTAAGCTGAAATTGGTGTTTATGAAAATCTAAGAGACATGGCTATAATTTTATGAAGGCATTTGAGACCAAAAGAGGTCATTTGGATCAAGCATGACCTTGCTTGTTAGTAGAGCATGACCATATATTTTTCTACTTATTTTGGTTAATAGTATTATGTTGTAGACATTGAGGCCAACTGATCATTTATATTATGCTTGCTTCTCTTTCAAAGTTTTACTTT
This sequence comes from Sophora flavescens, assembly GCA_030762895.1. Taxonomy (NCBI): domain Eukaryota; kingdom Viridiplantae; phylum Streptophyta; class Magnoliopsida; order Fabales; family Fabaceae; genus Sophora; species Sophora flavescens. Next base: position 10,143,483 of record CM061063.1, read on the forward strand.
TAAAGGTTCCTTCTTCTTTTATTGTTGGAAAAAAAACAATTTTTTAAGAGTTTCCCACAAAAGTGTCCGGCCCACATTCTCCTTTCATTTTTAAAAAAACTAGACCAGACACTACCTTAGTCCATTTTGATAAACCTCATTGATAACCTTTCCTCGGTCCATATTCTTCCTAAATCCAAACCCCGTCATTGTCTTCCTTCAATTTTAAAGTAATCCATCAATGTCTCCCTTCAATTTTGGAGCTTTGTATTGCTACTTAAACACACGATGCCACTGTCATCATTGTTAAGCACCTGCCTGACTACAATAAGTTTGAACGGAGTTTGCAAAGTGATTGTGGTTTGGGCTGGGTGAATGGTGGCTTAGGACTCTGCAAGTGGTAGTTAGGTCCAAATTTGGAGAGGTATGATGCTAAGTTGATAGTGTCGCAAAGTGGTATGATGCAAGATAAAGAAGTAAAAGATAAAAGAATGGACGAAAAAGATAGAAAGATAACATTTTAAGTAAAGGCCCATTTTAGTCCCTGCCAAATTTCGTGGTACCCAATCTAGTCCCTGAGAAAAAAAAACTCACCCGTTAGTTGTTGACAATTATAAACGTGGAACATATTAGTCATTTCGTTTATGTCCGTTAGGAAGGCTCCGTTAGTTTGTTGATGTGGCCTGTTAACTCATCTAGTTGTGCGTTAAGGGACCAAAATGAGCCTAAAGTTTGTTAGGGACTAAATTGGGTATCCTTTATTCTTCTCTGGGATAAACCCTTATTTTGGTCCCTTGTCTTTATTTTAGTTTTCATTTTGGACCCTTATCTTTTTTTTTTAGTCGTTTTGGTCCCTTATCTTTCAATCGTTAGCCTATTTTGGTCCCTTATCTTTCAACCGTACGTTAGCCTATTTTGGTCCCTTCCATCAGTATGCCGCCGTAAGTCGTTGGAAATAGTCGTCGGAACCATCGCCGTCACCAAAAATCGCGGCTTGAATTTGGGTTTTAGAGAGATAAAATCATGTTTTCTCTCTCTCCCTTCTTCCATCTTCCTTCTTCCTCCTTTCATCCTTCTTCCTTCTTCCTCCCCTTCCTTCTTCCTCTTTCTTCTCCCCTTCCTTAAATCCCGTTGATGTTGTCATTATTTAATGGAGGAAGAAGGAGGAGAAAGGGAGGAGGAAGGAGGAAGAAGGAAGGGGAGAGAGAGAAAACAAGATTTTCTCTCTCTAAAACCCAGATACCTAATGCCGTCAGTGCAAAACTGATGGAATGGACCAAAATGAAAACTAAATAAAAGATAAGGGACCAAAACGACCAAAAAAAAAGATAAGGGACCAAAATGAAAACTAAAATAAAGATAAGGGACCAAAATACTAATTTAGCCTTCTTCTCTTCCTCAACCCCTTATTCTTATCTCCCTCATCTCCTATGTATCTTCTTCCTCTTTCTCCCATGGCTGGAAGAGCTTGACACCACCAACACGCTCCTTCGTGAAAGGATTACCTTTTTGGGTTCTCATGTTCTCTCTATGGACATTTTGTTTTTTGGTTTTGTTGTTGTAGTTTCAATTTTTCAAGAGAACCTTTTATATTTCTGATAATTCTTTTTTGGGAAATTAGCAAACTTGCTTATTGATGTCGTGCGAATGCACGTGCGATCCGGCAAGTGTACCGGATTCGTCGCCAAGTAATAAAAAGATATCGATCCCACAGAGACCGTGATCTCAAATCGTAACTAATAACTGAATCGATAAAACTGGACTATAAAAAGATATTTGAAATAAGAGATAACTCAAAATCAGAATCAAGTAAAACAGAAAGTAAATCAGTTTATGGTTTTTCAGATCTAAATGGATTCCTAGGAATTTGGGTTACCAACAAGATCGTTTATGTTACTAAATTGATTAACCCTTGTTAATTATCAAAATTACCTTGAAGGCGAATTTATCCTCAAATAGTTTAAGCTCCCTCTCGGGTTACAAAAACCGTGCCCAATTAAACCAACCCCTACTCTCATGGTAGTCGAATTTAGATCGAACCCTTTACGTTTTGTGACAATTCGTTAATCCTCGAAGGACGGCTTCTAACTCTCGTGATTTCAGTCCTAAGTCTGACTCTATAGATCCGACACCTAAGTTCACCGCTAGGTTCCTCCTTAGAATGTCTACGACATGCAAATAAGTGCGCACCAGATTTACAAGTAATTAAAACACTAGAAATCAGATCTAAGCAGAATCACAATTAACAAAGATAAAACATCAATTCATTGCCATAAACAAACCTTGGGCATAGCCCCAATCCCTAGAAATTAAACTACTACTCAAGCATTGCCATGGTGATGACAAGCTTGGTTAACAACAACATGAAAATAAAATCAGAAAAGAGAGGAGGAAGAAGAGAGATCCTAAATCTATGCCTAAGAGTAGCATCCAAAAAGTGTCTTTTTCAATCCTCATCCTGATGCCATATTTATAGATTTTGGAAGTTTAAACTCAAATTAGATCCAAATCAGTTGCTTTTGATCCAAGTAACGCGTGTCACGGTCGTGATGGATTCTGCCTTGGGCGCTTCTTCAGTTTTTGGTCTATCACGGCCGTGATGCTCATCACGGCTAGGCCGTGATCAGTTCTTCCTGTTGAGGGTCTGGTTCAGCTGACAGGTCACGGCCGTGATGGACATCACGGCTAGGCCATGACCAGTTCTGACTTTTGCCTTCTTTCTTTTTCAGTTTTACTCGATCATGGCCGTGATGGGCTCTGCTTGGCTCATTTTCTTCACTTTTCAAGCTCTATCTTCATCCAAGATCCATCATGGTTGTTCCTGAGCATTTTATCCTTATTTTCTGCAAAACAACACCACAAAACCGCCTTACCCGTTCCAAGGTAAAAACTAACAAAAAATCAAATTAAATATGCCTAAACTATATGAAAATGCATGCAAAATGATAAACAAATATGAGGTGGAATCACACTCATCAAATCACCCCAAGCTTAAGATTTTGCTGTCCTCAAGCAATCACCAAGGCCAGACGATATAAATAATCAGAGCATGGATAGTAAACCAAGAACCCGAATAGCTAATCCAAGTAACAGGCTTATTCAAATAAGAAACCTAGATACAATCAATTTAAAGTCCAATTAGAAGCTTAGGCTTCCTAAATCCATATTCTCACTTATTCGGGCACTCTTCTCACCTCACTCAAGTGTTTAAGGGAATATGACAATTCGCTCAATTTCCTCAAGGAAGATATTCTACCATAAGCTTGACTATTAACCAAATCTCTACTTTATTAATGAAAACACTTAAGAATCAAGAGGTCTTTTACTCTGGTTGTAATGGAGTCATGGGATTAATCGTTAGGTGGGGAAATCAAGAAAAGGAAATTCAAGAGGGTTAAACAAAATATCAAACATTGCAAAGCATGACACCTTCTAAAATACCCTTTTTGGGCTTTGATTCGTCTTTCCACCTTTCTTTCCTTCTTTTTATTTTATTCCTCACTTTCTTTTTGTCATCCCCTTCTCCATATTATTTTTTTGTTTATTTTATTTTATTTATTTGGAGAAGGGGAGATTTTCAACTCAAGAGAAATATTTTTCTATCTTTCTCATCCCATACTTTTTCAACTACCTTTTTACCCTTTTTGCAATACTTTAAAAGGTGTCATACCAAGCATCAAAATATTTCAAGGTACCAAGAAAAATATTTTATTCTTTTAGGCTCAAAATTGGGCAACTAAGGGGTAGAATTTAATCAATCAAAGCTCAGAAGGCCGAAAAAAAAATACCTAGTGCCTCAATCATTTTCAAAAATGTTTTCAAAAATTTCTAAGTTTCAAAACGGTTTCAAGTCAAGTTCTAGAGAATACAATCCAAGAGGAATAAAACACTCTATCACAAAGAATGTGGTAGATTTAGTGAGTACCCCTTTTAGGCTCAAAAATCTCACATTTAGTAGTTCAAAAATCAGTGAGAAACACAAATCTAAGGAACCACATGCTAATTATCAACTACCAAAAGATTATCTCAAGCAATTTTATTTTTAGCCTTATCACAAGAATAAAAAAAATTGGGTTCAAAAATTCACTATCTCAATTTATTTGGCACCAAGTTCTCACAATTGGATGCAAACTCTAAGCAAAGGGCAATCTAATCATGTGATCATGCAAAACTATGCCTATATGAGTGCAACATGAAAAATGCAAAAATACCCCTACCCCAAGCTTAAAAACTTACATTGTCCCCAATGTAAATAATCAAGTCGGAGAAAGGAGAAAAATGGAACAACTCATCGAGGTGGTAGCGGGTGTTGGCTCACATGCCAATCAAAAACTTGTTGGAAAATGTTTCATGACCGTGATGGGTATCACGGGCAGGCCGTGATCAATTCTGGTCTTCTGGAGCTGGCCTGTCACGACCGTGACCTGTATCACGGCTTGGCCGTGATACTCTCTGATCTTTAGGGTCCTTCCCATCACGCCCGTGATGCTTATCACGGCTGGGACGTGATCCTTTCTAGTCTTCTTGGTTAGCTCATCACGGTCGTGACCACTGTCACGGCCTAGGCATGATGACTTCTAACTTTATTTGTCCCTGGTCTTTTTGCTCTTCCTTCCTTCTCAACCTGAAAACACTTGAAAAATCTATTAATTTATGATTTTTTTTTCTTCATCTTCTCAAATTATTCAAGAGTTAAATTCAAAAACAAATGGAAAAGGGAAAGAAAACTTGGGTTACCTCCCAAGAAGCGCTTATTTATGGTCTTAAGCTTGACCATACTTCTTTCAGTCAACCGGGGTCGGCTAGGCATAGAAGTGCAGGAACACTTATCTTCCATGGGAGTCCTTTAAAGAGCCGATTCTGCTCATATGGCCAATTGCGCTTCCGCTTCGCTCTTTTCACTCTGAGCTTCATGGCTTTTCTCCCTCCCGGCGGAAGTTTTGTTTCCACATGATGAGCAACTCCAACTTCATCACTACTGGGTGCATCATTTGCCATGCAAATCTTCGGAGTTGCTTCCATGTTGAGCTCTTCCTTTACCACTGGAGACGTTATATCGATCCTGCACACATGACTCACAAAAGGAGGCTTGTTATATTAGTTAGTCAATTCAAAATCTACCCTACCTTCCTCTATATTCAGAGAGAGTTTGCCATTCCTTACGTCTATTATTGCTCCAGCGGTGGCCAAGAATGGCCTTCCTAAAATGATGGGGAATTCAGAATTCCCATTCATATCCAATACCAGGAAATCGGTAGGGATGAAAAATTTCCCTACCTTTACAGGAACATTCTCTAGTATGCCTAGAGGAGTTCTAGTTGAGCCATCCGTAAATTGTAAGGAGAATTTGAATGGACTCAACTCTTTGGTTCCCAACCTTTCCAAGATAGTGAGCGGCATCAAGCTCACACTAGCCCCTAAGTCACATAAGGCTTGGTCTATTTTTACCTTTTCAATTGAGCAAGCGATAGAGAAACTACTTGGGTCTTTCAGTTTAGGAGGCATATTAGCTTCTATATCTACTTGCTTTCTCTTGACCAACCTTTGTGGGAAAGGTATCGGGGGTTGGTACGGTGGTGGAGGGACATACTTTGGTTCTGGCTCTTCATCCTCGCTCATGTCCTCCTCACATTCCACATCCTTTTCAACCACCCCAAGCTTATCATCCCTCAAGTATATGGCATTGCAATGTTCATTGGGATTAGCTTCGGGTTGGCCTGGGAACGTACCCTTTGGTCTAGAGTATGTGCTGGCTTGTTGGGCAATCTGAGTTTCTAGCATCTTGTTATGGATGGCTAAGTTATCTACCTTAGATGCTAGCTCTTTTATTGCCTCGTTTACTGCCCTACCTTGTTGTCTAAACTCTTCATTTTGTTTTGTTTGAGTTTCCACAAAACATTCCAATAAAGACTCGAGTTTAGACTTATGTACCTGAGGATACCCCGCTGCGGGTTTCCTATTACCTTGGCCCTCTTGGAACTCATGGTTCAGTGTGTTGTTGTAGTTCCCATAGGAGAGGTAAGGGTTGTTCTTCCTCTGGTTGTAAGGATTTGGGGGAGCATAGTTGGGCAACTTCGGGTTCGAGTCGTAGAAGTTGTGACAGGAATTCACTTGTTCCCCCGAAGCGCCGGATCCATGACCAATACCACGTGGGAACTCCATGATGTCATGTTCCTGCATTCCACAAATCTCACAAACAATGTTAGTAGCACCTATTGCACTCACATTAGCTCTTTCAAGCTGATCAAAGCGTTTATTCAGTGAGTCTATTTTAGACATTATAAGATCAGTGCTATTCATTTCGAACTTACCCCCCGAAATCTTTTTTCGGTTATGACCTCTTTCTGAACCCCATTGCTGGTAGTTGGTGGCCACGTTTTCGATGATGTTGAATGCCTCAGTCAGAGGCCTATTCATAAAGGCTCCACCAGCTGCGGAATCAAATGACACCTTCGAAGAGTAATCCAATCCGTTGTAGAAGGTGTGCACTAATAACCACCTCTCGAGTCCATGATGTGGGCAAGACTCCAGTAATCCCTTGTAGCGATCCCAAGCTTCGGATAAGCATTCTCCGTCCTTTTGGAAGAAGCCGGTGCTCTGGGTTTGTATGTAGGCCGTCTTGGATGGAGGGAAGAATTTCTCCAAGAACGCCTGCTCCAGTTGGTCCCAAGTCGACAAGGTGTTAGCAGGTATTTGCTTCAGTCAAGCTTTCGCCTTTCCAGTAAGATATGAGGGGAACAACCTCAAACGGATAGCATCAACGGGGGTGCCATGAATTCTAACTGCATCGGTGAACTCCAAGAATGTCTCTACGTGGTCAGTCAGGTCCTCCGAGGGCAATCCTCCGAATTGATGTTGCCTAATCATGTTAATGAGCATAGGCGGTATAGTGTAGTTTTCCACCTCAATCTCTGGCCTAGCAATCCCAGTTCGCAAACCCCTAGCATTTGGGGCTGCGTAGTCCTTCAGAGGTTTCGTATCTGGTTGATTCGCCATTAGTGGAATGGGACTCAACCTCTCTCTCTCTCTTTGTAGTCTCCTACGTCTGTGAAAGGTCCTTTCGACTTCGGGGTTGACCTCACTAAGGTTTCCAAGACTTAGTGATCGTTTCATAAAAGAGAAAACAACACGGAGAGATAGATACTCTTAGAAGGAAAGAGAGATTTTTTTTTTCTAATAACAAAAATCAGTTAAAAATAAAGAAAGAAAAAGTCCAGAAAAATCAATTTACAAATTAAATTGAGATTCGAGGAAGCACAGTCCCCGGCAACGGCGCCAAAAACTTGATGTCGTGCGAATGCACGTGCGATCCGGCAAATGTACCGGATTCGTCTCCAAGTAATAAAAAGATATCGATCCCATAGAGACCGTGATCTCAAATCGCACTAATTACTGAATCGATAAAATTGGACTATAAAAAGATTTTGAAAAAGGTTTTGATATTTGAAATAAGAGATAACTCAAAATCATAATCAAGTAAAGGAGAAAGTAAATCAGATTATGGTTTTTCAGATCTAAATGGATTCCTAGGAATTTGGGTTACCAACAAGATCGTTTATGTTACTAAATTGATTAACCCTTGTTAATTATCAAAATTACCTTGAAGGCGAATTTATCCTCAAATAGTTTAAGCTCCCTCTCGGGTTACAAAAACCGTGCCCAATTAAACCAACCCCTGCTCTCGTGGTAGTCGAATTTAGATTGAACCCTTTACGTTTTGTGACAATTCGATAATCCTCGAAGGACGGCTTCTAACTCTCGTGATTTCAGTCCTAAGTCTGACTCTATAGGTCTGACACCTAAGTTTACCGCTAGGTTCCTCCTTAGAATGTCTAGGACATGCAAATAAGTGCGCACCAGATTTACAAGTAATTAAAACACTAGAAATCAGATCTAAAGCAGAATCACAATTAACAAAGATAAAACATCAATTCATTGCCATAAACAAACCTTGGGCATAGCCCCAATCCCTAGAAATTAAACTACTACTCAAGCCTTGCCATGGTGATGACAAGCTTGGTTAACAACAACATGAAAATAAAATCAGAAAAGAGAGGAGGAAGAAGAGAGATCCTAAATCTATGCCTAAGAGTAGCAGCCAAAAAGTGTCTTTTTAAATCCTCAGCCTGATGCCATATTTATAGATTTGGGAAGTTTGAATCCCAATCTAACTCAAATTAGATCCAAATCAGTTGCTTCTGATCCAAGTAACGTGTGTCACGGCTGTGATGGATTCTGCCTTGGGCGCTTCTTCAATTTTTGGTCTGTCACGGTCGTGATGCTCATTACGGCTAGGTCGTGATCAGTTCTGCATGTTGAGGGTCTGGTTCAGCTGACAGGTCACGTCCGTGATGGACATCACGGCTAGGCCGTGACCAGTTCTGACTTTTGCCTTCTTTCTTTTTCAGTTTTGCTCGATCATGGCCGTGATGGTCATCACGGCTAGGTCATGATGGTCTCTGCTTGGCTCATTTTCTTCACTTTTCAAGCTCTATCTTCATCCAAGCTCCATCATGATTAATCCTGAGCATTTTATCCTAAATTTCTGCAAAACAACACCACAAAACCGCCTTACCCGTTCCAAGGTAAAAACTAACAAAAAATCAAATTAAATATGCCTAAACTATATGAAAATGCATGCAAAATGATAAACAAATATGAGGTGGAATCACACTCATCACTTATGTGGGTGGGTTCATTCTGAAGTATCTCCACAACAACTAAAATACTGAACAATAGGGGTAATTAAATTGTATAGTGTTGATACAACCACCAATTAAAAGACTAAAGTGGCACCACCAATATTGGGGCATCACCCACTCCCAGATTTACAAAACAACCTCAGTATAGAGCACCAACAGACCCAAAGCAAAGCTTAAGCATAACTATAGCTTCTTGGTAGCATAGACATAAACTACCTGATACAGTCTTAAAAATCTATAAAGAATAACATGAAAACGGAGGCCACCATGAACCAAGGAGGCATGAGTGCAGAAGAAGAAGAATAAAGAATGTGAAGAAGAAGAGTGACGTTTTGGGCACTTTCCCAATTTTTTTTGTAAAAAAATAAATAAATTACATGCCGGAAATACATTAGCGGGACAACTAGGCATCTTAACGGGTCAAGTTGGCAAAATAACGAAGGTAAGTAAACAGAAATAGACACAAGGACTACTATGTCCCACATTTGTAATTGTCAAGGACTAACGGGTGAGTTTTTTTTTTCCTTTCTCAGGGACTAAATTGGGTACCACGAAATTTGTCAAGGACCAAAATGAACATTTACTCTAATATTTTATTTCCTTTCAAATTTGACATGTAACACCCCGCTTTTCGTTAAGTACTTTTCTATAAGCTCGTTTGGTTGGTCAAGTTGTTGGTTGAGGGCTAAGTGGGATTTTTGGCTTAAAAGTCCTTTTCTGGTAGATGAGCACGCCCGTGCTTAAAATCAGGCGCATATGACTGATTTTAAGTTGAGCACGCCCGTGCTCAAGGTGCTGACCGCGTCTCGCTGACGCTAAGTGAGTGTTGAGCAAAATTGGCAAGTGCACCAAATCGCTAACTATAGTAATAAAAATATCGTCCTCAGGGATTGAACCGTTAACTACTAACGTGCCAACTCAATTTTGTTTGAGCGACCGAGTGGTTTGAAATTGGCTTTCGCCAATAAGTAAGAATAGAAATTTAACAAAGAAAAGAAAATATTTTTGGTATTTTTTTTTTCAGATGAGAAAATTAAGCAACAGAATAATTGGGTTTCAACAATCAAGAATAAATTGTTACAGGATCGATTTCCCTACCTTTCCTACTTGTTCGATCCTGGAAATCAACTTGAACAGTTTATCCAATTTCAAGAAACTGAGTTTTGTAATTTATCCCCTAATTCCTTAGGTGAATAAACCTATCTGTCTAAGTTACTAATTCAATTCCTTTAGTATTAGATAAATAGCAGAAGCATTAAGAAAGATTTCCACTCAAAAAAAATTAATTTGGATGTGTTCTCATTCCTAAGTAACACACGCAAATCGTTTATTCACAAACAACGATTATGAACTCGAATTTTCCAATTGCAAATTCATACAGTAGATAAACATGCAAACAGTGAATACACTCTTGAAATTAAACAAACCAAAACAAGTAATTATCCATAATCAAAACAAGTTATCTAGGCAGTTCCATCTACCTCTAACAAAAGAAAATTAGCTAGACATAATGAAAAAGGAAGAACCAGGTGAAGAAGATGAAGGCAAGGTAGTCATCATGAGTCTCTCTATTCTTCTTTTTTTTTTGTGCGGCTCCTATCAGTGACGCTCCTCTTTTCTTTCGTTGCTGTACGGCTCTGTTTTTTTTCCCACTGTGCGGCTGCAGTTTTTCTCCTTTTTTACGATGTGGCTGCTCCCCTTTTTACACTGTGCGACCCCCCTTTTATACGCTGCTGCTACTGTGCGTCCAGGTCCTCCTTCTTTTAATGCTTTCTTTTCTTCTAATATTTAGGACTTGCTTCACGTACATGGACCCCCATTACTTGAACGTGATCTTCCCTGGTCCAAGTTGCTGTAATTGTCTTTTAATTGACCAATATTTAGAGTTTGGTCCAATTCAGGTGGGCTCCTCCCCATTAGCATTTTCAAACCAATATTAGAATTGATTTCCAGCAAAATCAACAATTACTCCACATGGGCTTCTTCTATTAGCCAAGTCCAAGTCCATTTGGTTAATTAATTTTTTTCTTCATATTTTCCTATTTAACAAAAACAAAAGAAAACATTATTAAATAAACTAAAAAAATATAAATAAACTAAAATATGTAAAACATTATTAAGAACTCGATTAACTAAACTTATGGACAAAACTCAATCAATTAGCACAATTGGGAGCAAAAACCCACCCAATATAAACACAGAGACATCATAGAATCTAGAAGATTATCACACCCCCAAACCTAAGACTTTGCTTGTCCCCAAGCAAAAGTAACCCAAACTAACACACCAAACACTAAGGACAACAGACCAAGCAAACATCGACTCAAGGGACACCCTAACTTAACAATAACAAAGCAATGCACCACCCAACCATGTAAGAAATCCTAAAACAAAAGAATCACCTTATAACAAGTTCTCACATCCAAGAATATTCCAAATAAGAAATCATAACAATGGTGCTCCAATATTTCCACACTTGAAAAATTAAAGAACATGGCTAATTCAATTAAGGAAGAACTATTGGACACCCTACTACTCACAGGAAGTGAAATTTCACTCAATCACTCAAATTTATGTGGGTAATAATTGCAAGTGTATCACTCAAATTCACACATCAAAACCATGCAACTTCAAGTTTGATTTTCATCTCAATCATTCATCCAGAATTCACAACATGCATAAATCAAAGGGACTTTATTTAGGATGTAATGTGACGAAGGTAAATGGGAAGGATAAGAAAGGATAAACAAGCTTGCACCAAAGGAAATAGGAGAGCAACACTTACTTTTAAAGAACCAGGCTTTGCATACAACCCTTTTTCCACCTCCTTCTTTTTGACTTCCTTCACCTTATTTTCTTTCAAAGCACCACTTTATTTTTCTCAAGTATTTCATACCATTTTTCATATATATATATATATATTGCATTTTTTTGTCTTCTTTTTTTCTCTCTGTTTTTTTTGGCAACCATTCATTCCTTTCACCAACATATATAAACACAATATTCTCCCCCACACTTATGTCAAACTCACTCACAATAATTCAATGCTCTCCTATCCACTAAGGTTTGGGTAGAAACATTGTTTTTCAAGTTAAGGCTCATGGGTAAAAACAAATAAAGATTTACATATAAAGCTCAAATGGGCTAAGCAAAGGGGAAAAAATCAAGGTTGACTATTTGGTCAAAGTGGCTACATGAAAACGGCCCAAATCATTTTTATAACATGCATGTGACTCATGAATTTCAAACAAGAACCAAGCAAACTCAAGAGCATGAATTTCAATGGTGCACTCACAAGAAAGAATTTACAATTATAGGCTCAAATGACTCACAAGAATAAAGTTAAGCAATCCAATTAATTCTCACCAAAATTTTATAGCCATGAACTTTAATCAAAAAAGTTTAACACAATGCACCAAAGTTATGAAATCCAGTCAAGAACAAACTCAAATAAAAAACTAAACCACAAGTATCATCTTCATATCAAAGGAAAACAAACGTGGTGGGTGTACAATACAATGAAATTGCCAAGAATGGGGTTCCACACAAGCATGCTTATTTTATTTTTATTTTTTATTTTTTTAAAACTCAAAAATAAAACAGCACACAAACAGGAAAAAAATAAAAATAAAAGCAAAATAAAGCAAAAGAAAAGAAAAGAAAACTCCCCTATCCCGCGCTTCCAAAATTTGGTCCAAACTTGAGGTCACCATCATTAGTGCCTCATATCCTTCCTTTTTGTCATGAGATACCACGAAGCACAACTAAATATATATCTCAAAACATTAGCACAAGATAGGCGAGTCATAAAAGAAAAAAAAAACAACTAAATATATCTGGATCAATTTTTTTCAAAATTTTCTAATTTTTTTTAAAAAGACTAAAATAAAAAATTAACAAGGAAAAGAAAAACTAAACTACCGCTTGGGAAGTCTCCCAAGAAAAATTCTTATTATAGGACTTAGTGAGATTGTTCACCCTCCTTAGAAGGCGAGTGAAGGGTAATGTTAACCCTGTTCCTATTCAAATCACCCCCAAAGTACAATTTCAACCTTTGGTCATTTACCTTAAAACTTCTTCCAGAATTTGGCTCTACAATCTCAATTGCACCATAGGGACTAACTTCCTTAACAACAAAAGGACCTGACCATCTAGACTTTAACTTTCCAGGGAAAAGTCTTAGTCTAGAATTATACAATAACACTTGTTGTCCTGGTTCAAATTCTTTCACAATTAATTTTTTATCATGCCATCTCTTGGTTCTTTCTTTATAAATTTTAGAACTCTCATAGGCTTCCAACCTAAACTCTTCCAGCTCATCTAACTGCAACAACCTTTTCTCACCTGCAGCTTTCAAGTTAAAATTAAGCAGCTTCATTGCCCAATAAGCTTTATGTTCCAACTCAACTGGAAGATGGCATGATTTGACATACACTAACTGATATGGGGACATTCCAATTGGATTTTTGAAAGTTGTCCTATATGCCCAAATCACATCATCCAATTTTCTAGCCCAATCTTTTCTTGAGGAACCTACACTTTTTCTAGGATCCTCTTCAGCTCTCTATTTGAAATTTCAACCTGTCCACTAGTTTGTGGATGGTAGGGGGTAGCTATTCTATGTTTCACACCATATTTACTCAGTAAAGATTCAAATTGTTTATTACAAAAGTGTGACCCCCATCACTTATCACAGCTCTAGGCACCCCAGACCTTGTAAAAATGTGTTTCTTAAGGAAAGAAATCACAACCTTGGCATCATTGGTTGGTAATGCCACAGCCTCCACCCACTTGGAGACATAGTCTACAGCAACCAAAATATATTTATTAGAGAAAGACGATGGGAATGGTCCCATAAAGTCAATCCCCCAAACATCAAAAATTTCAACCTCCAAGATAGATTTTAGAGACATTTCATCCCTCTTAGAAATGTTCCCTACTCCTTGACATCTATCACATTTTTCAATAAAATTGTGGGCATCCTTAAACAAAGTAGGCCAATAAAAGCCACATTGCAAGACCTTAGCGGCAGTTCTTTTGCCACTATAATGCCCACCATATTCAGACCCATGACTAGGGGTGAGCAAATGAAGGTGACCCGCCCGAACCCGCCCGACCCGTTACTAATTTTTGCGCAACGGTCGGGTTGAAACGGGTTGGCGGGTTGGGCGGGTGGAAAATTCGGTTTTAGATGGATAAGAGCGGGCGGGTTCGGGTCTGGTTTATGTCACCCATCGGAACCCGACCCGACCCGCTCATAACAAAAAAAATAAAAAAAAATTTTAATGGAGAATGGACTGTCAAGACTGGATCTTAGATTTTTTTTCCCCTCTTCTGTTATTTTTTTTTTTTTGGGTACTTAATTGGGTTGAAAGCCTTAAATTTTAATTAGGCTCGTTGGGTTTTTTTTTAATTTTTTGGAATAAAATTAAATAATTAAAAAGCCTAAACCCGTTTCAACCCGCCCGAACCCGTCCGAAACCCGCCCAACCCGATGGTATAGATGGGCGGGTTCGGTTTCCATTTTTTTTACCTCGAACCCGCCCGAACCCGATGGTCCCCGCCCGAACCCGCCCAATGCTCACCCCTACCTATGACAGTGCCACAATTTTTTTTTCAAATTCATCATCAGGGGTATATCTCCTAATGATCCCATCAGCACTTCTTTTAAACAACAATGGTTTATCCCACTAATAAAATTTAGCATCATGAAAAAACTTTTTCTTTTGCTCCCAACTTAAATCAAGAGGGATAATACATGCAGCCTTATAATTTGCAAAATCAGTAAACCAAGGAAAAGAATTTACCATCATCAATTTTTCATCAGGAAACTCCTCCGAAATGGAAGGAATGTTCTTGTCCCCCTCAGTTTGGACAAGTCTAGAGAGATGATCTGCCACAACATTTTGCTTTCCTTGCTTGTCTCTTATCTCTAAATCAAATTCTTGGAGAAGCAATATCCACCTAATCAATCGCGGCTTAGCATCCCGCTTAGCAAACGAATACCTCAAGGCAGAGTGATCAGTGTAAACAATGACTTTATACCCAACAAGGTAAGATCTAAATTTATCAAAAGCAAACACAATAGTAAGTAACTCTTTTTCAGTTGTGGCATAATTCTTCTGAGCATTATTCAACACACGACTTGCATAATAAATCACATGCATGGTTTTATTTTTTCTTCGTCCTAACACTGCACCTATAGCATAGTCACTCGCATCACACATAATTTCAAAAGGTAAACTCCAATCAGAAGCAACCATCACAGGTGCACAAATTAGTTTTTCTTTTATTTTATTAAAAGCATCCAGACATGCATCATCAAACACAAAATTTGCCTCTTTTTCCAAAAGGTCTGTCAAGGGCTTAGCAATTTTAGAAAAATCTTCTACAAACCGCCTATAAAAACCAGCATGCCCAAGAAAACTTCTTATCCCTTTCACATTAACTGGTGGTGGTAACTTCTCAATTACCTCCACCTTTGCTCTATCCACCTCAATTCCTTTTGCAGAAATTTGATGACCAAGAACTATACCTTCTCTTACCATAAAATGACATTTTTCCCAGTTAAGAACGAGGTTAGTTTCTTAGCATCTTTTTAAAACCAAAACAAGGTTGGATAGGCAAATATCAAATGAAGATCCAAACACAAAAATCATCCATAAAAATTTTTATACATTTTTCAATTAAATCAGAAAAGATTGAGAACATGCGCCTTTGAAATGTGGCGGGTGCATTACACAACCCGAAAGGCATACGCCTATAGGCAAAAACCCCAAATGGACAAGTAAAGGCTGTTTTTTCTTGATCTTCTGGGGCTACTGCAATTTGATTGTAACCCGAGTACCCATCCAGAAAGCAATATTACTCGTGCCCCGCCAACCTTTCTATCATCTGGTCAATGAACGGAAGCGGAAAATGATCTTTCCTTGTAGCTTGATTAAGCTTCCGGTAGTCAATACACATCCTCCAACCAGTGACTTGCCTTGTAGGAATCAACTCATTGTTTTCACTCATCACCACAGTCGTACCACCTTTCTTGGGAACCACCTGAACCGGGCTCACCCTTTTACTGTCAGAAATGGGATAAATTATACCTGCATCAAGTAACTTTATCACTTCTTTCCTCACCACTTCCTTCATAGTTGGATCGATCCTCCTTTGATGTTGAACCATTGGTTTAAAGTCCTCCTCCATAAATATTTTATGCATGCAGAATGTAGGACTTATCCCCTTCAAATCACAGATGTTCCAACCAATGGCTGACTTGTGATCCCTCAATACTGAGTAATTTTTCCTCCTCACTTTCTCACAACTACACATTCACAATAACTGGATTCTTCCTTTTCTCATCCAGAAAAACATATTTCAGATTTGAAGGCAATGGTTTCGGCTCCATGGGTGGCTCCTTTTCCACTACCACTTCTTCTTTTTCCAATTCTTGTAATTTTTTATTTGAAGAAGAGGTCGATTCCAAAGCTTCCAATTGATAGATACATTCCACCACCTCAGAATTGACTTCACCATGCACCTCCTTAATTTCTTTGCCTTTCATCAAAGTTGCTTCCAAGGGACTTTCTGCAACACTTTTTTCAAATTCCTCTAGGACCAAGGAATCCAAAACTTCAACCCGGAAACAACAATCAGAATCTTGAGCATGCTTCACTGCTTCTTTGATTGAGAAAACCACTTTTTCATCTTCTATTCTCAAAATCAGTTCACCTTTCTGCACATCGATCAAAGCACGACCTGTAGCCAAAAATGGCCTACCAAGAATAAGAGGAACTTTAGCATCCTCTTCCATATCCAGCACTACAAAATCTACAAGGAAGATGAATTTATCAATTTTAACAAGCAAATCTTCCACAATACCATAAGGATATTTTAACGAACGATATGCCAACTGAAGAGACATCATAGTAGGCTTCATTGTACCAATTCCTAGCCTTTTAAAAATTGACAAAGGCATCAAATTGATGCTTGCTCCCAAATCACAAAGAGCCCTGCCAACCTCCACATTACCAATCTCACAAGGAATGGTGAAGCTTCCTGGATCCTTCAACTTAAGAGGCAATTTTTGTTGAATGATAGCACTACACTCCTCTATAAGCATAACAGTTTCCTCTTCATCGGCCTTCCTCTTCTTGGACAACAAATCCTTCATGAACTTAGCATAACTTGGCATTTGTTCCAATGCCTCAGCAAATGGAATATTAATCTGCAGCTTTTTGAACACTTCCAAGAACCTGGAAAATTGCTTGTCTTCATTCTTCTTCTTCAACCTTTGAGGATAAGGAATTTTAGGAACAAAAGGCAACGGTTGTGTTGGCTTGTCAACTTGTGAATTTTCAGATTTTTCAGCTTCTTCTTTCTTCTCTTCAACCACTATTTCTTCATCCTCTTGTTTCTCATCATGAACAACTTTTTCAGCATCTTTTTCTTTAGAAGACTCCTCTTGGACAACATTGTTCAGAACCTTGCCACTCCTCAAATGAATTGCTTTGCAATGCTATTTTGGATTAGGAACAGTATCACCTGGCAAAGTACCTGAAGCTCTTTCAGACAACTATTTAGAAATCTGCCCAATTTGCACTTCCAAATTCCGGATAGACGCCTCTTGATTCTTGAAGTTGACCCTTGTCTCAGTCATGAAATTTGAAAATTGCTCCACAAATTAGAAGTATTAATAGACAATTTCTCCAAAGCACTCTCCAAAGATGACATTATGTTGTTGTAGTGGCTTGAATTGATTCTGACCTTGTCCACCCCATGAGAAATTAGGATGGTTCCTCCAACCTGGATTGTATGTGTTTGAATAGGGGTTAATTTGTTGCCCTAATGCATTCACTTGCTCTCCGAGTTGATTTGTACCACAATCACCATTACGATGCTCTCCACCACAAAAATCACACACCAAGGGAGGTGTATTCAGTGCATTAACTTGGCCATTCCCCAACAAAGTAGCAAGCTGTTGAGAAATCACCTTGTTAACTTGTTGCTCAATCAAATTACTATCCACAACATTCACCCCCAAGAATTTTCTGTTTTGCCTATCATGTTGCATAGTAGCACTGCTGGCTGCCATGGTCTCTAGTATTTCCAAAGCCTCTTCTGGACTCTTAAATCAAAAGCTCATCCACATGTAGCATCTATCATCTATCTTGCATTCGGATCCAGCCCATTATAGAAGGTTTGAGCTAACAACCAATTGGGCAAAGAATGATGAGGACATTTTCTGAGTAACTCCTTGAACCTCTCCCAAGCATCATACAAAGTTTCTGACTCCAGCTGCACAAATGAGGTAATTTGACTCCTCAATTTGGCTGACCTCGATGCTAGAAAATATTTTTGCACAAACTTGGACTCCAAATCATCCCATGTTGAGATACTGCCCTGTTGTTGTGACTGAAGCCAACTTCTAGCTTTATCCTTCAATGAGAAAGGAAAAAGCCTCAATCTAATAGCGTCATCTGAAACTCCATTGAACTTCACTGTATCACATATCTGCAAGAAATTCTCCAGATGATGATTGGGATCCTCACGAGCTCCTCCACCAAAATGGTTCTGGTGCATCAAATTAACGAGTGCAGGCTTGATTTCAAAGTTGTTAGCCTGCACAGTAGGTCTCACAATAGAACCCCGGGCACCTTCAGTATTGGGCTTGGAATAATCCCTCAATGTCCGCCTAGCAGGTTGCTCGGTCATGACTGTTTCAACTTCAACCACCTGTTGTTGTAAAAGTGCTTGTTCCCTTTCTTGTTGCCTACAAAGCTTGGCTGCCTTCCTGTTACTCTTAGTTGTCTTTTCAATTGCAGGATCAAACAACAAAGAATTCTCGTCAACAGTACCTCGCATACACAACTCAAAAGAAAATCAGTGCACATTCATAATATAAAATAAAAATAAAATTGCAGCAATTATAATAACAGAAAATAAAATGCTCAAATCGAGATTTCCTTGGCACAACTAATATTAACAAAAATCAATCCCCGGCAACGGCGCCAAAAACTTGTTGAGCAAAATTGGCAAGTGCACCAAATCGCTAACTATAGTAATAAAAATATCGTCCTCAGGGATTGAACCGTTAACTACTAATGTGCCAACTCAATTTCGTTTGAGCGACCGAATGGTTTGAAATTGGCTTTCACCAATAAGTAAGAATAGAATTTTAACAAAGAAAATAAAATATTTTTGGTATTTTTTTTCAGATGAGAAAATTAAGCAACAGAATAATTGGGTTTCAACAATCAAGAATAAATTGTTAGAGGGTTGATTTCCCTGCCTTTCCTACTTGTTCGATCCTGGAAATTAACTTGAACACTTTATCCAATTTCAAGAAACTGAGTTTTGTAATTTATCCCCTAATTCCTTAGGTGAATAAACCTATCTGTCTAAGTTACTAATTCAATTCCTTGAGTATTAGATAAATAGCAGAAGCATTAAGAAAGATTTCCACTCAAAAAAAATTAATTTGGTTGTGTTCTCATTCCTAAGTAACACGCGCAATTCGTTTATTCACAAACAACGATTATGAACTCGAATTTCCCAATTGCAAATTCATACAGTAGATAAACATGCAAACAGTGAATAAACTCTTGAAATTAAACAAACCAGAACAAGTAATTATCCAGAATCAAAACAAGTTATCTAGGCATTTCCATCTACCTCTAACAAAAGAAAATTAGCTAGACATAATGAAAAAGGAAAAACCAGATGAAGAAGATGAAGGCAAGGTAGTCATCATTAGTCTCTCTATTCTTCTTTTTTGTGCGGCTCCTATCAGTGACGCTCCTCTTTTCTTTCATTGTTGTACGACTCTGTTTTTTCCCCACTGTGCGGCTGCTGTTTTTCTCCTTTTTTATGCAGTGGCTGCTCCCCTTTTTACACTATGCGACCCCTCTTTTATACGCTGCTGCTACTGTGCGTTCAGGTCCTCCTTCTTTTAATGCTTTCTTTTCTTCAAATATTTAGGACTTGCTTCATGTACATGGACCCCCATTACTTGAACGTGATCTTCCCCGGTCCAAGTTGCTGGAATTGTTTTTTAATTGACCAATATTTAGAGTTTGGTCCAATTCAGGTGGGCTCCTCCCCATTAGCATTTTCAAACCAATATTAGAATTGATTTCCAGCAAAATCAACAATTACTCCACATGGGCTTCTTCTATTAGCCAAGTCCAAGTCCATTTGGTTAATTAATTTTTTTCTTCATATTTTCCTATTTAACAAAAACAAAAGAAAACATTATTAAATAAACTAAAAAAATATAAATAAACTAAAATACGTAAAACATTATTAAGAACTCAATTAACTAAACTTAGGGACAAAACTCAATCAATTAGCACAATTGGGAGCAAAAACCCACCCGATAAACATAGAAATCATAGAATCTAGAAGATTATCAGTGAGCACGACCGTGCTCAGCAGGGAGCACGACCGTGCTCAGCAGGGAGCACGACCGTGCTCTGCAGGGAGCACGACCGTGCTCAGGTGCAGCCTATATATAGTTGGTACAGATTTCGAGGGTTACGTTTTAACCGTATTTATGGTAGCAACAACCACCCTATTGCGGCCAGAGCTGTTTCTCCTCCATTCTCCGCTTACTCAATCAGTTTCTTGAGTGTTTGAGACCCTCGGTAGACTTCTTGTTTGTCTGTGTCAAGTATATAGGTAATGTTTCTTTCCCCTACTAGTTTCCTATTCATGGTTATGAGATTGGAGACTAATCGGTTATGTTTTTGGTTAACCAAGGCTCATCTTCGGAGTAAGCCGCTTGTGGGGAACGGAACCGGTTGCTGTTTAGGACGCCGTTATAGCTACCTTCAATCCAGGTATGTGGAGAAGGGTAGTGTATTCATAGGCTTGGGGTTAGAGTAAAGTAAATGGTTCCCATAAACCCGTTTGTTGTATGATTGTATGATTTGTATGCCTATGATGATGTTAAATGTTAAATGATGATATGCTCGATGTATATGTACAAGTTACGTTAGTTGATTATTGTATGAATATGATAATATGTTCATGGATACTATATTGACTGTGTTGTTATGAGTATGATGATTATCATTGATAATATGATGTTGATTGGTTGATGTCAAAGTTGAGTTGATGATGATTGTTAATCCTTATAACGTACTGATAACTGACTTAGGATTAATTGGACTAAAACCCTAAAATTTTGGTTAAGGTCTTGGACTCGGGTTCTGCCCAGAACAGTACAGTCGTGCATTGAGCACGACCGTGCTGAACAGGGAGCACGACCGTGCTCCTAGTTGAATTCTGGAAAATGGGCCGTGCAAAGAGCACGACCGTGTAGGACAAAGAGTACGACCGTACTGCTGAGCACGATCGTGCTCAATAGGAAGCATGATCGTGCTTCACTTATGTGATCAGCATGGTCGTGCAGGGGATTAGCATGCACGTGCTCCTCTATCTAACCAGAATGTGATTAAAGGCTTTTAAGGGGTTTTTAACCCCAATTCCCCTACGATACTAAGATGATACGATAATTCATTAGATAACTTGGTTAAAGGCGTATGGAGATGATTAAGATATTTAAGGTTGATGTTGTACCTTGGTGGCCGAGAGTTTTCCCCAAGTGTGCGGTCGATTCCGCTGAAGTCCTCGGGTAGATTCCGCGAGGCAAATTTGTTGTGGTAGATTTCGCTGCGGTCGATTCCGCTGTTGTCTTCGGTCGATTCCGTTGAAGTTGAGGTGGTGGCGGTTGCCATTGTTTGTTGTTTGTCATGCATCATTGGAGTTGTTGTTGTTGGGGAATGTTCGACATAGGGGAAGTCGTTCTAGAGTACAACGATCTGGCCATCCACTATAGGAGTAGATTCTCCGTACGCCCCGTGATGAGGCATCTGTCGGTTTGATGGGTTGCCTATTCGAGGAGTAGATTCCCCGGCATTGAGTAGATTCTCAATGTGGGTATTTAACTCCGAAGTCGTTCATCCTGAGTTAGTGGTACCACATGCATTGTTGGAGTAGCGAAGTAGAGCTGCATTGCACTGCATAGCATACTGTTGATGTTAATGATGATGATTGATGTTGTGATGCTATTATGTGATATATGCTATGATGCCATGCTGTTTTTTTACTTTTCTTCCTATATCCTTGCCATAAATGTTTACATGTTTCTTACTCCCCATTGTTTGTTTGTTTGTGTGGCCTGATCGGCACCTTGCAGAGGATGGCGAGCAGTCAGGAAAGGAGTGACTCTGAGGAGCCACCGCTTATAGTTAGGGCTTTTCCCTTCAGTTAATTTGTTCAGTTAGTATGCTTCGGTTGTATTTCGAGGATGTATTTTCCGAAATGGTGATACCAGCTCTGTATTATGACATCGGGGTTGGGTCGTTTATGTTTATGTTTACCATTGTTTAAACTTTTTTTTATTTTCCGCATTTTGTGAACTGGATCATGTGAGACTTTTCTACCCATGGGCAATTATTTTAATTTATTCATAAAATGCATGTTTTGTTTTATTTATCTTTATCCATTTATGTCTTAAAACATGTATGGGTAGAAAGGTGTCACATTTAGTGGTATCAGAGCAGGTATGTCCTATTAGGCTGTGGTATGAGTCTGTTGTGTGCTCTAGTTTGAATTGTCTATACTTGTTATAGACAATGATGCTTTAAGTTAGTTTCCTGTAGCTTTTACCCGCTTAAGTTTGTGTCGAAGAGTTGCGTTAGACGTGTATAGGAACTCATGGCAGGTAGAGGACTCAACGATCAGGCAATTGCGGACGCGGCACTTCTTGCCAATGCTATCAGACAGGTCAACCATAACAACAACAATGGTGGGCCAGCTGAGTTCCAGGGACTGGATAAGTTCTAGAGGAACAACCCTCCGTCGTTCAAGGGAGCGTATGATCCGGAAGGAGCGTTGCTATGGTTGAGGGAGACTGAGAAGATCTTCCGAGCTATGGATTGTAATGATCAGCAAAAGCTCTTCTTTTCTACCTTCATGTTGACTGAGAAGGCTGAACATTGGTGGGACAATTGCAGGCAGAGGATGCAGGCTGAGGGTACAGTGGTTACATGGGTTGTGTTCAGGCAGAGGTTTCTGGAGAAGTACTTTCCAGTGAATATCAAGGAAAAGAAAGAGATGGAGTTCTTGTCCTTGCGCTGGGTTCGTTGTCAGTTGACGAATATGCAGCCAAGTTTGAGGAGCCGGCGAGGTACTATACTCCGTATCAGCATGAGACCGATGACCGCTCCAAGTGCGTCAAGTTTGAGACTGGACTCCGACCTGAGATCAAGCAGGCCATCATCTACCAGGAGATCAGGATCTTCCCGATTCTGGTCAACAAGTACCGAATTTATGAGGAGCCAGTCAGTTCAGAGTTGCCAGTTCCAAGGGATTGGATAGACGGACTGGCAAGAGGACTGATCAGAGAGACAAGGGTAAGCAGCGGTATGCTCCGACCGGCAATGACTTCAAGCAGGATGGCAGGAAGCCACTATTTTAGCAGGATAGGTTTAGGGGCGGGTTCTCTAACGTCCCCAGGGCTATGAGGTGTGGTAAGTGCGGAGCACGTGATCATTATTCATCCCAGTGCAAGGAGTCAGTGGTGATTTGTTTCAGGTGTGGCAAGTCTGGTCATATCAGCTCGAGTGTGAAGGAGCCAAGGCCGAGCCTCCCAGGGCTAGCAGGAATCAGAAGTCTCAGGCCAATAGACTAAAGACCACTGGAAGAGTTTTTACTCTTAGTGGAGCCGAAGCCTCCGAGTCTGATGACTTGATCCAAGGTACATGTTTTATTGATGGAACTCAATTGTTTGTATTGTATGATTCGGTTACTACTCACTTGTTCATATCGCATGATAGGGTCAAGAGTCTTAAGTTGTTTGTTACCTTTCTTGAGTTTGATTTGCTTGTGTCTACACCCACAAATAAACCCGTTTCCACTTCATATGCATGCAAGAATTGTCATATTGTTATTGATGATAAAACTTTGGTTGTCGATCTTGTATGCTTGCCTCTAAAAAACCTTGATATTATTCTTGGCATGGACTGGTTATCTTCCAACCATGTCCTTTTGAACTGTTTTGATAAAACCTTGGTTTTTGGAACTCCAACGGAGTCTAAGAATCCGGACCTTCTCTCTGCCAGCCAAGTTCAAGCTTCGATGAAAGACGAAGCCCAGGTATACATGATGATAGCTTCCCTGGAAGTAGAGAGTAGCCCTCCTGATGTCGCCAGCATGCCTGTTGTGCGAGATTTTCCTGAAGTGTTCCCGGGGGATGTTTATAACTTACCCCCAGAGAGAGATGTAGAGTTTACCATAGACTTAATGCCTGGCACCGAGACGATCTCCATAGCACCCTATAGAATGTCTCCTCTATAGCTAGCTAAGTTGAAAACGTAGTTGGAGGACCTGATGAAGAAGCAGTTCATTAGGCCCAGTGTGTCTCCATGGGGAGCAGCTGTGTTGTTGGTGAAGAAGAAAGATGGTAGTATGAGGTTGTGTGTCAAATATCGGCAGCTCAACAAGGTGACCATAAAGAATCGGTATCCCCTCCCTAGGATTGATGGTCTCATGGACCAGTTGATGGGCGCTTGCGTCTTTTCCAAGATAGATTTGAGGTCAGGGTACCATCAAATTCGGGTTAAGTCTGAGGACATCCCAAAGACAGCGTTTAGGACGCGATATGGTCACTATGAGTACTTGGTTATGCCTTTTGGTGTGACCAATGCTCCGGCGGTCTTCATGGACTACATGAACAAGACCTTCCACCCTTATTTGGATAAGTTTGTGGTGGTATTTATAGATGACATCTTAGTGTACTCCAAGAGTAAGGAGGAACATGAGGAACACCTGAGGGTTGTCTTGCAGACCCTTAAGGAAAAACAGTTGTACGCTAAGTTGTCGAAGTGTGAGTTCTGGTTAGAGGAAGTGAGCTTCTTAGGACATGTCATCTCTAAGGGTGGCATAGTAGTAGACCCATCCAAGGTAGAGACGGTGCTCCAGTGGGAAGCGTCAAAGTCTGTAACCGATATTAGAAGTTTCTTGGGGTTAGCCGGGTATTACAGGCGATTTATAGAAGGCTTCTCTAAGATAACTTTACCATTAACCTGTCTCTCCAAGAAGGGATAGTTGCTTGTGTGGGACTCTAAGTGTGAAGGGAGTTTCCAAACCCTTAAGGATAGGTTGACATCAGCATCGGTGTTAATTTTGCCAGATCCTAATGAACCCTTCGTAGTTTACTGCGATGCTTCTAAGCAAGGGTTAGGTGGTGTGTTAATGCAGAATGGTAAGGTAGTTGCTTATGCTTCTAGGCAATTGAAACCCCATGAGAAGAACTACCCTACCCATGACCTAGAGCTAGGAGCTGTGGTATTTGCCTTAAAGATCTGAAGGCATTACCTTTATGGAGCAAGGTTTGAAGTTTTTAGTGATCATAAGAGTTTGAGGTATCGCTTTGATCAAAAGGAGCTAAACATGAGGCAGTGTAGGTGGATGGAGTTCTTAAGGGATTATGACTTCGAGCTGACCTATCACCCAGGAAAGGCCAATGTGGTGACCGATGCCTTGAGTAGGAAAACCCTTCATGTCTCCTCTTTGGTGGTTAGGGAGATGGATATGCTTGAGGAGTTTAGAGACCTTAGTCTAGCTTGTGAGTTTACCCCCTAAGAGTATTACGCTTGGTACCTTGAAGGTTACCAACAGCTTGGTGGATCAGATTAGAGAGGGTCAGAAGTTAGAAAAGTTTCTCTTAGACCAGTGAGAGTTGCTTGCTCGGGGTAGAGATCTTAGCTTTAAGGATGGCAGTGATGGTGTCTTGAGACTTAGAAAGTTGATCCTTGAGGGACATAGTAGTGGGTTGAGTGTGCACCCAGGTGTCACCAAGATGTATCAGGACCTTAAGAGGATGTTTTGGTGGCCTAGGATGAAAAAGGATGTGACTGAATTTGTGTATGCGTGCCTAGTTTGTCAGAAGGCCAAAATAGAACACCAAAGCCTTCAGGTAAGTTACAACCTTTGAGTATCCCAGAATGAAAATGGGATAATATCTCCATGGATTTTGTGTCTGGACTCCCTAGGACTCCAACTAGTTTTGAGGCTATATGGCTTGTTGTGGATAGATTGACCAAGTCTACCCATTTCATCCCGATGAAGATGGAGTATCCATTGGAGAAGCTGGCTAGGCTTTATATCAGAGAGATAGTTAGGCTTCATGGTGTACCCTCTAGCATAGTTTCAGATAGAGAGACCCGAGGTTTACCTCCAGGTTTTGGGGTAGTTTGCAGAATGCTTTAGGGACAAAGCTTAGGCTTAGTTCAGCTTACCACCCGCAGACTGATGGGCGGTCTGAGCGGACCATCCAGTCCTT
Source organism: Sophora flavescens (assembly GCA_030762895.1). Lineage (NCBI taxonomy): Eukaryota > Viridiplantae > Streptophyta > Magnoliopsida > Fabales > Fabaceae > Sophora > Sophora flavescens. The sequence goes on from CM061063.1 coordinate 10,169,505, forward strand.
AGTGGACTTGTTGAGGGCTTATGTGTTAGAGCAGTCAGGTAGCTGGGACAGGTTTTTGCCCCTGATAGAGTTCACCTACAACAGTAGATTCCATTCCAGCATTGGGATGGCACCTTATGAGGCTCTGTATGGGAGGAGGTGTATGACACCTTTGTGTTGAAATGAACCTAGTGATAATGTGGTGCTAGGACCTAAGATAGTCCAGGAAACAACAGATAAGATCAGGATGATTCAGGAAAAGATGAGAGTGGCACAGAGTAGACAGAAAAGCTATCATGATAAAAGGAGGAAGGCTCTCAAATTCCAGGAAGGTGATCATGTGTTCTTGAGAGTTACCACGACAACTGGGGTTGGTAGAGTGATGAAGGCGAGGAAACTTACTCCGAGGTTCATTGGTCCTTACCAGATTCTCAAAAGAGTCGATGAAGTCGCCTACCAGATAACCTTACCACCGTTCTTGTCAAACCTCCATAATGTTTTTCACGTGTCTCAACTCAAAGTATATCCATGACCCTAGTCACGTGAGAGTACCTGACGCCATACAGTTGAAAGAGAACTTGACATTCGAGGTTTTACCCCTTCAAGTCGAGGATAGGAGGGTGAAGCAACTATGAAGCAAGGAGATCCCCTTGGTCAAAGTGGTTTGGAGTGGGGCAATTGAGGAAAGTGCTACCTGGGAGCTGGAGAGCAAGATGGTGGAGGCGTACCTGCATCTTTTCGCTTGAGGTACGTAGAAATTTCGAGGACGAAATTTTTTCATAAGGAGGTGGAATTATAACACCCTGCTTGTCATTAAGTACTTCTATAAGCTCGTTTGGTTGGTCAAGTTGTTGGTTGAGGGCTAAGTGGAATTTTTGGCTTAAAAGTCCCTTTCTGGTAGATGAGCATGGGCGTGCTATTATCCAGCACGCCCGTGTTTAGAATCAGGAACGTATGACTGATTTTAAGTTGAGCACGCCCATGCTCAAGGTGTTGACCGCGTCTGTTGACGCTAAGTGAGCACGACCGTGCTCAGCAGGGAGCACGACCGTGCTCAGGAGCAGCCTATATATAGTTGGCACAGATTTCGAGGGTTACGTTTTAACCCTATTTCTGGTAGCAACAACCACCCTATTGCGGCCAGAGTTGTTTCTCCTCCCTTCTCCGCTTACTTAATCAGTTTCTTGAGTGTTGGAGACCCCCGAGAGACTTCTTGTTTGTCTGTGTCAAGTATATAGGTAATGTTTCTTTCCCCTACTAGTTTCCTTTTCACGTTTATGAGATTGGAGACTAATCGGTTATATTTTTGGTTGACCAAGGCTCATCTTCGGAGTAAGCCACTTGTGGGGAACGGAACCGATTGCTGTTTAGGACACCGTTAGAGCTACGTCCAATTCAGGTATGGGGAGAACGAACTACAACAGATTAGACTTTTAATAACGCACCTTTTATAGCATTTCCGTGTGGAAATGCTATTAAAAGTGATGGGGGGACTTTTAATAATGTTTCCTTTAGGAAATGCTATCTTAGGTATCACCTAAGATAGCGTTTCCGTGTGGAACCACTATTAAAAGTGCCACTGCAGGAAAAGATAGCGGTTCCACACGGAAACGCTATCTTAGGTGATATACCCGCGCGCGCGTATCCTTTCATCCTTCAATTCCCAGTTTCTGCGTACCACTGACCTCATCAGTTCAAGTCTAGGGTTGCCATCTCAGCAGAGCTCGTCCCCTCTCACGCCTCCTCCCTCTCACTGTTGCTCTCACGCCTCAGACTCCCTCTCACGCCCCCATTGCTCCGCCACTCATCACCACACCACCTACGACCAAGGTATGCTCTCTATGTCCCTCTCCCCTATTGCGAACGAAAATGAATGTAGTTCTTGGGTCTGAGAATTCTTGGTCCGAGTTTGGTAACAATGAGAGGTAATGAGCAACTTGAAAATACCACCTACTCTGGCCGGCGTGGATAACTTACTATTTGATGTTATCCTCAGATTTCTGTTGTTTGCCGCGTCAGTGGTGGCAATCACGGTGATTGTCTCTAGTGAAGAAACGGAGCTGGTGCTTTTCGGAGGACCAATCAGTTCAACTTTTCCAACAGAGACATCAACATGACCTAAAGGAAGTGGTTACTCCAACAGGTAATCATCTGTCTTTGCGTCCTGACAGTTTTTAGGTTCATCATAATTGCTTCTCTTGTTTTGGGACAAGAGTTGTGCTTTGTGAACTGCAACATGTGAGGTAAAGAGGCAATAGTAGTACATCAATGGAGGTTTAGTTTGGTAGCACTAATTAACTGAAATGAGATTTATATTGCAGGGTCTGTCTATACTGGTGTTGATTTCTGCGAGAAATTGTGTGGTGTTTCAATTGTTCGAAGGTGAGATTTCAACCAGGTACTAATTTTGGTAGGTCCACCCTAAATGACATGGTGCTACTAGAACTGCAGAAATAGAAGCAATAATCTCAGTTCCCTAGTTTGGTTTCTTTAGTTGTATTATGAACTGAGAAGTGAGAGGATTAGGATCCTCTCTTTTTGCTCTCTCCTTTTTCTCTCATATTATGAGCAAGAAAGACAAAAAGCAAGTTTTAGTGGATCCTATACACAAGGAAATTTGATTTTGTGTTTGTCTCTAACGTGAGAGGAAAAAGGAGAGAATCCAAATCCAAAGTGAGACAATAGAAGAGAGAGAGAGTTCTCTAGAACTTATATTAAATCGAATATTGTAAGTTGAAAAATGTGATACACTGGTGAAGCTGTTACTTACAGCTGTCACTTCTAACAAACCCTTAACGGTCTGTAACCATCTTGCTTAGTCAGCAAGGATCTAAGTTACCTAACCTGATGTGAGTGGCGTGCATAGTACACCATACTCTAACAAGTTGTCTCAGATTCTTACTGTCAGTGTGTTTATCATCCAGCCATATTTTGTGTTTTCCAATCCTAAAACTGGAATTGTTCACTGTCCTAACACAGTGCCTTGTTTAGGCGGTTCCTCTTTAGCTGAATATTTTAGTTGTTTTTGCATTGCAGTTTAATTTATGTAAGTTGAGAACCATTCAGTTCTCTTGCAGACTTACTATGTTTATTATAATTCTCTTCTTTCTTATATCTTTTTAGTCTATGCCATATGCTTGTCTATACTTTGGTTATTTGCAATATGATATCAAATATCTTGTGTGATAAAGAATAATCGGGAATGAAAAACCTATATGAGTATTAAGAGTACCAACCTTTTAAAGATAAATAACCTTTCCTTGAATGCCTGAAGTTTTGTTTTTCTTCAAGGGACCTGAAACTGCTACACTGATCCTTTCCTTTACCCAACTGAATACCCCCCTCTCTCCCATCTATCCCTTCTGATGCTTCCCCACTGATACACAGCCCCTGTCCACACTCAATTTGCCATGTGGAAAACCGGTAACAGTTTTCATTCCTTTCATTCCTTTAATCTGTATACATTGCATGTAGACATCAACCACTCCAAACTCATAGTAAATATGTTTAATAAATATTTTTGTAGATCGGGAAAGCATGGATCGAAAATGGATGTCTGCCAATCGTTTAACGAAGGAGTATGAGGATAGGGTGAAAGAGTTCATTAGGTTTGCAGTTCGGCATGCGGAAAACCCTAGTACAATCATATGTCCTTATTTAGATTGTTGTTATGCAAGGCGAGTTAGTGCAGCCGATTTGGAAGAACATTTAGTGTGTAATGGAATCGATCAAAGTTATACATGTTGGACAAAACATGGTGAGACAAGAGCTGAGTCTAGTGAAATGAGGAATCGTGTGAGATATTCATCATACGATACCGACACAAATACTTATGAGGGCGATCGTTTTGAAGACATTGCAAATGCTGTTGAAGAGGATCTTCGGGATTGTCCTCAAATGTTTGAGAGGTTGGTAAGTGATGCAGAGCAACCATTGTATGATGGTTGTACTAAATTCACAAGATTGTCAGCGATGTTAAAGTTGTATAACTTGAAATCGGGCAACTGATGGACTGATAAGAGCTTTACGGACTTACTCACACTATTGAAAGACATGTTGCCGAAGGATAATGTGCTTCCTAGTCGGACATATGAGGCTAAACAAATGTTACGCTCTATTGGCATGAGCTACGAGAGGATACATGCTTGTCCTAACGATTGCATTTTATTTCGGAATGAATATGCATCGTTAAAGATGTGTCCTAAATGTAATGCCTCACGATATAAGAATAAAGAATCAGATCCAGAGAAGGTTGTGTGGTATTTTCCCATAATACCCAGATTTAGGCGCATGTACCGTAGTTCAGAAGATTCAAAGCACTTGACATGGCATGAGGATGAAAGGATCAAAGATGGCAAGCTGCGGCACCCGGCAGATTCTCCTCAATGGAAGAAATTTGATCATGATTATCCTGATTTTGGGCAAGAATCAAGAAACCTACAACTTGCATTGGCTACTGACGGATTTAACCCGCATGGTGTTCAAAGTAGCTCTCACAGTACATGGCCTGTGATTTTGGTGATTTATAACCTATCCCCATGGCTATGCATGAAGCGCAAATTTATTATGTTATCTATGTTAATTTAAGGCCCAAACAACCAGGAAATGATATAGACGTCTATTTGACTCCTTTGATTGAAGACTTGAAACAACTGTGGGAGACAGGTGTGGAGGTGTATGATGGGTATAAGGAAGAAAGTTTCAATTTGAGAGCTATGTTGTTTGGCACAATAAATGATTTTCCAGCCTACGGTAATCAGGATATAGCATCAAGGGTCGGTGTGCATGCCCTATATGTGAAGAGGGTACGAATTGGATGCGGTTAGAACATTGTAAGAAGAATGTCTTTCTTGGGCATCGTAGATTTTTGCATCCAAGTCATCATTACCGGTGGTGGAGAAAGGCGTTCAATGGGAACTCGGAAGAAGGTAGAGCTCCTTCACTGGTTTGTGGGTGATCAACTTTTTGAAAAGGTAAAGGATTTGAATATCCAATTCGGTAAACCTTTTGCGAGAGATATTGTCACAAGAGGGTGGAAGAAAAGGTTGATTTTCTTTGAGTTGCCATATTGGAAATCGTTATATGTAAGACATTTCCTCGATGTGATGCACGTTGAAAAAAATATCTGTGATAGTGTCATTGGTACGTTACTCAATGTGCCAGGGAAGACTAAAGATGGCATCAATGCAAGGTTGGACTTGGTTAGTATGGGAATAAGAAGAGAATTGGGACCGACGAAGAAGGGTAAAAGTACATATCTTCCTCCGGCTGCTTACACTCTATCTATAAAAGAAAAAACTGTTTTTTGTAAGTTTCTTGACGGAGTTAAGGTTCCGGAAGGGTGCTCTTCAAACATTAGGAACCTCGTATCGATGAAAGATCTCAAGTTAAAAGGTCTAAAGTCCCACGATTGTCATGTTCTCATGGAGCAGTTGATACCCATTGGTATACGGTCTATTTTACCTAACAAAGTGTGGGGGGCCTTAACTAAACTATGTTTCTTCTTCAAGGCAATTTGCAGCAAAGTGATTGACCCTGGGAAGTTGCCATCATTGCAAAGAGAAATTGTTGTGACTTTATGCGAGCTTGAGATGTACTTTCCACCTTCATTCTTTGACATAATGGTTCATCTAACCATTCACCTTGTTAGAGAGACACAACTGTGTAGGCCAGCTTATATGAGATGAATGTACCCGATTGAGCATTATATGAAGATATTAAAAGGGTATGTGAAAAACCGATCACGACCAGAAGGTTGTATTGTTGAACGGTATATTGTCGAAGAAGCTGTTGAATTCTGTACCGAATACCTATCCAATGCTGATTCTATAGGGCTGCCAAAGTCTCGTCACACATGGAGAATGATGGGGCAAGGAATTACTGGAACTGAAATAGTGACTATATCAAGGACAAAATGGGAGCAAGCACACTTATATGTTCTGCACAATGCCGATGAGGTTGAGCCATCTGTTGAAAAACACAAGGACATGCTTAAGAGTTTGTATCCAAATAAGAATCAAAATTGGCTAACTAGAGAACACAATCGTTGTTTTATAACGTGGCTAAGAGATCACATTTTTGCAGAGTTGACTGAAAATACTACTTCAGTTTCAAATAGATTGAGATGGTTAGCCAAAGGTCCAAGTTTGCATGTCTTCTCTTACCACGGTTATCAAATTAATGGGTACACATTCTATACAAAAGAACAAGATGGTCGGAGTACAATGCAAAACATTGGTGTGACTCTTGTAGCTCAGTCGATGCATATCTCAAGTGCCAAAGACAGAAACCCGATATATGCAAATATGTCATACTTCAGTGTCATTGAACGCATATGGGAGTTGGATTACACAAAGTTTAAGGTTGGTGTGTTTGGTTGTAAGTGGGTTGACAATAATAACGGTGTTCAGATTGATGAGTCAGGGTTCATGCAGGTGGATCTTACTAGGGTGGGGTATAAAGATGAGCCTTTTATATTAGCATCTCAAGCTCAACAAGTGTTCTATGTCACTGATCCAGCTGATATGAAAAGGTCCATTGTTCTTTTGACTAACAAAATAATTACTAAGATTGATGATCAAGACCATGGAGATGTTGATATTGAAGATGATCCTTTCGTCGGGACATTACAATCACTTGAGATTGATCCAACTAGGGATGATGGTATGTATATGAGAGATGATCATGATGAGGGGCTTTTGGTCAATCCACCATTTCGTACTAATAAAGGACAAACAAATCTCAATCCAATGAAGAAAAGAAAAAGGTTGACTTAAACATGTATGTAGTGTTTGTGTTTAAATGAACTTTCTGATCCTTTTATATTATAGTTAGCATCTTCCGGTAATGCTAGTGTTGATTTTGTTATCAATTGTTGTTTTATATTTTGCATCAATTAATATTATATTAATGTCCATTGATGTTTTACTTGTGTCTAATATTTTTGTAGATAAATGGCATCTTCAAGTAATTCTAGTGCTGCCAAAGTGACAAGACGTGGGCCAACTGTTATGAAGGCGGTCATCCGCGCTAGGAGTAAAGGACAAAAATTTGAGGTAATTTACTTACTAATCTAAGGATTTCATAATGTTGTTTGATATCTATATTTAATTACTTTATTATTTTTATTAGGTTGAATGGAATTATTTGGACCAACCAATTCGTGCTAATGGAAAAATATTGAAGAGTTACATTGGGGCCGTTGTTCGGCAAACGGTCCCAATTATTTGTTCTAATTGGAAGGATGAAGCTTTGGATGCTTTCAAAGAGAACATATGGGTTGATGTACAGGTAATTGTTAAAATTTATGAATTATATTGTAAACTATGTAAACATACTTACTTTGACACGTTGTTTATATTGTTTTGCAGATGTCTTTTAATGTTGATGAATCTCGGAAAAAATTTGTACTTCAGGAAGCTGGTAACCTACATAGGGCATTTAGAACTAGATTGACAAAAAAAATTCTAAGAGATGCTAACGGGAGTATCATAGAGGAACCTCCATCACAATATCCACACGTATCAAGGGATGAGTGGATAGATTTTATAGCAATACGCACAGGAGATGCACGATTCCTGGTATGTTTAATATCACGTTAGTCCTTATAATTATATGTATACGTACATATGACATTAACCATGTATTAATATTACTTATATGTGTCTGAATAGAAATTAAGCAATGAAAATTGCAACAGAGCGTTAGATCCTGCATGCCCTTACAAAGCATCACGTAAGGGGTATGCTGACATTGAGGATGAATTGGTATGTATATATATATTTAATTGCATGTGTGGTAAATATGACTTTTAAACTATTTGGTTAATATACATTATCTCAATATACAGATACAGGAGGCGGGGCCAGAAGTTAAGAAAATTAAACGCCATATTGTGTGGAGGAAAGCCCGTGAGAACAAGGCGGGTGTAATTGACAACAAAAATACGTAGAACGTGTGGAATAAATGTGTTAGTAGACTAACGTTTACATTTTCATTTGTTATTTTCTTATGACAATATATAATAATTTTAACATTTGCATTTTACCAATAACTATGTGTCAGGAGGAACTGTCACAGTCTGCAATAGAGGGAGAGGTACAAGATTTTGGTCGCCAGGATATTCTTGCTAAAGCCCTAGGTGTGCCAGAGAACCCTGGTCGTGTTAGGGGTGTGGGTTTTGGCGTCTCTCAAAAAGACTACTTCCCACCTGAAGGTCATGCAAAACATAACTCTGAAACGAAAAGGTGGGAGACATTGGTGTCTCAACTCTCAGAAAGATTGAACATTTTGGAAGATAAGACATTGGTGTCTCAACTCTCAACTCAAAGATAGTTGCACTCTACCATCTGCCATCAAGCTTCCAGAGGTAATGCATGCCTTTTTTTTTTACTAGTATTGCATTCGCAGTTAAATACATTCAATTGGATGCCTTAATTCACAGCTTATTCATCTATCATTGGATTAGGGCGTCAACTCATGTCAGCTATATTTATCAACCCCAAACTATCGTATGGTTGGTATGGATAAAGTATACAATGAGCCGGGTGTTACACTGCACACTGGACCAGTACCCCTTAACCATGTGAAAGTTGGAGTTGATGTTGCAACTGAGGGGGATGCGCCATTGCCGGTACCTATCGATGGTGCAGATGTAATGACAGTAAGAGATGCAATAGGTACTTATGTGGCATGGCTAATTGATCTCGTGGTTGTAATTAATATGGTATGTAATTGCATTTTTCCACCTTTTCATATACGGCGTATATTTATTACATTAGTTGATCACTAACTGGCATATTGAAATGCAAAATTTTCAGGCACCTGCAAAATCTAAAGGCAAGGGCAGAGTGTCTGAATATACAAAGGAGTCAATTACAACCCCAGAAAATAAAAGGAGGCAACTCTGAGGCCAACCCTCCTACAGCTGGTTCAACTAACATTTCTCTGGAATATTTGAATTTTCTTAAAATACATGAACGAAAGAATATGAAAAATGATGACCAATTGGACATAGAGATAGAACAAAATATTTTTGGTCAGCATATCATTGATATGATCAATACTGAAAATATCAGAGAAATTGTAAATCATGAATGGGTATCTGCTCCGTTATTTCCGTATATATCAGGTACTAAATCAGGCTTAAAGTGTACAATATTTTTTTAGTCTTTCCATTTAAATATTGATGTCATTGGTGTAATCCATTTTTATATTTTAATTGAAGGTATTTGTATGAAGAATTGTTGCTTCCAAAGGAAAGAACGAGGAGGTTTCTGTTCTTGTCCCCACACCAAACAAATACATACGGCTACTTCGGGAGGGATTCACATACAACGTATATAGCTGACCGGTTTGCAACTACAGAAAGAGAATATCAGCCCTTGTTTTTAGTGTCGTGCAATGTTGGGTGAGTCACTTATCCTATAGGACTTAATTCACAATAATGAATTATATAAAAGTTGAGGTGCTTAGGATTTGTTATCTCAACATTTTTGTAGGAATCATTGGGTGCTGTGCGCGATAAATATTGTTGAAGAGATTATTTACTATTTGGATTCCTTGAATGTTGATCCTAGGAATCGCCCAGAATTAAAGAATCTGTTCAATAAGTAAGCATGCTTTTATATTTCTGATTTTCTATGATTCTGTCGAATGGCTTCCATGGTAGATACATGTTGCAAGTTGTCATGGTCCTAATGTGCTTTTGATTTTTGACATTAGAATAACTGTGTTGAATTGACATATACTGGGTTGTGGCTGTTGTGGTTCAAAATTAAAAAAAAGCATGCGTGTGTTTGTGATGATTGAAAATATGTTTCTTAGTGAAGTCTGTTTGATTTTGTGATTAGTGCTTTGCAAGTTTATCGCGCAAATATCGGAGCTAAGGTGTCGCGTTTAAAGGCAACCAACATTAAATGGATTCAGATAGAGGTATATTTGCAAAAACTTAATGCGCAATCAGATAAAAAAAACTATATTGATTTACTATTTTAATTTTTATAGTGCCCAAGACAACCCAACAGTACAGATTGTGGGTACTATGTCATGCGTTTCATGAAGGAAACTATCTTGCAGAACCAAGTTAAAATACCAATGGCGGTATGTTGTTTACTTAGCTTTTAACTGTGACTGTTCAAATGTTTTAGCAATTGTAACTTAATTAATTTAATTTTTATGTCGCAGTACTTCCCTGACTTCAAATGCTCCACATACTCCACTGCTCAACTATCTGAAGTCAAGGAAGATTGGTGTCGCTATATTGTTGAAAAGTTTATTTGATTATGTCAAATTGATCACAGTAGTTGCAGCAATACTCATTGGTATGTGAATAATGCTTTAGATTTCTAACTAGAGATCCACATCAACATTTTGTGTTGTTAATAGACTAATGGTCGAGGATAAAGTATTTTGCTCTTTGATATGAAGTCTATGAAGGAATCATTTTGGTAGCATCACCTCTGGATCCATCTTATTTAGTTACTCTATCTGACATTTAATTTAGTTTAGTTAATCAGAACTCATTGGCAGGTGGTGTATGGCTATTGGTGATGGTGATTGCTGCTAATTTTGCTAATGCTACTTATGAGAGGTTGCCATTGGGGGATGAACAAGCTGAGGAGGAGATGCAAGTGCAGGAACAACAGCAGCAGCAGCAACAACAGCAGCAATCAGGAGTGAATTCAGATGTAACTCCAGTTTCTCAAGGTTTGGGTGATCAACAAGTTTCAATGCCAATGTATAATTTACCACCAAATTTGTTACACAATGGTCAAATGTCACATGATGTTTTCTGGGCACCTCCACCTCGCCCTCCTCCTCCTTTCTAGCTGAGAGCCTTGTCAACAATCTGAATTTCATGTTACTGACTTGTGTACCTGTGCAGTATGTTTCTGAGGTTTTCTTGTAAGCATAGCAAGGTTAGGGCCTTTTTGTTTATTTGTATGTGCTTCTAAGAAACTTATTAGATGCTATTATCTTTAGTTAGATATACTTTTACTAGTTTGTTTCTGGTGTTTAATCTTCTTCTTGTTTGGTGGAACTTGGAAGAGTTGGGTTATATGATAAGTGTAGGCAAGGATGAAATTAATTTGAAATGATCCAAGAATAGGATTGGAGCTATGTGCAGGAATTTATCACAATGAAGTTTTATGCATTAAATGGCTTGAGTGTTGAGCATCCTTTTATCCTTGACTCTTTGCCTAGTTGTCCATTTGCATTTAGTACTTCATCTAAAAGTGGAATTGCTGGAAAGCCATGGTTTGAGTAATGAGTAATGATATTAAAGTTTAAGTGGTGCATTGAATAATATTTTTGCAATTACTACTTTGATTCTTTGCCTTTAGTCAGAAGAAGGGTGCATTGGCTGTTTAGGCTTTAGAGGTTAAGCTCAAGTACCTTAATCTTGATGGTGCCAGAAAAATAGTTGAGGGGGCCAAGTCCTTGTTTCAGACTTCTAGGTTTTTCGGTGTCACTTTACAATATTAGAAATCAGACTCCTGTTAGATTTGGATTTGGTCACAATGTAGTGGATATCACAATTGATGTATACACTCTAAGCTCATTTTCCTTTGTTTTGGATGATGTTGAAACTGGGAAGCTTTAATATTATGAATCAGTTGCTTCTATAATCTGTATATGATCAGTGTGGCTGAAATATATGAAGTTTGCGGATTCCCTTATATACTTGGCTCCTTATTTTTTTCTCCCTAATTTTATGCATCTTTTTGCATACATATTTACTTCAGAAGTATAGTGGAAGCAAGGGAACATTTGTATTGACTGCAACAATTGTGGTTTTTTTGGTGATGTAGTTCAATATGCAGGAATGGAGGTAAAAGTTAAGAAATATGTAAAATTAAAAAAAAAAGGGGAATATATAGCGTTTGTATTAACAAACGCTATCTAAAGTCACCTATTAATAGCACTTCCTAAATGTTATCTTTGCTAACGAGTTTTAATAGCGGTGGCATAGATAGCGGTTACAAACGCTATTAAAAGGCATCCGGAAACGCTATCTAAAGTCATTTTTGTTGTAGTGGCGGTAGTGTATTCATAGGCTTGGGGTTGGAGTAAAGTAAAGGGGTCCCCATAACCCCGTTTGTTGTATGATTGTATGATTTGTATGCCTATGACGATGTTAAATGTTAAATGATGATATGTTCGATGTATATGTACAAGTTACGTTAGTTGATTGTTGTATGAATATGATAATATGTTCATGGATACTATGTTGACTGTGTTGTTATGAGTATGATGATTATCATTGATAATATGATGTTGATTGGTTGATGCCAAAGTTGAGTTGATGATGATTGTTAATCCTTAAAACGTACTGATAACTGACTTAGGATTAATTGGACTAAAACCCTAAAAATTTGGTTAAGGTCTTGGACTCAGGTTCTTCCCAGAACAGTACAATCATGCATTGAGCACGACCGTGCTCCTAGTTGAATTCTGGAAAATGGTCGCGCAAAGAGCACGGCCGTGCAGGACAAAGAGCACGACCGTGCTCAATAGGAAGCATGAACGTGCTTCACTTATGTGATCAGCACGGCTGTGCAAGGGATTAGCACGTCCGTGCTCCTCTATCTGACCAGAATGTGATTAAAGACTTTTAAGGGGTTTTTAACCCCAATTCCCCTTCATTATATAACTTGGTTAAAGGCGAATGGAGATGATTAAGATATTTAAGGTTAATGTTGTACCTTGGTGGCCGAGAGTTTACCCCAAGTGTGCGGTCGATTCCGCTGAAGTCCTCAGGTAGATTCCGCGAGACAAAGTTGTTGCGGTAAATTCCGCTGCGGTCGATTTCGCTGTTGTCCTCGGTCGATTCCGTTGAAGTTGAGGTGGCGGCGGTTGCCATTGTTTGTTGTTTGTCATGCATCATTGGAGTTGTTGTTGTTGGGGGATGTTCGACATAAGGGAGGTCGTCCTAGAGTACGACGATATGGCCATCAACGGTAGGAGTAGATTCTCCGTGCGCCCCCGTGATGAGGCATTCGTTGGTTGGATGCGTTGGCTATCCGAGGAGTAGATTCTCCGGTATTGAGTAGATTCTCAATGTGAATATTTAATTCCGAAGTCGTTCATCCCGAGTTAGTGGTACCACATGCATTGCTGGAGTAGCAGAGTAGAGCTGCATTGCACTGCATAGCATACTGCTGCTGCTGATGATGATGATTGATGTTGCGATGCTATTATGTGATATATGCTATGATGCCATGCTGTTTGTTTACTTTGCTTCCTATCTCATTGCCATATATGTTTACATGTTTCTTACTCCTTAAGTGAGGCTCCCCTCCAATAATGGGGGATTTGGATGGGACGGGAAGGATTTTAAAACATTTCACATGTATTGACTAAAATATCCCCACTTATCCATTTTAAAATAAATAATTATAAGGTTTAAAAGTAAATTTGTTTTAAAATCTATCCACTCTCTCCTCAACCAAACATGAAAGTGTTATTTCCCCTCCTTACTCCTTTGAACCAAACACACCTTAAGAACAAACATTGGGGTTGTTCTAACATGGACAACCTTATTTTTTATATCGAAAATTATGGATAATGATAGTTTAAAAAATATTTTTGATAAAATAAATAAGTGCTTATTTTTCTTATTCTTTTTAAAAAGAGAAATTATTTTTTTACACCAAAATGGGGACATCATAAAGTATCTCTTTGTTTTTTGAGTGTTGTATCGTTGAGAAGTATGTATATAAAGAAGATAAAAATTAAGTGAGAGATATAAAAAAATACGATGTCCAAAGATTTGTGTTTAAATAACATAGCTGACTGTATTAAAAAAAAAAAAGTGCTTAAACCCTTGGAGTGGGTCAGACCCAGAGGTCAGAGTTTGCGCCATAGGTAGGGTTTATACTCAAAACCAGAAAGCCTCCCAACGCGAAGATGGCCGATTCAGAAGCAAATGCAAAAATGCAAAATTCGAAGAAAACCAAAAAGCGACAGCAGAAAATCGAAGCCCAACCCCAAAAACCTTCCAAACTTCAGCGAATCGATTCTTGTGCTGACAAACCTCAAGAGCTTGAACCTCCCTGGAAGAATCTCCAATTGATACGCAACATCCAAGACAAACGCTTTGATCTTCAGAGGTTAGTTAGTTTCTGTTCTTTTCTCTTCTATAATTCCACCAATCAGATACTGATACTAATTTGTTTTCCTACAATGAATGTGTGTTATTGCAGCAAGATCGAATTAGCATTCAATTTTGTGCATTCGAGTTTGCATGAGGATAGCGAAACTGTAAAACTACCTAGATTACTGTTTTTCCTCAACGGTTGGATCCAGTCACTGTTGTTTCCTCCAAAAAATGCCAAGATACCTCAAGTTGATGGAATTGAGGCATATATGGACCTTCGTTGTTGGGAGATATTCAAGTTCTGCTTGCAGGAATCATTGAAGTTTCATGTATCTTTGAGCATGTCCCAGCACATCCTAAAACCTTTTCAATTTATTGCCAGAAATGCTCTGTCACTACTAGATGCTTCCTCTATCTGTTCAGTGGAGGAATTTTTTATTTCTGATGAAAGGTATAAACTGTATGACACTGCCCTTGATTGTCTTTCATTGGTGTTCTCATCCCATGGCGGGTTGTCGAATGAAGATTTGACCTCGTGGATTGACACTGCAAAGCCAGGGCTTGAACTTGTCCTGAAAATGTATAGCATGAAACTTGATGGCAGCAATTTGGGTGCTTTTGCACTACGCTTTCTGTTGTTGGTGCTGCAGCCATTCTCAAAGTTTTTGGAAGTCCATCCAGCTAGGAAAAGTACAGCATTTCGTGATTCTGTGCATGAACTTCTTGAGCTGCTCTTGCATTTGTCGAGTGAGTTACCTCTCCGGGTTAATGGAAGTAATCCCATTTGGACGGGGAGGTTAATGAAGGTGGTGGAAGAAGTTCTTTCTCATGGACTGTTTCATCCAGTGCTTATTGGTGAATTTCTAAGCTTACATGGTTCAGAAAAGTATGTTGTTTCCTGTGATGATAAATCAGAAGACTTTAAAACAGCTATTCAGAGTTATCCTAAACATTTATTTGATGTACTGAACAAAATTATTGCTAGAAAGAATGCTATGGCAATGGCTAGCATGGGTTTGTTATTTCGCTTGTTTGTTAATTCGGCCAGAAAATTCAAGGGAACTTCAGTCTTGTACGAAGAGAGTGAGACAATGGATAAAAAGAACGATGTAAGGCAACCGGTACCAGGAGAAAATTGTAGCTCAAATGATATTTGTGCAGACACCCAAAAATCACTTTTAAATATTTTTGTACTGATCATGGAGCCTCTGTTGCTTGAGATTAATGCCTATCTCCAAGCCGAAACAGATGCCAAACTCCGATTGTTGGATCTCCGTGGCATACTCAAATCTATCAGTAGTTTGCTTGCTAGTTTTATGCAAGAGAAGGTGTATATGAGAACAGAGGATACATCTGGAGGAGCTTCTCTCAATTTCTTGAAGAAAATATTTAATGCACTGATAACTAGTTCCACTAGTGTACTCTGCTTGCCCAATTATGATACAACTAACAGGATGGAGTTGGAAATATTTATATTATCAGCTAATGAGATACTAGTTGCGATGGGATATCTTTTGGAAATTGAATATGAGGTTATTGGAGAAGATTTAGTAAATTTATGGCTTATTATGTTGTCATTCTCTGCCATCAATTGTGATTCGGTGAATGCTTTTGATCAATGCTCATTATCTTCCAGTATACCAGCCCTAGGGTGCCAAATAATTAATCTCTACAGTCAACTTCGCCAGGTTCGTGTCAAAACTCTGATTACTGCCCAACTATACAGTATGTTTTCCCCTCAGCATAGGAGCTTATGTTTTCGAGGTTTTGTGTGGGTTCTGCCCTCTTGATGATTTTTCAAAAGGCAACTACTTGTGTTCGTGTATTTTAATTTACTATTTGAAATTATGTAGGTGAAAATTGCTATTTTAGCATTGTGCAAAGCAATAAGGCTTACTGTAGCTCACGAGGGCAATACTGAAGAAAGTTCTTCTAGGTTCTTGACATTTCTTTCGAATGAAGTTTATTCTGAATCAGTTGAATGGCTGTTATCGTCACAGATGTTCCTCCATGTCATTTATAAAGCCATTGAATCTATTCCAGAAGGGCAAGTGAGTGAGTGTATTAGACAGATAACAGATGATATATCAGAATCTTTTAGGTGGATGAAAGATATCTTCCCTTTAGTTGATAACAAGAAATTGCAAAATTTTAATCTACAAATGGAACTCTTGGGTAGAGGGCTGTCAAGACTGTATTGTTTAGTGCTTGATTCTGTCATTATCACTGAAGGCAACAGCAATCTTCTTGGAGTTGCCGTGAAAGAATTAATGGCATTAATGCGTCCCTACTTGAGTACTCTAGTTGGACAACAGCCAGATACTCTCTACAAGTTCCTTTCATCTGTCATGGGAGAAACTGTTGATAAGGTGGCTGGAAAGAGAAAGGTTTTGAAGAAATTTGGTAGGTCTAGTCAATGGGTTCTTGTGTTCTTTTTTCAGTTGTTTGTGTCCTGCCGAAGTTTACAAAGGCAAGCAATCAGCCTTATGCCTCCTGGTTTATCAAAGAAGATGTCTGCTGAGGTGGCCGATTACACTGCATTTTCTGCCTTTGAGTTGATGAAGAGGATTGATGAAATAGACATTGATTATTTTTCTTGGATTGTTCAACCTCCTGCCTCCCTTCTTGTTGTTTTGCAATTTATTTCAGACATATATCTTAAGCATGATTCAGAGGATTGTTATCCTTTGATCTATATATTTCAATCTATGGCTCTTCAGAGGCTTGTTGACTTGAATAGGCAGATTGTGTGGTTCAGGTATTTGGCAAAGAAGCGTTATAGATCACGAATCAAAGCACTGAAGGAAGAGGCAGTTGGACTTACTAATTTCATGATGGATAACTTATCATGTTTATATCAATCCCCAATCTTTGTTTCTGATGATGTATCTTGTGAGGATGTAATTTTGCCACCTCCTCAAAGCAATGGTTGGAATCAAGGAGTGTATGTTGCAAACAAAAATTCATTGCCAACAGCCATTTGGTCAAATCTTTGCAAAAATTTTGATATTTGGGGCAATCATGCTTCCAAGAAGCAGTTGAAAAAGTTCTTCTCACATTTACTTCATAATTCCCTTTGCTGCATGACAACAAGTTTTCAAGAGCCAGGCATGCAAGAAATTGATGAGTCCAAGGTGCTCCAGAGAGTCAGTTTGCCGCAAATGTTGTCAGAACTTCTAAGTGATTCACTTTTGTATGAACAAAAAGTAAGATGCTTCAGTTATAAACAAATTGTTTTTTTCTCACACCCATACATGCTCTCAAGTAAACCAGTAAATAATTGCATATTAATGTCACCCAGTGTTTGTTTCAGCATAGTTCTACTTTCTGTAAACTTGTTTAATTTTTTCTTGTTTAATGCTCTAGTACTATGAATAAGAAACAGTAATATATCTACTACTCATTTCCTGCTTTTGTGTTAGTTTGCCCACAGGAATCTGGCCTCAATATTTTGCCGTGCTTTAGAGAAATCTGTGCGGCCATTATTTAGCAATATTGCACTTACTGATCTCAATCTTCGGTCATCACCTGATTGGCCCGAGTTTTTGAGTGTTGTTGACAATTCAGCACTAGTTGTTGGTGAAAATAAAGGGTTTCCAGTTGACTCTTCTGCTGCAGAAAAGTCAAGTGCTCATTCATGTGTCAAGCTGCCTGCAGATATCAGTTCAGAAGAAAAGACCTTCGCTCATACAGTCAAAAGTTTTACAGTTTGCCACCGTTTGCTTAATCTCTTATGTTTGACACCAGATATAAATACAAGATCATTTTCACTTCTTGTGACTTGTATTTTCAACCTTGAACGGTACAGTTTTCTCTCTGTTGGATGCTAGCTTATTGTCTTTTGTGTGCATGTGTAGTTAAAAGAAGAAATTGTGTTATAGAGATTAGAGAAATGAGAAAAGGTTCTACTAGGGATGATGGTAAGCTATCCTCCAAAGCATAAAAACTAAGGGCTCGTTTGGTGGTCAGGATAGGATAGGGGCGGATAGGATAAGGGAGCAGGATAGGAGTAGGATAGGATATGAGCAGGATAAGCTGTTATCCTATCCGACGTTTGGTGTTCACCGGATAACCAACTGGATAGCATTGTAATTTTAGTATGAGTTTTATTTTTTTTTTGTTCTGAATGTTTTCATATTTTATTAGATTTTAGTTTTTTTTTATAATTTTCATTTGTTAAGATTATATAAAAAGACAAAATTGTCTTTGTGATAAAATTGCATATAATATTTAAAATTTTTAAAATATTGTTTAACTTAAATTAGTTTTTTTATAATTTTAAATATTCATTTTTTAGTTTTTACTTTACATATAGTTAAATTATTAGAATAGATAAAGTATATGAACTGAATGTATGTTCTGTCTATTTCCATTCCAATATGACAATATATATACACTTGACAATGAGATAGGAAATCTGATTCCTAGAGAACAATAATTATCTATACAAAATCCTAGGAGAGATATACAAAGAATAAGACTCCACCGTCCACACCGTCCACATTAATTATATTTAACACTCCCCCTCAAGCTGGAGCATATATATCTGATGCAACCAGCTTGTCACATATATATGCTATTTTAGGACCCCGTAAAGACTTAGTCATTATATCTGCAAGCTGATCTCTAGTACCCACAAAGGAAGTCTTAATGATGCCCGTGAGGATCTTTTCCCGTATGAAGTGACAATCAACTTCTATGTGCTTGGTCCTTTCATGAAAGATAGGATTCGAAGAAAGATATAAAGCTGATTGGTTATCACAAGCAAGTTCCATAGGACCTATCTCACAAAACTTCAATTCTTGGAGCAAATATTTTAGCCATAGAAGTTCGCAAGTAGTATTGGCCATAGCACGATACTCTGCTTCTGTGCTTGATCTTGCAACAACAGTCTGCTTCTTACTTTTCCATGAAATCAGGTTATCTCCAATAAGCACACAAAGAGCCCGAAGTGGACCTCCTATCCACAGATCGCCGCCCAATCTCAGATCCGTATACCCGATGATATTAGTATGACCCCTGTCCATATAAACAATCCCTTTTCCGTGTGATCCCTTGATATATCTTAGGATCCAGGACAACCGCATTCCAATGACTATCACAGGGTGAGTTGGAAACCGACTTACGACATCGATCGGAAAAGCAAGGTCCGGTCGAGTCATGGTGAGATAATTTAACTTCCCAACTAATCTTCTATATCATCTGGTCGGGATAGGCTCCCCTCATTAGGTAGAAGCTTTACATTTGGGTCCATAGGAGTATCAACAGTTTACAATCTAGCATCCCCTGTTTCTTCTAGAATGTCAAGGGCATATTTCCTCTGAGAAATAGCAACACCTGTTCTTGATTGGGCTACTTCAATCCCAAGAAAGTAACGTAATCCTCCAAGATCTTTGGTTTGAAAATGTTTGAATAAGTGTTGCTTCAACTCCTTAATGCCTTCTTGATCGTCACCGTAATAACAATATCATCCACATACACCACAAGATAAATACGTTTTTTTAAAGATGAGCATTTAAAGAATACGTAATGATCGCCCCGCAACGAATCATGCCAAATTGCTGGATAACTTTATCGAACTTCCCAAACCAAGCACGAGGTGACTGTTTTAAGTCATACAAGGACTTTTGTAGTCTCGCAAACAAGATCCGACTCCCCCGAGCAATAAACCCGTGTGGTTGCGCCATATAGATCTCCTCCTCCGGATCACCATGTAAGAATGCATTTTTAATATCCAAATGATATAAAGGCCAAGTGTTTCATGGCAGCCATAGACAAGAACAAACGAGCAGATGCCATCTTAGCAATGGGAGAAAAAGTATCACCATAATCCGGACCATAGATCTCGAGTGTAGCCCTTTGCTACCGATCGGGCTTTCAAGCGATCCACCCGCCCATCAGGACCAACTTTAACAAGAAACACCCATCGACAACCAACGACATCGATTTCCCAACAGGGGGGAAACAAGGGTCCATGTAAGATTAGATTCCAAAGCTATCATCTCATCAATCATTGCCTGTCGCCAACCTGGATGAGATAGTGCTTCCTGAACATTCTTAGGAATGGTAATGAGAAGACAAGGCAGATACAAAGGCAAAATGGGAAGGAGATAATCGATGGTAACTCGTAAAATTGTAAATGGGATGAGGATTAATAGTAGAGCGTGTACCTTTTCGAAGGGCGATAGGTAAGTCGCGAAGTGTCAAGTTGGACCGTAGTGGGAGAAGCGTTTGGAGCAGGAGCTGAATCATGAGGATCAATAGTAGGTATGTCCTCCGGAGCGGTAGGAACTCGACGCTCATAAAATTTACCATATCGTCGCAATGGACGATCATCCTATGGTGATGGAGCATCACAAAGAGGAAGGGGAAGGACCTGAGATGGAGTGGAGTCGGATGTAGCTGAGGTGTCAAAGAAAAAAGTGTCCTCAAAGAATGTAACATCCGCTGATACATAAAAACGATGTGTAGAAGGAGAATAACATCGATATCCCTTCTGCACTCGAGAATACCCAAGAAAGATGCATTTAATAGCTCGTGCCGACAATTTATCACTACCTGGAGAGAGGTCATGGACAAAACAGGTGGAACCAAACACACGAGGGGAACAGTATAAAGGGGATTTGTGGGAAATAAAAGAGAGGGATTTTATTACCCAAAACAGAGGATGGCATGCGATTTATCAAATAACGGGCAGTAAGAACAGCATCCCCCAAAACTTCAAGGGTGCATTGGCATTTATTAAAAGAGTTCGGGCTGTATCAACAAGATGACGATGTTTGCGCTCAGCAACACCATTTTGTTGTGGTGTGTGAGGACAACTAGACTGATGTATGATGTCATGAGAACTCAGAAAGGATTTAAAAGATGTAGTGAAGTATTCTTTTGCATTATCACTGTGCAAAATATGAATTGTTTTTCCAAACTGATTCTTTATTGTGGAACAAAAGGTTTGAAAAACATCAAATAACTGAGAACGATCTTTCATTAAAAATAACCAGGTACATCTTGAAAAATCATCAATGAAAGTAACATAGTACCTATTATCCTGAAACATAAGTAACACGACTGGGACCCCAAACATCAGAATGGATAAGATCAAAAGGGGCCCTAGTTCGATTATTGACACTACTAGGAAAAGAGGCTCTAACTTGCTTTCCAAGCTGACATGACTCGCAGTTCATGGTTTTCAAATGTGAGAGATGAGGGACCATCTGTTTTAACTTGTCCAAACTTGGATGACCTAGACGACGATGAAGGAGATCAGCCGAACCTAAAACAGCGCATATGGTGGAAGAGGAAGGTTGGAGGTAGTAGAGACCTCGTGATTCAGATCCAGCTCCAATCGTCTCTCCCGTGCTCCGGTCCTGTATAAGAAAGGAATCCGAGTTAAAGGTAATGGAACAGTTTAAAGTGCGAGTAATCTTGCTAATGGAAATTAAATTAAAAGGACACTCGGGCACAAACAAGACTGAATTTAAGGATAAGGAAGGAAGAGGTGAGGCTTGTCCAATACCAGCGGCCCGTGTCTTAGACCCATCGGCAAGGGTTATATGGTGAGCAGTTTTAGGGAATGACAGTTTAGAGAAAAGAGAAGGATTACCAGCTAAATGATCAGAAGCACCAGAGTCAAGAATCCAGGATCCAACAGATGCAGATTGAGAGAGACAAACTGTAGAATTACCAGTGTGAGCAATGGTGGCGAAGAAGAAGCCTTGCTGAAGTGGCTTTAAAATCAAGGTACTCCGATATTCATTGGCAGTCAAAAGGTGATCCTTCTTGAGTTCAATCTTGTGTTCAATAACATGTTCATGAGCCCGAGCTATATTAGCGGTTTTATTTGGGAATCCATGTAGGGAGTAGCATCGATCTTGAGTGTGTCCATCTCGCTTACAATACGAACAATAAAGGTTACCTCGGCCACCTCGGCCCACGACCACCACCTCTACGGCCACGAGTATGACTCACCCCCTCGGTTGGTTGAGCTTGAGATAAAAACCGAAGACTCGATCCTGTGTGAGAATCAACTCCAATGGAAGTCCTGGAGAAGGAACTCAAGTAATCGATCAACGAGGTCCTCTACAAAGAGGGAATATCCGGATTGGTCAAAGTTTGATTTCGAACGGATTCAAAGTCTTTGTGAAGGCCATGAAGAACAACAACCATAAGCATGTTATCCACCTTATCCGACATCTTTTTGCATCATCATTCACTAGCATCAATTTGACTTCCTCACAAATGGATTGTGCCTTGTTCGAGATAGGAGGGCAAGTCAAGATCGGACATCCGCATTGTTACCAAATTATGAATTGTCTCATATAGCCGTTGTATGTCATTAGCATAAATGATTTGAGCCTTCTTCCGGATCTCGCAACATGTTTTGTATGGACGAAAATGCACCATTAACCTTGGTTCAATGGACCGCCACAACAATGATACAAGTTGATAATCAGCCCGTTGCCATTCTTCTTTCTCGATTTGCAAAGAATATCAGCAGCCTTGTTGGTGAGATGATCAGACAAACCTTGACCCAGAAACCATACCTCAACAGCATCACGCCAACTCACATAATTCTTACCATTCAACTTCTCGGAAGTAATGGTGGGGAACCCAAAAAAAGCAAAGGAAACCAAACTTTTCTTTGCTGCCATGGAAGAGCGTTAGTGAACAAACCAAAGGAACACAAAAATACTCATTGAAAAACTGAAAAAGACACCAAACAGGGGCCAAACAGTAGACCCAAACACCAAACAGGGGCAAGACAGAACCGGGAGGAGGTGGCGAACACGGCGGTGCAATCGGCGGCGGAAAAGTCAGCCGGGAAGGCGACACGTGGATCACACGTGCTGGAGAGTGAAGATCTGACGGTGGCGCGTGAGGGCGCGTATGGAGGCGGTGCTCGGTGGGTCTTCCGGTCGGCGACTTCTGAGGGGGTTGCCGGTGTTACTCCGGTCACCGGACAACTAAAAAAGGTGGGTCAAGACCGAGTCGAACCCCAAACAATACGATGGGCCAAAGACCGTAGTTGAACCCCAAACAAAGTAACCAGAACAAAAGGAGCTCTGGATACCAAGATAAAGTATATGAACTGAATGTATGTTCTGTCTATTTCCATTCCAATATGACAATATATATACACTTGACAATGAGATAGGAAATCTGATTCCTAGAGAACAATAATTATCTATACAAAATCTTAGGAGAGATATACAAAGAATAAGACTCCACCGTATCACATTAATTATATTTAACAAGAATATTTTATTTATTTTTCAGTTTTTAAAAATAATATAAAGTAACGAAATTAATCTTGTGAGAAGAAATAATAATTTTTAAAATTAATTATTAATATTTTTATTATTTTATGTGTTTATTTTATCTTTTTCGGTAACCATATTATAATTTATTATACTTTAATTATTTTATGTATAATTTTTACTATATACTTTATTATACTTTAAATCACCTTATCCTATCCTGTTGAGTTCTAACCCAGCTCCCCCTCATGATAGAATTTTAACTAGATGGGCAGGATAGGATAGGAGACAGGATTGATTTATCCTATCCTGCTGGCTCACCAAACAATAGTTTCAGACAGGATATGATAGTTTATCCTATCCTGTCTCTTTTATCCTGACCACCAAACGAGCCCTAAAGGAAAACAGAGTGCCCAAGAGGTCAAAAATGGGGGAGAGATGTGTGCGATTTGGGTTAATATCAAAAATGGAAACTCCCAAGTCCCATCCATAAACACAATCCTATGCCATAACACACATATGTAGGACCGAAGAGAAAGGCTTTTTAACTTTGATCAGTTGCTCCTATTCAAATAGCATTTTGAAACCAAACATATTAATGTTTTTAAATAATTTTACTTTGGCAAAAAGAAGACAAAAAATTAGTGCACCCATATGCAAGGAAACTCTAGTGTGTTACATCTACAGGAACAAGAAAATTAATTTGATGATACAAAACCTTTACATAGAAATTTTCAAAGTTGTTTATTCTAATGCTCCTTACTGGAGAAAGAAATCCAAATAGTTGTGAAACCTATGATAAAGGTGTCTTAGACACAACACATTCTTTAATTGTTTGCTCCCAGGATTTCTCTGGTGCATGACTTGTTAAGCACTTAAAATGCTCAACCCTCTGTTTCCTTGTGCTTAAACTTTGCAGGCTTCTTGTCAGTGCCTTGCTATGTTATAGGAGTACAGTGTACCGGGATTATTATTGTGAATATTTGAGATTATTTGTCTCTTGTCGGAAGGCCTTAAGGTATATAATAATGGGATTTTGTGAGAAGACAGACGCCCAATCCTCACCAAACTCAATTTTTTATGAAAGTTCATTTCCTGCTTTATGGATTGCAAAGTCAGTATCTGTGACTGTTGGGATTAAAGGAGCATTCTCAGCAGAAAAAAATGTTATATTTAAAACTCTGATGTTTTCTTTAATGGACCACACTTCACATGTCTTGTTGGGGATAGGAAAATATCAACTTACTCATGTATTTTCCATTGGTAAGGAAGTTGAGAAGCCTTGTGAAGAGATCCCCAATTATAGAATCAGCCATGAAGAGAATCATTTGCTTCCATCTCCTCAGGGCATAGATTCTCCCAAGCTTGAGGCATTGAAATGTTTAACCTTTATGGCAGAAAATTTGAAAGAGCATATGCAAGGCTTGCTTGTTTCTCTAAAGGATACCCCTTGTGTCAATGTGGGATTTGATCTTACTTATGAAAACATCAATGGACTGTCTTCTGCAGTTTCTTGCTTTAGTGGATTTTTGTGGGGCCTCACATCTGTCATAGGCCAAACTGATGCAAACGGTAGTGATCATAATGAAGAAGTATTGATGTGGAAAAATGAACATGCCTCTGAAGTAAATAGTTGTATATTTCCTTTTCGGAACTTGTTGATTTTTTTGTAAAAAAATTGCTTGTCAAGAATAATCAACTCTCAGAAAGTTTATGTGATGCACGAATTTTTGAAAAGCCACTCCAAAACTTATCTTTGTCGGGTACAGTCTATTTCTCACTTGAAAGCCCAATTCCTAAGCCTGATACCTCAGATGGTACACAACAAGAATCTAAAGCTGCAGCTACTTACTCCAAAAGTGCCAGTGATTTTGAAAGAATGTTGAATCAAGAAAGTGAGAACTCTGTTGCCAGTGTTTTGGCTAGGGCTGATTCCCCTGAGTGTCAAGGTCTGAATAAGCCTTTGTTGCGAAGCTTGCTAAAAGGCGATCATCCTGAAGTAGCTTTCTTACTAAGGCAACTGTTGATTGCTTTGTCATCTCTTTTGAGGCTAAATTTGCAGAAAGATGATTCTTCGTTCCTTTCCAGTTTTGTACCTACTTTCGTTGAAGTTTCACAAGTCTTATTACTAGAATTCACAGAGATGGTTGAGGTCCCTCAACAATCTGCTTTTCTTTTGTTAGATGGTGTTCTGAGCTATCTTAGAGAATTAGCAGGTTATTTTCCTTTAACTGATCCTACCTCATCTAGGAAAATTTATACAAAATTGATACAGATTCACTTGAGGGCAATAGGCAAGACTATATTGTTGCAAGGAAAAAGGGCAACACTAACCTTTCATGAAAGACAGTCAAGTAACAAGACACTTCATAAAGGATCATTTGAAGCTTATTCTTCTAGTGAATTGTACTGCTTTTACTTGGATGAATTTAAAACTAGGCTGCGGATGTCATTCAAAGCATATATAGAGAGGCCATCAGAGTTGCATCTTTTATCTACTTTACAGGCCATTGAGAGAGCTCTAGTTGGAGTACAAGAAGGATGTACTATGATCTATGACATAGAAACAAGTAAAGACGGGGGAAAATTTCATCCCTTGTTGCAGCTGGCATTGATTGCTTTGACATGATTCTTGAATTTGTTTCAGGTAATCAGAATATCTACTAAGGGCACCTGCTGTGGCTATCTTGAAAATAAACTTACATTTTCATTGTTTAGTCAAATTACTTCACTTCTTTAGTATCCTTTTAGTCATACACTTTAGTTCATCAGTACTATATTTTGATTCAGTTAAGAAAATTTGTAATAAGTATTAACCGAACAAGTTTGATTCAGTTAAGAAAATTTGTAGTAAATATTAACCGAACAAGTTTTTACTATATTATTTTGCTCTAAAACAACTCTGCACACTTTGGATTATGAAAGTCATTTGTCGATAACATATTGAATAATTATAATTATGGATCATATGCTGATGGAGATGTTGAATTAGTAATATAAAATATGATTTGCTGATGATATAGTATGCTGGGCAGTGAATTATACAAACACATGCACAAATGTTATTTGTTATGTCATTTCCTTCTAAAACAAAGCTGACATGACTCGGCTTCTTTATGAAATCACTTGATTTGTTATTTTACCCTAAATGTTCAGTGATATTGGGAATTGTAACGCTGCCTGTAGCTTTGATATTGGCGACATTTCCTATAAGGAATAACCCTCAAGTAAAACTATGTTAACAAATACTTGGATTATCACATTGACACTGATTAAATGTCATTGATTGCTAGTGCTGCTATTCTATCAATATATCTCATGTTTGTTCAATGCAAAATCTTGAAACGGAAAATGTATACCTCTGTTATCATTTTGCTCTGACATTTTTCTTTATTTTAAGGTCGGAAAGGCTTGAAGCTGATTAAAAGACACTGTCAGAGCTTAGTATCTGCTGTTTTCAACATCATTATGCATTTACAGAGCCCGCTTATTTTTTATTTGAGCTTGACTTCTGGAACAATTGGTAGTAGTCCTGATCCTGGGTCGGCCATTCTTATGTGTGTTGAAGTACTGGTTACAATTTCAAGGAAACACGGTCTATTCCCAATGGATGTGTGGCATGTAGGTCACTTGTTACATATCCCTGCAGTAATCTTTCAGAATTTCCATCAGCATAAAATTTCAGAAGATTCTGGTCCTACAGATTCTTTGATGATTTTGGAAGAGCAAATTTCGCATCCAATAGAGGCAGTGAACTTCCGTCATGTAGATCATCAGTTCTCAATTAACCTATTTGTTGCATGTTGTCAACTATTGTGTACCACTATTAGGCATCGCCCAAGGTATGTTTCATTTATTTACCTTTTAAGTCACTGTGACCAATGTACAACTCCAAATATTATTGAATGGGTAGAGTTGGCGAATTTCCGATAGCATAACTATTGATGCATTTTAATATCATCTTTGTGCTCTACTGCCTTTTTATTGTAATCACAATTTGGATGTTACTATGATAGTTAATCACTTATATCTATTCTGCTTGTTTTATAATTTTTCTAGAGAGTGCAAGCAGTGTTTTGCCCACCTTGAAGCTTCTGTTGCTGTTCTTCTTAATTGCTTGGAGACAGTAGTAGATAATGAATCAACGGTGAATAAAGGTTGCTTTTCGTGGGAAGTAGAAGAGGGAGTGAAATGTGCTTGTTTTCTTAGGAGGATATATGAAGAGGTATGTGACATCCATATTAGTGTGTCTACCAGCAGAACATAAAGACATAATTATCTCTTGCACTGCATGTTAGATGGTTTTTTCCTCCTGTCAAGTATTCCCTCTGTCCCGCCCTTTCAAAAGCCAAACTTAATTTTATGCATAAATAGATTATTCTCTTGCTTAATGTTAATATTAATTTTGACAAAGGACGGAGGTAGCAGGCTTTCAAGGGGATCAAATTTCAAACCATTTATCCATGTAAAATTTTGTATACTTCGATATACTTTTGCCTATTTTAATACATTTGATCCAGTTATTTAAATAGTAAGGTCAATTGGCTACCTTTTTAGCAGACTTCGTGAGTAGACCGTGGTTATTTGTGGTACTAATATTGAAATTTTAAATGATTGTGAGTGTGTTGTGCCTAGCCTTACAATGGTCATGACATGAGAGATCTAGTTATCAATTCAATGAAATTAAACAATTTTTAAGAAAAAATTTTGGCCTTGAGTTATCCCTTTTGCTTAATCAGTTTGTTTTTATAATTATGATGCAGATAAAACAGCAAAAAGATATGTTTGGCCGGCAATGTTCTCTGTTTTTATCCAACTATATATGGATTTATTCAGGATATGGTCCCAAAAGAAGCGGCATCAGAAGGTTGTATATCAGTTTTATGGTTTACCCATTTTTTATTTTTTTTGTCAAAATTTACCAGTTGCAAGATTATACTTTCCATAATAACATAACAGATCCCTTTTTTCTATTTCTGACTTTCATTGAACTTTATATCTCAAATGCCTTAAATTACCTAGACCGACCCATATATTTGAAGTCTCTCTTACCCATATTTTGAATTGAATAAAAACAATTAGGAAATATCAAGAGAGATGATAATTGATAGGGTGACTGTGAAGTGTGCTTATTTTCCTCTCATCAATGGTGGACTTCTTTAGATAAGTTTAGCCGGTGCTCATAACCATTAATTAGCTAATACTATATATTGCATATCATTATTTGCAGAGAAATAGATGAAGCTCTAAGACCGGGTGTCTATGCTTTAATAGATGCTTGCTCAGTTGATGATCTTCAATATCTTCATACTGTTTTTGGAGGTAAGTAATCTTGACTAATCATTTTTCATAAAAAGAATTAAGGGAAGAATCTAATTTCAATTTCTATTTGTAGAGGGACCTTGCAGAAATACCCTAGCAAGTCTTCAACATGATTACAAACTCAATTTTAAGTATGAAGGAAAAGTGTGACTTGGAAATTTCGTCGGTGGTAAATATTTGTGCCGTCTCATTTGGTTCCCACATAGAAACCTTTCCACTGAGATCGGTGACTTGTTATATTATTCATGGGAAGCCAACGCTGTTCTCGTGGGAAGCTTTTATGCCAATATTACATATTACGAAACCATGATTTCAACATCTCACGTTCGTAGCGGGACATTTTTTGTTGTGGCATACGGTGTATACCTGTCGGTCGGGGTTTGGTAGAACAGAAATGTTTTTCTGTAGGTAGAAACTAGAAAGAAACATTAAACCCAGGAACTGTACTTGCCACTGACATCACCTGTTGTAAAGTATTAGTAGATCGGCAATTATTTAACTGATACTAGCATTTTTTTTTTCAATTTTTGTTTGAATATTTCTTAGACTTAAACTAAATGGTCTAAACTTTTTGTTAATTAATCCGGAGCTTTTGTGGCAATATGGTGATTTTGCAATCTTTCCAGTGACAACATTGGCTAATTTAATGTATATAAAGGCGACATTCTCAAAATTGATTGACGTTTAGTATCCAAGCTTATCTAAATCCCGACTTTTATATGGATGGAAAGAGCCCCAAATATTAGAATTAGGGTTTGTTATTTGAACGCAAAATTTTAGATATCTTATGCGATATCATATATGTTTATTTTTATCTGTCACTTTTTATCATATTTTATATATACATATATTAAGAATACCCAAAAAATAAAAGGGGTGTTGTATGATGTCCAAAAATATATTCCTTTTTCTTGCTTTTGCTGTATAAAGTAATGTAAGATAATTAGACTTTTGCACTCAGCCAATTCCACGAGTCACAAGATAAATAGTGAGGTCAGAATGTGAGTAGACTATGACCTTGATTTATTGTAAATTAGCCACAAGGCTTTGTTTATTTTTGCTTGTGATTGATCAGTGAGTTTGTTTTTATATTGTTATGCTACAAATTTGTTGAGGGAGAACAGTAATCACGCACTTAATTCCAAACAAAATGCCTGCAAAATAGTAAGAATTTGAAAGGAATATCTGGCGATGATTTAGTGGATTTGAATTTCTACACAAAAAAAAAAATGGTGCATGGTTTTAGGAAAATATAAAATATATAGTAATTAGGATAAATTGACTGCATAAAATTCCGGTCCCGTGTAAATTCGTTTATAATTTTAGAGAATTTCATAATATTGAGATCCAAAAGCTTCCCTAAGTCACATCTATACATGTCATAGTTGACCCCACAGTTTGGTGTACGTGTGATGATTCTTACTGAATATATATCAATATGATAACCTAATAATAGATAAAGTTAAAAGAGCAACTACCAACAGTGTTGTGTGGTGGACAACAATCTTGTGTATGATATGTTATTGTTGAGATTCCCCTTTGTTGTATAAAAATTCTATGTGGAAAGAGCCTTGCCGTTGCAATTGTATGCTTTGACTTGATCATCTTGAATCTCATCTATAAACATTTCTAGTTTTCTCAACCTTACACTCCTCTAATGGGGTACCCCTATTATTGTAAGCCCAGGGGTCAAGATCCTCATACTTCAAACGTTGTTGTGATCTTGGCCGTGGCCTTGATTCTTCTTGGTATACCATGGTTGTTCTCAAGCGAGGCAGAGGAAGAAGTTGAAGAAAAGTTTGATGGGTCACCTTTTGTCATACCAATATTGGTATTACTGATCCTGCTTTTGGTGTCATTCTTGGGAAGTAGTACAAGAAAGAGGGTTTATGACAAGCCAACATGGTGTCGGTGTAATCATGCTTGCTACTGTTACAGGTAGCGTGTTTGTCCAAGAACTTGCAGCTGAATGAGGATGAGTGGTATTGTGTTCTCTGTTATCCCATAACCCATAGGCCACTAAATAAATATAATATTGCATAGGAGTAAATAAAAATAAGATGAGCGTGTAATTTATGATTTATTTCATTGCTTGATAGGAAAACAAGAAAGATTGAATGATTCTATGTCACTAATGTATCAAAGCAATTATAATTTTCTTATTTATTTTGTTCTCATGGGTGTAATTTAAGCATTTTATATTTTACAAGATTGATGATCTTTTTTGCTTGTTTTAGTGGTTTGGAACTGGCGATTCTGAGCATTCAAATGAAAAAAAGAAATCATGTAATTTTTTATGCTTTTGGGTATACTAGAGTTGGAAAGATCGATGAAATCTTCTGTGTGATTGCAGAGATTTTTATATACTGTCAATTGTAAGGAAACAGAATCACAAATTGTGCCAGCAATACAATAGGCTAGCTCAATTATTTTCTATGGACTATGGTAGCTATCTAAAGCATTTAAGCGGATTGCACAAAACTGGGACAAGTTAAATGCTACTAACATTGGTGGGGATGCATTTGGACACACACATCCAAATTGGTTTGGAAAAAGTAAATGGGAAGAGCTGAGACCTTTATTCTTTTTACTGCAAAAATATGTTTTCTAAGACCATTACCGACAAATATATTTATAGGAACTACTTAATAACTTTCACTTTCTCTTGATAACCGGATGACTAGTTTCTAAATAACACTATTACATCCGTTGATAACATTTTTGTATGTAAAATTAACGGCATATATTAAAGGGACACCAGGGTGGACCATAAACAACATCTTGCAATCTATGTCTCAAACAAGTGAACCTTATCAAAGGAGTATCGTTGTCGGCATAACTGAAATGTGTCTGCTGGGGCAGTGGTCATATTATTGAATAAATAAACGAGAGACAAACTTCGTGTGGTATGTCCTACCATTAACATTAACCCTTTTCAGAACACCAACCTTATCATCCTTCTTTACCATATTCTAAAATATCAAAGTTAAAAGAGCAGTTTCCATTCTAAAATGTTACACCTCTTAACACTACCTATCATGTTGTGACTTATTCCACATATCCAAGGAGAATCAAAGGTTACAACTTAGTGCAACAACTCACTCATCTTTTTGGTTTTGGCTTTTGCAATAGAACCGAACTGCAAGTATTAAGGGCTTCCAGAATTTGTTGCAGCTTCTCATTTCTGAATTCTGATACCCAAAAACCCGTAACATAAAATTCAATGGCTTTGGATGGGTTCACTCTTAGTCCCCTGCCATATCCTGTTCTGCTATCATTTTAGCATTAATCTTCACCTTCCTTGGCATTTCATGGTACTTTTCTTATGAACAAGTTGTTGAAACTGCTGGACAACAAATTTAATGAACCTTTATTCCGGATGTGCCTAAATTTAATGTGTTAGTTCTGTCTTAAAGATTTGCTCCTGTATATAATTAAGCCTATCCTACCACTCACATGGAAATCACACAAATTCAATCCTCTTGCATAGCTTGCTACCACAACAACTCCGCACAAAATTACAAACACTTTTCTCTAGCCTGTCTCTACAATGTGTTAGTAAATGGGGTATGGATCTACAACAAAGAAGAAGAAAAAAATAATGGTAATGCGCAATCTCAGGCGTGTAGGAGACACTAGCTTTAGGCTCGATTCGCCCCCACCAATCTCTCCTCGTAGATTGGATGCAACAGTGAATCTGGCGAATCCCCTTCAGGATACAATGGAGAACCTTGGTTTGGTTTGCACACCCTAAACCAAGCGTATCGACAATGGCAGTTCTACAAACAATAGTCTCCTTAACTCTCTCTGCGCATAAGGGAGAAAAAAGGTGATTTGGAGTGAAGAATGGTTGAGAGATTCTGAGTTTTTCGTGTCACCATCGCATGCAGATGGTTTTATTTATAGACCAACTCATGTCACTTGGTGAAAGGAAACAACTCTTCAAAAGTTTCAAAAAGGGTCAAATTCCATACATAAGTAGTATTAACGTTCATTAACTGTCACAAGACATCAGTTGGCCTAGTGGCCAACAGATGTGTCCCTTCCCTCACAGAGCCAGGTTCGAATCTGCTCAACAAAGACTTTATCATTTTATTTTTCCAGAACGTTAAACAACAGTCATGATATTCAACAAAAATGAGGGACATAGGATTCGAACACTGACCAAGGCATCAAACCAATGAAGTCGCTACGCGACCAAGTAGTGACAATTAGGCGTCATTAATTAGATTTAACCGTTTAAGAATTTTGAAAATTTCTCACAATCCCCCACCATTTTCAAAATAAATCCAAATCCCATTATTCCGGAAATTGCATGCTTTCAGACAAAGGTATCTTGGAGATTTGAACATTTGCTTAGTAAACCATGGGTTTCACTCATCCCTGAATAAAATGGTAGACAAGCTTTGAACCAAATATTCCTTAGAACAAGCGTACATGACTTACACATGAAATCTCGGTACCATTGAACGACGTGGTAGTGTGACACATTTGATAAGGCCTTGTGTCGTGTATCCTTTTCATGAGAGCTTACAGAGTCAAGCCCAACTCTAAGAACGACCACACTTCACTCTCACATAGGTGGACTTTACTGTAAGCACCCCATAAGTTGGGCACCTCAAAGACATATGTGCTATAGGTCCATTAAGAGCAAAAGCTCACCCTTTTCTTTATTGTCCTTATGGTTTCCAAGTACTTTTAAACCTTGGGATGTATCTATTTGTCAAGTACTTGCAATCACTCTCATAGTGTACTTTGGCCCACTGAACTCAAGACTTGATGCTACTCAAGTGTGAGTCGGGTTTCCACCATTGGTGATCATGTAGATATGGGCTTGAGTCCCATCCCTAATGATGTTTTCAACACCATATCCCTTGTCAAATCCTTTTCGTCAAAGGATCTGCAAGATTCTTCTCTGTTTTCACAAAGACTATGGATATTACTCCATTTGTAATCAAATCTTTTACATAGCTATGTCTTAGCCCAATGTGCCTGGACTTTCCATTATAAACCTGGCTATATGCCTTTGATAGTGTTGATTGACTATCACAATGTATGGATATTGGTGCTATTGGCTTTGGCCAAATTGGTATCTCATACATCAAATTTCTAAGCCATTCGACTTCTTTGCTTCCTCACGCCAATGCTATGAATTCTACAGCCATGGTGGAGTCAGCAATGCAAGTTTGTTTCTTGGATTCCCAAGAAATAGCACCCCCACCAAGTGTGAAGACCCAACCGCTTGTTGAAGCACGATCTTCTGTATAAGTCACCCAACCGGCATTCGTATAACCTTCTAATATCAAGGATATCCATTATAGTTCAAACTATAATTCATTGTCCCCTTCAAGTATTTCAAAACTCTTCGGACAAAGATGCCAATGGTCTTTGCTTGGATTACT
Source organism: Sophora flavescens (assembly GCA_030762895.1). Lineage (NCBI taxonomy): Eukaryota > Viridiplantae > Streptophyta > Magnoliopsida > Fabales > Fabaceae > Sophora > Sophora flavescens. The sequence continues at coordinate 10,203,566 of CM061063.1, forward strand.
TGTATACCTACTTAGTCTCCCTACAAGATATGCAATGTCCGGTCTAGTACATGTCATGGCATACATTAAGCATCCAATTACTTTTGAGTATTCAAGTTGTGCTACTGGACAGCCTTTATTTGGTACTAAATTAGTGTTGTGATCAAAGGGAGTAACAACTGATTGACAATCAAATTCATTAAATTTCTTTAACACCTTTTCTATATAGTGAGATTGTGACAAACCTATGTTCTCACCATCTCTTATTATTCTAATCCCTAGTATCACATCGGCTTCCCCTAAGTCTTTCATATCAAAATTACTAGAGAGGAAACTCTTAGTTTTTTCCACCTCATCTAGATCAGTACCAAATATTAACATATCATCAACATATAAACAAATCATAACACCTTTTCCATTATGAAATTTCTTGTAAATACACTTGTCAGATTCATTTATTTTATATCCATTAGCTAGCATAACTTGATCAAACTTTTGATGCCATTGTTTAGGAGCTTGTTTTAGTCCATACAATGCCTTATTCAATTTACACACCTTCTTTTCTTGACCATTAACCACAAACCCTTCAGGTTGTGACATATACACCTCTTCATCTAACTCCCCATTAAGAAATGCTGTTTTCACATCCATTTGATGAATGACAAACTTATAGATGGATGCAAGTGCCAATAACACTCTAATTGAGGCAATTCTTGCCACAGGTGCATATGTATCAAAATAGTCAATGCCCTCTTTTTGTGTAAATCCCTTAGCAACTAGTCTTGCCTTAAACTTATCTATGGTTCCATCTACCTTCATTTTCCTTTTGAAAATCCATTTACAACCTATAGGTTTGGAACCAGGTGGGAGGTCTACTAATTTCCACGTTTTATTCCCCATTATTGAGTCTATTTCCTCTTGTACAGCTTCCTTCCGAAAGCGGCATCTTGAGACTTTATTGCCTCTTCGAATGTTTCGGATCACTTTACGTATTATAACATATTGGTCCATAACTGTCTATGGACTCTCTTGTTCCTTCAACAAGGAACATGAAAAAGTATGGTCCATACGTTTTCTCTTTCCTAGCTCTCTCGACTTCTTCTAAGTTCGAACTATCTAGAGTATCATTATTAAATACATTGGTTTCTAGATTATGTGCATTACTATGAACATCATTTTTGTGACTTGGAATTGAGTTAAACCTATCTTCTTGAAAGATAGCATCCCTAGACTCAATTCATTGTATTTACAGGATATGAGTCATTAGATTCTATAACCATGAATCTATATGCTTTGCTATTTTTAGCATAGCCCAGGAACACACATTCAATTCCCCTTTCACCTAATTTCTTTCTTTTTGGTTCAGGAACTTTTACTATTGCCCTACAACCCCAAACTTTGAAATAGTCAAGGTTGGGCTTTCTATTTTTCCAAAGTTCATATGGGGTTATTTTGTTCCTTTTGTTTGGAACTCTATTCAAGATATAACAAGCCGTCAACAAGGCTTCTCCCCAATAACCCTTTGCTAGACCAGAATATGATAACATTGCATTTACCATTTCTTCTAATACTCTATTTTTCCTTTCAGCTATACCGTTTTGTTGTGGGGAATAAGGTGCGGTTGTTTGGTGAATTATTCCAAGTAGACTCAAAGTAACTAGGGTTATAGAACTCTCCTCCTCTATCACTCCTAAAACATTTAATAAATGTTTCATGTTGAAGTTCTACTGTTTTAAATATCTTAAATTTAGCTAACACTTCATCCTTTGAATGCATTAAATATACATAGCAATATCTAGTACAATCATCTATGAATGTCACAAAATATTTTTTACCACCTATAGTGGGCCAACCATGTAAATCACATACATCAGAATGAATTAAATCTAACACTTTTAGAACTTCTTTCAACTCTAGGAAAAGGAAATCTAGTTATCTTAGTTAGCATACAAGTTGTACATGCATCCGAAATCCTACTTGTTTTAGGAATTAAACATGAATTCATCATTTCATCCATTTTCCTAAAATTAACATGTCCTAAACGAGAATGTCATAAATTACAAGACTCAACAATATAAGCATAAATAAATCCATTATCATTAATAATATTGAGTTTGAACATATTCTCACAAAGGTATCCCTTTCCTACAAACATTCCTCCCTTAGAGAGGATAAACTTGTCTCCCTCAAATACACATTTGAACCCGTACTTATTAAGTAACGGTACAGAAATTAAATTATTCCTAACATCTGGTACATAATAAACATCTGTAAGAGTGACTACTTTTCCCGAAGTGAATTCTAGTTCCACCGTCCCTTTGCCTTTAACTTGGACAGTTGATGCATTTCCCATATATAGAACGGTCCCATCTTCTTCATTAATTGTCTTGAAGAGATCCTTGTTCTTACACACATGGCGAGTTGCACCGGAGTCAATCCACCATGATCCAACATCTTCTATCATGTTGATTTCGGAAATGACCGCAACAAGATTGTCCTTTGTTGCACTAGATTCCTTCTCCTTTTCCTTTTTCAGGAGACGACAATTCCTCTTGAAATGTCCCGGTTTTCCACAATAGAAACAACCATTTTTCTTTTTCTTTTTCTTGTAGTCATTCTCATTGTTGTTTTCATGAGATTTTACAAAATCTCGATTCCTCTTTTTAGAGGACTTACCAGATTTCCCTTCCTCTACTACATGCACCTTCTCATGAACAGAATGTTCTTTAGTATCATCTTGTTTACGATACTCTTCTTCTAAACGAAGGTGATTACCCAATTGTTCAAGAGAAATGTCATCTTTTCGATGTTTAAGACTTCTTTTAAAGTCTTTCCATGAAGGAGGAAGTTTGTCAATGATTGAGGAGACAATGATGGTTTCATCCATGTGCATATTATGTTGTTTGTAGTTATTGAAAATACGTTCAATTTCATGCATTTGTTCCATGATAGGCATACCATCAACCATTTTATAATTATTAAAACGACTAACAAGAAATTTCTTACTTGTTGCGTCCTCCATCATGTATCTTGCCTCAAGTTTCTCCCATAGTTCTTTGGAGGATCCCGCATTTTGATACACATCGAACAATGAGTCGGTCATGCCATTCAAAATATGCCCCATGCAAATGTAGTCATCATTAACCCACTTGTTCCTCTCACGAGTCTCATTGATGGTCTCATCTTCTCTTTCCTCCGGTCTTGGTGTGTTCAACACATAGGCCACCTTCATTGTTGTAAGAAGGAAGTGCATCTTCTTTTGCCAACGATGAAAGTTTCCGCCTTCGAACCTCTCAAGTTTCATAAACTCGAAGTCATCTCCTTCAATGTTGCAGCCATTATTACGTAAATCGAACCTAAAGATTGTTAGTAAATGGGGTATGGATCTGCAACAAACAAGAAGAAAATAATGGTAATGCGCAATCTCCAAGGCGTGTGAGGACACTAGGCTTTAGGTTCGATTCGCCCCCACCAATCTCTCCTCGTAGATTGGATGCAACAGTGTGTGGCGAATCCCCTTCAGGATACAATGGAGAACCTTGGTTTGGTTTGCACACCCTAAACCAAGCGTATCGACAATGGCGGTTCTGAGAACAATAGTCTCCTTAACTCTCTCTCGCATAAGGGAGAAAAGAAGGTGATTTGGAGTGAAGAATGGTTGAGAGATTCTCGAGTTTTTCGTGTCAATTCATCGCATGCAGATGGTTTTATTTATAGATCAACTCATGTCACTTGGTGAAAGGAAACAACTCTTCAAAAGTTTCAAAAACGGTCAAATTCCATACATAAGTAGTATTAACGTTCATTAACTGTCACAAGACATCAGTTGGCCTAGTGGCCAACAGATGTGTTCCTTCCTTTAAGAATTTTGAAAATTTCTCACACATTGAAATTGTATTCCAACTAGGATTTTAAATAAAGGTCCCTAACCATAATTAGGGTCACAATGTTATGATTTTGGAGGTATCTGAAATTGAAATATGATCGCAATTGCGACTCCATCTTCCGGCAATTATGATAATTAGGGTAAACACAACCATACCCACGACCGCAATTTAAAACCCACACCCACTTTCACGTGCCATCTCAACCATGCACAACAAGGTTACCCTTTCACTTGTATATCATACACCATCCTCCTTCCTCGGGCTGCCACGGTGGCGCGTGAGTTTCAACTACCCAGAGCGCTTTTATGGATTCAACCAGCCACCGTTTTTTATATATACCACTAATCCTAAATGTTCATTGGAATTACCAGGATTGCCACTCTTGTTCACAACATGTGGCCTTCCCACATTTTTGGTGATCTCAAATGTGCAAACGTTTGCATCTCTTCCATTGTTCAAAGAGCAGTTTCTAGAGCTTGACCTAGAAACAAACCCTACAGTACTTGTGAACACTTTTGAGGAGTTAGAACCTGAGGCATTGAGAACCATTGATGATATCAAAATGATACCAATCGGTCCCTTGATTCCTTCTGCTTTCTTGGATGGTAAAGATCCTACTGATACTTCATTTGGTGGTGACATCTTCCATGGCTCAAAGGATGATTATGTTGAAAGGTTGGACTCAAAGGTTGAGTTATCAGTGGTTTATGTTTCATTTGGTAGCATTGCTGTGTTGCCTAAGAGACAAATGGAGGAAATTGCACGTGCTTTGGTTGATATTGGAAGACCTTTCTTGTGGGTCATAAGAAAAAATGCAAAGGAAGGAAAAGAAGAGTTGAGCTTCATAGAGGAAGTGGAAAAGGTGGGGAAGATAGTGAAATGGTGTTCTCAGTTGGAGGTGTTATCACATCCTTCTTTGGGTTGTTTTGTGACACATTGTGGATGGAACTCAACCATGGAAAGTTTGGTTTCTGGGGTTCCTGTGGTTGCAGTTCCTCAGTTATCAGACCAAACTACCAATGCAAAGCTAATACAAGATGTTTGGAAGACTGGATTGAAGGTGGATCATGAGATGAATGATGAAGAGGAGATAGTGAAAGGAGAGGAGATTAGGAGGTGTTTGGAAGTGGTGATGGGGGGTGGAGAGAAAGGAGAGGAGTTGAGAAGGAATGCAAAGAAATGGAAGGGTTTGGCTAAGGAAGCTGTGAAGGATGGAGGGGTCTTCAGATAAGAATTTGAGGACTTTTTTAGATAACCTTGGAAAATATGGAAAAGAGTAGTAGAAAAAGGAAGGTAGTTTGAGATGTATGCTGATACTTTTCTTAAAGATTATTCTGCTACATTCTTAATAATATAAAATTTAATAATCTGTTCTAAATTGAAATTTCAGTCACTCAAAACAATAAAAATGATCGAAAACAACTCTCAATCAGTTTGAATTTTTGGTTCTTTCCGGTGATTGAATTTTTTTTTTTTTTTGGTTTTCTCACACCTTTCTTGTTTTGCCTTTGAAAGCTCTAATATGTGTTTCTTGATAGTACCAAGGAGGTGAATGGTTCCATGATTACCAAACACTTTCATTTTAACACTGCACTTCGAATACATGTTTAAACGCCATATATATTTTAAGTAGAAGAATGATTTACATGAGTTTAAATTATTTTTTGTTTACACTCACCCTCACAGTTATTGATTTTATTTTCATTCATTGATAATTATGATTTTATTAGTTTACATCATTGAATAAAGGTAAAATCAATGGCTTAGAGTGAGTGCAGAAATGATATTTGTACAATCAAAATAAGATAACTTTCGGATAACTTTTCGACGACGATTAATGTCATTCAAAATTGTGGACAACGGTGTGCTGAACTTGATTAATGGATACACATGTAGTAGATGAGTAACTTGTTAACTGATTACTTGGTTAACGTAGCTCAGTGGATGGTTAATGCAGTTTAATAGATGGTTAATGAGTTACCCATCTCGGTGATAATGGGTAATGACGTTCAAAGTTATGGTTAATGCAGCTCAATAAATGGTTAGTGAGTTACCCATCTCAGTGACAACGATTAATGATATTTAGAATCGTAGTCAATGATACGTTGAACTTGATTAATAGGTACACCAAGATGGATAACTCATTAATACTCTACCGCGCGCAGGGAGTGGTATTTTATTTTTCTTTTTCTGCCATCTGTCAAGTGCTAAGTAAGTGCTATTATAATGTGGAAACCAATCTGCTGGTTTATTTGATTTGCTGCTTTGTGCTGGGTCTTTCTCATAGTCTGGTGTTTTTTGTTGATTGGCAAGTTAGCCTTTCGAACTTGTTGTTAGCATGTTACACTTGTTGAAATTTTATTTTGCTCAGCATGTACATGTAGTTTCCTTGTATAAGAATTTGAGTACTCCTAATATTTTTTGATTAATATATTTTTTGTTTATAAAAAAAATTGAACTACATTAATCACAATTTAAAACGTCATTAACTATTGTCGAAAGTTGTCTCAAAGTTATTTCATTTTAATTGTTCAAATAACATAATTGGGGTGAGTGTAAGCAGAAAATATCTTACAACTGAATAAACCAATCCCTCCTCACAAATATGTTTTATAAGAAACATTACCGACAAATAATATTTATAGGAACTATTTAATAAATTTAACTTTCTCATGATAACCCGGTGATTAATTTCTAAATAAGTTATGATATTTGAACGTAAAATTTTGACATCATATATATTTATTTTTATCTCTCACTTACTTTTACTTTTTATGTTCTTGTATACACGCAATCCAAAAATATACAATAAAGACAAAAGGATACCATATTTGTGTCCATTTTATGTGTTCAAAAATCATTTTCCTTTCTAAATAGATGTGTTATATAAACACAAATTTTAGATATAGTATGTGACACTATATGTTTTTATTTTTATTTCTCACTTATTTTTTATCATCTCTATATACATGTATCTCGAAATACATAAAAAAACAAAGGGACACCGTATCTTGTTTCCATTTAGATGTTAAAAAAACTTTGGTGTTTCTAAATAACACTATTACATCCGTTATCACATTTTGTATGCAAAATTAACGGCATATATTATTTTGGTTTAGCTATTGTGGTGGTTAGTGAACTATTTGAGAATTTTTAAATAGGTCCCTATATTAAAAAAAGTTGTAATTGGGTCTCCGAACTTTTATAAAATTTTCAATTGGGTCCTTGGACTAAATTTTTTTTTAATTAGATCCCTAAACTTATATAAAATTTTCAATGGGGTCCCTAAAGTAGAAAATTCATTGGTGATATGTTTAACTAAACAAAATATTATTGATTTCATCCAAACTGGATAACCAGCCCAGTCATCTATAAGTGGTTTGTGTGGAGGATAAACCTTGAGACATTGTCACAAGAAGATCCAGTAAGATGTAATAAGATGAAGTGAGATGTGGTAAGTTACAAGCGAATGAACTAGTTTGGACGAAATTATTTCGAGAGAGGGATGTGCAATCGTGATACATAGTTTGGGAAAGAAATGACCTATTTGTTCACATGGAGAAGAAGCAGTCCCGAGTTATATTTTGGTTTTTCGGTTTAACATTTCAATCTCTTACAATCCTAAATACAAATTTGTGGAGGGGGTGGAGAATTACAAGTCATGTTTCATATCAGCACACTTAAAATTCGGGATCCAATTACAATTTTCTATTTGAAAATTCTGAAACAGTTGAGGAAAAAATAAGTAATTAAACCTATTATTTTTATGGTTGTCGGCATAACTGAAACGTGTCTTCAATTTACTGCTGGGGCAACGGTCATAATGGGCATTGATATCCATACCCTACTAGCTCAAAATCAATCAATTAAAACTTGAATAATAATCGAGAGACAAACTTCTGTGGCATGTCCTACCATAACATTAACCCTTTTCAGAACAGCAACCTTGTCATCCTTCTTTACCATATTCCAAAATATCAGGGTTAAAAGAGCAGTTTCCATTCTAAAATATTATACCTCTTAACACTACCTATCATGTTGTGACTTATTCCACATATCCAAGGAGCATCGAAGGTTACAACGTAGTTCAAGAACTCACTCATCTATTTGGTTTTGCTATTAATAGAACCGAACTTCAATTAGTAAGTGCTTCTGGCTAGAATTTGAGGCAGCTTCTCATTTCTGAATTCTGATACCCAAAAAGGCCATAAAATAAAATTCAATGGCTTTGGATGGGTTCACTCTGAGTCCCCTGCCATATCCTGTTCTGCTAATCTTAGCATTAATCTTCGCCTTCTTTAGCATTTCATGGTACTTTTCTTATGAAGAGGTTGTTGAAACCGCTGGACAACAATTTGGTTGGGCACTATTTGCCACTCCAGTAGTGCTAATATTCATAGTTCGTTGGTTATCATCAGTGGAAAACTCAGAATGGTTCTTTGGTTGGTCACCATGGGATAGCAGCCGCATGAGGACCTACCAAACCCCATCAGAAGGGAGCTCGCCATGGGGTGTGGCTGCTGTGATCCTGGTGTTGTTGATATTGGTGTACTATCAATCCAACTTTCTTGATAGCTGGTTTTTTTGATTTATAAGTTCTTGTTTTAGCTGCTTTGTTTCTCTATAGGTTTGCTTGTAATGTAATCTTATGTTTTTTGTGCTTTGTGCTTGTTACTAACTATGACTCTGTGATAATACAAAACTTGTATAGATGAAGAGAAGATGGTGCTGTACCTGGATGAATACGAATAGTGTTTAAGATGCTTCTGATATGTGTATATTTTTTCTAAATGATGTCAAAGATTAAACAAATATTTATTTCATTCACGATGGTCTAAACTTGACCCAATACTCTGCTGAAAAGAAGGGGAAGAAACGTATTTGTCATGAATTTGCTTGTCCTAAGGTCATGGGTTGGATGAGTCAACAGTGAGTGACTGAGTGAGTTAGGTTGGATTTGGCAAAACAAAAATAAAAAGGAAACCCGAACCAACTTAAGAGTTCGATTGGGTTGGACTCTCGGGTCTAGCATGAATACACACGGATTTCATCTTTGGGTCGAGTCTGTGAGACTGTCAGGAGGGAAAATGTGAACAAGGTAAAAATTCACAAATAAACATGTTTTCCAAATGAAACCAAGTTAAAACATCACAATGAAGTCATCAAAGTTTACCAAATTACATTCTATAATCATCAACTAAAAGTTTAAATTATCAACAGCCATCAACTAAGAGTCTAAATTATTATGATGAAAGAGTGAAAGTCATCAATATTTAACAACCATCAACACAAAATTAAGTCTATGGATTGGATTAGGTTAAGTAGATTTGGAATTCAGAAACTCAATACCCAACCCATAGTGTATGGGTTCTATATGTTTTTATCCAACTCAATCCAATCACTTGAGTCAACTCATAAATCTAGGTTAGGTCAGATTGGTCGGGTTCGTGGGTCTACGCAGCCCCGTGGCCACCCCTATTTTTGTTATAAAATAATGGAATTCCTATGAATATTCTTGAGCTTGGTAGTCGGTACCACACTCACTATTTTTTTTCTTAGAAATTCTAAAAATCAAATTAAGACGCTGTGTTAACTTTTTTTTGAGTTTCCTTATTTATACAACAAAGTTTAACATCTAACACTACATTTTCATGGTCCACACATTTATTTATTTATTGTTTTTTCTCTCTTTTCTATTCAGTTTCTTATATAAACTGTACCATTCAGGTGTTACCAAAAAAATGTACCATTCAGGTACGGTGTTGAACTGTCCAACTTTAATGTTCAAATAGCATTTATCATTTTTTACTGAAGTATCTAGCAATGATTAATTTAATTTAATATATCATTTAAAATAAACAATTTGAGAGAAGGACGTCTCAATTAATTAATTATCACAAACCACTAATTTGGACGAAAATTTATGTAATTTATTCATACTGTAATTATTATGAGCAAAACATGGACCATGATAGCATAAACTCACTGATGATACAAGAAAATTTTTTTTCCACTTGTTCCCACATTCCGGACTACCACATTCCGGGGGCCTGCGGGGATGGAGACCACACTCCTCGCCTCCCCAAGTGATCGATGGAGGGTGACTCGTGCTTTGAACAGGTGAAATGAAAGTTGAGTCTTCCGCTGGTAGAATATGCAATCAAGAAGAGTATCAACAAGATGGGTGACATCAAGAGGAACAGCTGAAAGTTGATGGCTGTGTGCTGTGACTGAGCCTTGTAATCAGTGTAATGGGAGAGCCACAACAAGCTAATGACAATGCCAAATATCATGAGCAAATGAAGAGTTGGAGAAAGAGAATAAGGGGTCACGGTCTGGCTTGTGCATCCCTGTTGCTTCCTTTCTGCACCACCCCTCCTCTTTGGGTAGAACCACCCCATTTTACCCTCTTTCTTTCTCACTCACTCAGAGATACATGCAGAAACAGACACTCTCACATTCACACTATACTTGGTTGTCCTCTAAGGTCTATATAAAGAACTGATGAGCTTCTTTTGCTTCTGATATTTGGTTGGCTTTGGCGTATATTCTTTGAGTGTAACTTCTGTCTGACCAACATATTTATGCTTTGTACTAGTGCACTGCTTGCTGGGGTGCCAGAGTGTTTTCTTGATTGAGAAGGGTGAGTGAGAACAATGAAGAAAAATGCTTTATGCACGTCATGTAGAATAACATCCCTCACATCAAGGTATAAGTGGGGTGATCAGAGAGTATTTATCTAGCAAATGACTTGAAACCACTTGTAATCATACAGTGAGAAATGTGCAGACATAAGATAGTGTATGTGTAACTATGTGGACAGACGCACTCAATAACAAAATACCATCAACCATTCTAACTAGCACACTTCAAGGCCACAAAGGGCCTCATCAGTCATCAGCCAAGTTCAAGGCTTCAAGCTTGGTTAGATACTTAGATTATTATGTTAATATTTACAGTTACACTGAATTTTTAAGTAAGTTCATGCAGCATATAAGTTTTTCATTAGGTTCCTATGCTTGAAAAATAATAATCAGAATTTATTTAAAAACTTAAGACTTATTTTAAAATATATATATATATATATATAAAAACTTAATTAAACACTTTTTGAACTATAAAGACTTGTCATAGTTTTTCTCGCGAAAATATATAGTACGCTTTTGTGTCTACGATTGATGGGCATGGTCTTTTGGGAGAGTTTGTGCTGAAGGGATTTACAGAGCCGACACATTAGCCACAGTGGTCAAATTAGATCATTTCCAAATGCAATTTCCAAATTTCACAAGAAATAGGAACATAACAATTAAATCTGCCAAGCCTTTCCCCCACAATTAAAAGTTAATGATTAAATTAGGGAGTATTAAAACCTACTAAGAATAACTTCCGAGTCAGGAAGAGAGAACAAAGTAACTTGTACCACCAGATTGTTGCAGCAGATGCATTGTGAAAAGCTTCAAAATGGCTTCAAAAGGCATAAGCACTTGTCTAAAATTCTGTACTTTCATTCATTAGCCTTTCTGCTCCCAACTACACTACTTGATGAGCTATCCTGAATGCTATGAGACGAAGAACACCTACCTGAAGAACCCCCTTCTGTGCGACTGTTTTCCTTCCTTGACAACTTACTGGATTTTCTCCGTCCAGAAGACAAATCCTGCAAAATCCAACATGCAAACACCACTTGAATCCAATACCTCTTCTATCACGACTACTAGTTAATTGATTTCCTTGGGGGGGAAAAAACACTAACCTGGTCTGCAGAAGATCCAGGAGTCTTCAATTCAAGGTCCGTAGTGACATCATTAGAAGCCTGACATCTTTCAGCCTTGCTCTCCCTGGATGACTTGTTTTTGGAGTCTTGTTTGCTTGATATATGGGACCGACTACCTGGATGAATTGGTGGGGATACATACTGGGTGGATTGTTGTTCAACAATGGTATTGGGGGCTATATAAGGAACAAATGTTGAACAGGGGTTAGGGATGACTGTAGGATTTTGATTAGCAAAGAAGGGGTACGGCTGCATGGGAATTGGACCAGGAGGGACTGGCATTGGCACTGGATATGTATATGATGGTGGGGCCATCATAACTGAATGATCCATTGCAGTCCATGGAAACATAGTCCTGAGTCGCTGTTGATACTGATCATTTAAGTTCTCGATATCCGATTTAAGAGAAGCCTTCTCTTCTCTGAGGTCATTTTTCTCCTGAGCCAACTGAACATTTAACAAAATAAAATTACTTGCCTTGTTATATTTTTGTCCCAAAATTATCAAACAGATTCATCAAAGCAAGAAGATATTACCTCACGAGATTCTTCATTTAGCGTAGCATATTCGTCTCTGAGTTTACTAACTTGCGAGGTAAGGTCCTTCAGCAATTGAATGGTATCACCTAGAATTGTTGCTTTGTCATTTTTGGGTCTCTCAGGGTCTGCACTTCAGAGCCACAGGCACGGAGCGATTTAAGAGAAGCACTTTTTATCAGTTCTTAGAATCAAATGAAAACCACAGGATAAATTCTAAAGAAACAACAGGCGGCAATTTCTTTTATACAAATAATCAGCATATGTAACCTAAAGAAACCTCTACTCAATTTATTATTTTCAATGTGAGAGAAATTTTATTTACCTAAAACGTTACCGAGTTCTACAAACTGTTCATTGAGTCGATCCCTCCTTAACTTCTCCCGGTCAGCCTTCTGAGTCTTTCTTGTAGCTGTACTATCCATTGGTTCAACTTCAGATGTCTGAACTGAAGACACATAAGTACCAAAACAGCATAATAATTTAACTGAAGGTTAAATCATTGACTTCAGTTTCAGAGAGGAAGAAAAAACAAAATGATCAAAAAACACCAAGTGATTTACTTTAAAGATTAAATTTTAAACAACAAATTTTGTTATGTTCAAAACCAAAAGCCATCAAATATTGTTACAACAAATGCTTTAGATAAAAATATTTAATTTCATAGAATTTTAACATAAGTTCTAAGAAACCAGGTCTGGTGGTACTTATAATCACACGGATCCTCCACATTTAAACTCTCAAAAGCTTTTCTGTTATCATATTTAAGGAGGAACATTTCAATATAGTCCTATTACAGCTTAGAGCCATGAAGATTTTCTAATGGCAAACAAATCACTGAAGTTATCAAGCAGTACAATGACAAACTCAGCTTTAATTATTCTTACTCATAAGCAAACCAATTAACCAATACAATTCCCAACATGATCATATCGCTAAATAGAATACCCTTTGCATCAAAGCACGTTTATGCAGTTGCTTGCACAATTCTAAATTTTTTTGCAATGTACAATCACGCCAAATTCAAAAAGGGGAAAACTGCATGGACAACATAACCTTTGGACAATTAACTATACAATGAGCAATAGTGACATTTAAATGGAATCAAATCAATTATGGGGCTTCAATTCTCGTGGGTGATAGAAGATAAAGCTCAAATTTTAAAACGGAGGGGATAACCAAAACTAACGAGGAGTTACCAAAACCCATGTCAATTTATACGATAAAAATGGTAAATTTCATTCAAAGAGACGATTATCCTTAAACCCTGAATTGGGGTTGAAAAAGATGGGGGAGGAAATTGAAACACGGAAGAGAAGAGATGAGGGTTTGTGAGTGAGAATTTTTTACCTCGATACAGGAAAACAGCTATGGTGGTTGGATGTGTGCTTATCCTCAAATTTTGCCCATTGGAATCGAACGTCTTGTTGTGTTCTGACCCACGTAACGTAATGCTTAAATGCCTCGTCGTTTTAGTTGAAGGAAATAAACGACGGATTGATGCAGTCGTACTGTCTCCCTTTTTCTCTCTTTGTAAAATCCATATAGTCATGTTGACTATGGTTTAAGGTTGGTTTGGTTCGAATTTATATGGAAAAAAAATCGAGTCAATCAAAATCAATAAATTCGGTTGGGTTTGGATTTGTACTTTTTCTTCATAAATCTGAACCAAACAAATCTGATCAATAATGAGTTGGTTCGCTTCATCTTGATTCATATCCGATTAATATTAAAATATTAAAAAATAAGTATTAAAAATATAATATTAAGTATTAAATACAAAAATTAAAGCATATATATATATAAATATTTAAAATAGTAAATATTAAAATATAGTTATTGATTCAGTTCGGTTTCAAAATCATTGACCCGATAACTAAGCCAATTACTGTCGGGTTCGATTTAGTCCCCAATACAAAAAAAAAAAAAACAACTTAATTGACTCAGTTTAGATTTTTGGATTCATCGGATCAATCCGAACCAATGAACACCCTTAATCCGGAAAATGTTGTGTCAGTAGTCATCACAACTCACGTGTCTTTATTTCGCATCGCCGTGGAATTAGAATATGGATTTAATTGACATCAACTACTAGTTTAAAAAAAATTATACAACCAATCAATTATAAATTATCATATTGTTAAAGATATATAATTTTTATCATAATTATTTTAAAAGTCATATGTAGATAATTTGTGATTGATTGATATGTAAAAAGTTTATACTAGCAGTTTATTAAAATTAAAATAAAAAATAAAATATGATACAATAGACCAACAAAAACTATATAAATATGAAATGATGAATATAAATTTGTATTTAACACATTCCAATTGAGGATTTCGATTCTTTTTTATTTTTTGTTATCTCATGTTTCATCTTGTGTCATTTTTCTTGGTACAATACAGAAGAACAAAAGAAAAACAAACAAAAGAACAACTAACTAGTCTTGGGAACTCATGAGGCATCCATCAAATGGAGAGAGCCCAGACCACCAGGGTCCTTCCAAACCATCCGCTCAGCACCAAAGTTTGCACCCTCCTTGGCCATGAAATCGGCACATCGATTTGCTTCACGGTAAACATGATCCATCCTAACATCCTACCACTTATCCAAGAACTCCATGATTCCGAGTTAATACTAGGGCATACTCGTGAAAAACGTGACTTGCCCTATTACGAAGCAAGCTCACCGCATATCGCGAGCCAGTTTCAGAAATAATCATCTTGAAACCCGATTCAGATGCAAATATAAAGGATTATCACTTGCATGTGAATTGGGGTTCAAAATAAATAAAGTGAAGTAAATTCGGTACTCCATATTCATATTATGTTATAAGAGAAAAAGATACAAAATAAAATTTAAATGAATTCCATAAACAAAATTAATTTTAATAGGAAATATGAGAGAACAAAAATAAAAGGAACCAAATCCTCCAATCGCATCCTACCGAAGGCCATTAGCATTGTATATTTCGGCACTACTGTATTTCAATATTTACTTAAATTAAAACCATTCTTCATCATACATGGGAAGTTCGACTTCAGCAGAAATTGGATTCTCTCCCACTCCAACCTCTCACATATGGTATGTATAACATTGGAAGAGGACATCGAGTGGATTCTCTCACATGGATGAGAAACTCAAAGCCCTTGGGTTTTGGTAGGAGAGAGGCTGCAGACAAAAAGTGTTGTAGAGGATCCAGGTCCACTTCAGCAAGGCTACAAGGAACAGATATATGGATGTTATAATTAAGCAAATCACCTATTTTGTTACACTTAGTGTGCATTATTTCACTCTTACTCCCCTTCCATTTATGTAATTCTTTTGAATGATACGAGTGTTGTTCCACCGGATGGTGTTGTAACTAAGGGAGTTCACATATTCGTTTTGAATGATTTTAAGTAAAAAAAAGTCGCCCGATTAAAAAATAAAAACAATCTGTAATTCAATTTGGTTTGGATTGTCTCTCCTATTAAGCATGTGTTTGTTTTACATAGGGGGTTCGCGGTTCGGTTTGGATAGGTTTTGAGGCAAAAAGCCATTCGATCCAAAGCTAAAAAGAGTATGCGGTTCGGTTCGATTTGGATGTCTCCCTTAAAAAAAACTGATTCGATCCGATCCGATTAAATGTGGTTTGGATCGGTTCGGTTGATTCAGTTTTTTGGAATCAAAAACAGAACTTGATTCAAAACAAGAACCTGATTTAACATAATGATAGTTTCATGCGACTGAATTTTACTATGCAGAACATGATTTGCTATGCAAACACAAGCATATCCTAATAAATTTAAATGTAAAAGTTCCAGACCTGCTACATCATGTGACTGAATTTACTATGCACACAACCTGATTCAAATCAAGTATCATGTGGATAAAATTTCCAGAGTTCCAAACATCTGTTTAGATGAAGTTCGATTCAAGGAAAAATTTCCACAACTTCTCATCCAAAACTAGTTAAAACCAACCCCAACATAGTTACACTAAATCGAAATTATCAAACAATCGAAAGCAAGAAGCCGAAGAATCTCACCGTGAATCCCAAGCGAATCATTCACCGGAACACCACTCGTCTTCATCACCGTGGTCAAGTCGAATCCTCCGCGTGGATACGATGATGCAACCTTTCCTGCGACATTGTTTCCCTTAGCGACACCGTCGAAGAAGAAGCTTCCTTCTCCGACGGCGGCCATCCTATGGGAGTAAGAAGCCGATGATGGCGACGACAACAGAGACGACGACATGGAAGCAGGGAAGAAATCGGATGCGTTGTAGCTGCTGACGGGGGAGATGGAATCCACACGTAGAGGGGAAGTGGTGTCTCGGATGGCGGCGAGATGGAGACGCGGCGGGGGAGGGATGGAGTCTCAGTGAGTGTAGACACTTGAGAATTAGGGTCTCTTCCTCCTTCTGCTGAGATCTCAAATGGAGGAACCGAAACAAAAGTGTTGGAGACAACAAGTTGACGAGAACCTCAAGCATCTCCACTCTCTTTTCTTCGGTGCCGAAATCACCATCAGACACTTGAAAATTTAGGGTTGAAAAAAGGAAAGCAGACTTAACGTGTACGGTGTCTCAATACTCAAGCAAAACGCGTCAGCCTTTACACATAAAACGCAAGTCTGCATATATAATTCGATTCGGTTCGGTTTCAGAAAATAAAACCGAAAACCAAACCGAACCAAACGGTTCATAGAAAAAATAATCCAAAAAAATCTAATACACTTCAGTTTTGATCGATTTCCAGTTATTTTGAATCGGTTTTGCAGCTTTTTTTTTTATCCATTTTGCTCTGAACACCCCTAATTTTACGGTTGTAATCTTAAGTTAGGCCACATGAGGTTTTATATCATTTATTAGGTGCATTTTATTTTTTATTTTTTATTTCCAAAAGTGTCATTGAAAACGTATGTTTGGTTTTGGTTTATTTTCAATTTCTTTATATCGGTTTTTGTTTTTTTATCGGATTTGGATTTGAACCCCTTAATTATATCTAATTAGTTCTTTTGTTTATTGGACTTTTGCTCGGAGGTTATCTAATAAAAATAATTACTCAACATTATTTTTTTTAACAACAATTTTTTCTATACATAGGAATAGAAAAAAATGTGATCACGATTATAGTGCCTTTTTTAACTATCATTATATTTTTCTTTTATATTTGATATTAATGTAAAAATTTACACGTTTTTGAATAATTTTATAGTTTATTGATAATCAATTTATCCTTATTAGGAAAGTAAAAATTAATACCAATTGTTTTCTATTTAATTCTGTTCATTTATTTGTTTTCCCCTTAATTAGAAGGTATTTTATTTATCAACTCCTATATATTAAATTACTAATTACTATTTACTATATTTCATAAAATAAAAAAATTACTAATTACTATAGATCACACTATTGAATGTGGGTCATTTTTCCTAATCTCTCTCTCTCATATGACTGACTAATCTCTATATATTAGTATATTACTATAATTTAATCAATTAATTGTTACAATTACCAAATCTGATTATTTACTTTTCTATTTAATTCTTTTATTATTGAAGGTAAATATATTTAATTACGGACATTAATTCCAGCAGTTATATTAATTGTCATACTAATTTTTTTAGATTTTAGATTACTAACTAGTTACTACTAATTAATCCCCATATATCTATTTGATAAAAAAACTAGCGGATAGAACATGAGTTTATAGTAGATAGCGGATAAGATAATTTGTAGCATATACCAGATAAATTAGCAGTTTGGATTTGAAGTGTTTGATAAGATTAACAATTGAACTAACTGATACATATAAAATGACATATTTATGTGACTTTTTAAATATGAATTATATATTATTTATTTTAAAATAATTATTACTTTTAATACTTTTGATTTAATTTACATTATTTTTAATAGATAAAATGAGATAATACAAATAAAATAACATGTTGATATAATTTTTTATATAAATTTATTTTTTATAAACAAAATTAAATTAATTCTGATTGATATATCATTTTAAATGCTTGATTCTTATCCGAATCACCTTAAAAGTCATCAATTCCTTAATTCTGATTAGTTGTCAGTTTAAAAATCTTTATACTGATAATGCATACAAATTAAACTCTAATTTTTATCTTAATTATATATATAGTCAATGAAATTATTCTTAAATATGTTTGGATTAGTATTTTTTTTTATTTCATTTAGTAAAGGTGAAACAATGAATTTAATTGAAATAATAAAGATAAAAATGAGTGAAAAAATGATAAATTATAAGATATAGGTTTAAGGTGATATTTGAAAGAATTTATTTAAATTCTTTTAAACTTATCTTATGACATAAATATATACAATGTGTTTTACAGAACTTAAAAAAAAAAACTTATATCATCTCGTAAATATTTTTGGACTTATTTTTACTAGCGGCAAGACAGGCACTCACGTGCCTGTCTGGCCGCATTTCTAACGATTTTACTCGTATTTGTTGTATAGATTTATTCAACTTTAAAATGTATCGTAATAATATAAACACACATTATATACATCACTGCGTTAATAATATCATGTTACGAATAATTGTAATAATAAATAAGATACATATTCTAATAAAAAACAAATCCAAGGTACAAAATATAATTTAGTTACAACTATTATCTGACCTCGACATCGCAGCATTTAGATCTATAAGAAGATTATGTATGGATCGATTTTCAGGAGCTTTTTTCATTTCCCTGTATTACAAACAAAATAAATTTATAATGCATTGCTTTATGTTAGATAAAAAGTAACAAAGCATATAAAATAAAATAAAAGAAATACATAATTTACTTCTAATGGTTGCTTACCTTGTCACGATTGTCAAAAAATATTCATACTTTTTATCATCTTTAATGTTTTTTTGTTTAATAAACTACAAAATAAATAAAAAATGTAAGACAAAAATTCGGAACATTCATTATCAAAATCACTCATAACAAATATAATGTATAGATTAAAATAACACATATTACATTGTCAAGTAAGACCATTTTTGGTTCCAAATGCATTGAGCAATCACGACTTCTTGTGTTTGGTAATGTAGCCTCAAGTTTCCTAATAATTTTTGTTAAAAAAAGATAGTATTTTAATAAATTGTTGAAATAATAAAACATATTATATAGTAAATATGTATATTATCATATAGAATACAATACATAATACATTACCTTTATAACCTTTGAGCCCACAATTCTCTTTTTACCATATTCCATATCTGAGTCTTATCTGCTGTTACTGTGGCACCCCACCCAAAAGAGTATATCTTTAGATGATGTACCTGATTATCAAAATATTATAATATCGGTTTTTTATACAACGTCATAATATGAAGTATTTTAATATTATTTTATAAAAATTCACCTTGTTGTCAACTGGGATTGAAGATGAGATTGACCGCTCAGCCTTGAATATATTCCATAGTTTTCCAAAGTCGTGATCCGATCATTTTTTTATTCGAATTGGTAAGAGATTGATATGGAAAAATGTTTAAATAAAAGTTGTTCACATGAACCTACCTGCTTGTCACAAAGACATGCTTGGAAATATCTGTCATCATCTCTTGCAATAAACGGTAGCTCTCCTTGAACTCTAGTTCAACTGTACAATTTAAATATATAAGATGATTTTTGGTTGTTCTGGGTAATATTAGTGTAATGCATTATATGTATAGACAATTTAATAAATTTTAAAAAAAAATCCCGGAGTCCGAGATAACAAAATATCCTTGAAGACAACATTTCTGGTGAAGTGGCCATCTTCCCCTTCAATTTTTCCTTCTTTTATCAGGATTTTTGTGTCATTTTGAGATACGCCTCTTGATAAAGCCACATATAGTTGACCATGACTGAACACATGTCGTGGAAGATAAATCCCAACATTGGGAATAGTTTGTCCCTGTGCCTTATTTATAGTTATTGCAAAACTCAGTTTAACTGGAAATTGCTTCCTAATAAGAACAAAGGGAAGTCCCGCGCTCTCAGTTGTCTTTAGTTTAATCCTGGGCAAGAAGGCTCTTCTTCCAGCATGGTTGCCTGTTATGATTTCTACATCCAACAGGTTCATAAATACACCACGACATAGTAAGCGTGAACCATTACAGAGGCCATATTTAGGGTCAATGTTTCGTAACAACATCAGTGGTGCTCCTTTTTTTACCTTCAAAATATGCGGTGGCAAACCACCTGGAGCAATGGAATTTAAGTATTCCCGTTGATATAAGTTTCTTGTGTCCCCTTCGACCTCATCAAAAGACAACAAACCTTGGTCTTCACCTGGGAAATGTTCAATAATAATGTCATTTAGTTTCTGAAATTCCTCATTTTTTGGTGTTAGTATTGCTCTTTCCACCATATAAGATGCATCCCAACCATGATCTTCTAAGTTGGGGAATGTTTGCTGTATAAGTAAACGTATCGAACTTTCACCTTCCCATGGAATTGCTATTTGTTGGGGTACCCTCACCATATCATTATCCTTTGTAGGTTCAACACCATCTCCTATCCGCATAAGATAGTCGGCAAAATCTCGATCTTGTAATGCACGCATGTGTTTGGCGTAGATGCAATACCTTTGTATTAGCCCATAGATGAGATTTAACGATACATGCAGAAATCGTTTGTGCCTTAGTCCCTTTTGGAACAACAGGAAGTACTTGGCGGAAATCCCCTCCCATAATCATCACTTTCCCCCCGAATGGAGCATCACAGTCAAGAATATCCTTTAAGGTGCGGTCTAATGCTTCTATAGCATATCTACTTGTCATGGGTGCCTCGTCCCAAATGATTGCTGTTGTTTCTCTTATTAGCTTCGCGAGATCATATTGTTTACTTATTGAGCAAAAGGACCCTTCCTCTGTATTGATGGGTATCTTAAATCGGGAATGTGCCGTCCTACCACCGGGTAATAATGTAGCTGCTATACCAGATGAGGTTGTCGCCAAGACAATTTGACCCAAATGTCTTAATTTTCCAATTAAGGTGCGATAAAGGAATGTCTTACCCGTTCCTCCTGGCCCATCCACAAAGAAAACCCGACTTTTCTTACGGTGGATAACATCCATAATGGTATTGTAAGCAAACAACTGGTCATCATTTAACTTCTCAACGAAACTCAAATCTTCAATAGGAACTTGGACCGATAGCTCTTCCTGTATAACTCTTGGAACAGGATTACCTTCAGTGGTCTCCAATGATAATTCAGGCAAAGCATAATCTGTGATTTGTTTTTCATGTTGAAGTAATAGGTCATTCAAATCCCTTAATAGCATGTTAGTTAATGATGGCCCATTCACAGAGGATGTTGAAGGATAGTCGTCTACCATGTGGGTGTAAAACTCATCCCATAGGCTTCTTACATCTGTTGGTTCACAAAAGACCAATATAGTAGCAAACAATCTCCGTAAAGCATATGGCATTCGTAGACTTGATGCTTCAACTAAACATTCGCGAATACTGTTGTCTTGTTCTAAAAAGCCCCATTGCTCGGCTGCTTTTTGGAATGTGGTGTAGCATGTGTTGTTTACTGTGAGCAAGTAATCCAAACTGGTTGGTCCTCTTATATGAGATAATAATACACGCAAATAGAATTTCTCCCTGTCTGAAGGTGACACTGTATATATTCGTCCAATAACTTTCCTTTGTATTCTTCGTATGACCCATTCGTTATTTCCTTTATTCCACAAATAGTGTTCTGGAATCTCCCGGTACAGATAACACCTTGCTTGTGGATCTTTCCGGTTCAGGGCAAAGAATTGTGTGAGCATTGTTAGGGAGTTACGCGCATCATTTAGTACATCGTCGATTCTTTGATTTGTACGGTATCGCACTTGATGTTGATTTGGTATGTGGATTTGTAATCTTTCAACACTTGGATACATTCGGTACATGGTGAATGAAAATATTCTCCATAACGCCTCTGGAGCACAAATCCATATTGCATCAATATACTGCTTGACCTCATCCATATGAACCTCCATGGCAACTCGATCAGGACCTTTGTAGACATATTTATAGAGGTACTTGATACTCTTGATACTACTGCACACTTCAACATTTATATGACAGTCATACTTTAACAGCAACCATGGGTTATAAGGGACCACCCAGCTATTAGCTATAGACATATGTCTATTCAAAGGTACTGGACCATCATTCCGTCTTCTATACCGTGGATAAGAGTCAATACCTTGTCGTGTCTCTTGGATGAACTCTTTTGGGAACCCCTTCTTACATTGGCCATCCTTCATACATGGTGATCTTGGATTCAGTCTACCACCGGGTAATAATGTAGCTGCTATACCAGATGAGGATGTCGCCAAGACAATTTGACCCAAATGTCTTAATTTTCCAATTAAGGTGCGATAAAGGAATGTCTTACCCGTTCCTCCTGGCCCATCCACAAAGAAAACCCGACTTTTCTTACGGTGGATAACATCCATAATGGTATTGTAAGCAAACAACTGGTCATCATTTAACTTCTCAACGAAACTCAAATCTTCAATAGGAACTTGGACCGATAGCTCTTCCTGTATAACTCTTGGAACAGGATTACCTTCAGTGGTCTCCAACGATAATTCAGGCAAAGCATAATCTGTGATTTGTTTTCCATGTTGAAGTAATAGGTCATTCAAATCCCTTAATAGCATGTTAGTTAATGATGGCCCATTCACAGAGGATGTTGAAGGATATTCGTCTACCATGTGGGTGTAAAACCCATCCCATAGGCTTCTTACATCTGTTGGTTCACAAAAGACCAATATAGTAGCAAACAATCTCCGTAAAGCATATGGCATTCGTAGACTTGATGCTTCAACTAAACATTCGCGAATACTGTTGTCTTGTTCTAAAAAGACCCATTGCTCTTTGCTTTTTGGAATGTGGTGTAGCATGTGTTGTTTACTGTGAGCAAGTAATCCCAACTGGTTGGTCCTCTTATATGAGATAATAATACACGCAAATAGAATTTCTCCCTGTCTGAAGGTGACACTGTATATATTCGTCCAATAACTTTCCTTTGTATTCTTCGTATGACCCATTCGTTATTTCCTTTATTCCACAAATAGTGTTCTGGAATCTCCCGGTACAGATAACACCTTGCTTGTGGATCTTTCCGGTTCAGGGCAAAGAATTGTGTGAGCATTGTTAGGGAGTTACGCGCATCATTTAGTACATCGTCGATTCTTTGATTTGTACGGTATCGCACTTGATGTTGATTTGGTATGTGGATTTGTAATCTTTCGACACTTGGATACATTCGGTACATGGTGAATGAAAATATTCTCCATAACGCCTCTGGAGCACAAATCCATATTGCATCAATATACTGCTTGACCTCATCCATATGAACCTCCATGGCAACTCGATCAGGACCTTTGTAGACATATTTATAGAGGTACTTGATACTCTTGATACTACTGCACACTTCAACATTTATATGACAGTCATACTTTAACAGCAACCATGGGTTATAAGGGACCACCCAGCTATTATCTATAGACATATGTCTATTCAAAGGTACTGGACCATCATTCTGTCTTCTATACCGTGGATAAGAGTCAATACCTTGTCGTGTCTCTTGGATGAACTCTTTTGGGAACCCCTTCTTACATTGGCCATCCTTCATACATGGTGATCTTGGATTCAGTCTACCACCGGGTAGTAATGTAGCTGCTATACCAGATGAGGCTGTCGCCAAGACAATTTGACCCAAATGTCTTAATTTTCCAATTAAGGTGCGATAAAGGAATGTCTTACCCGTTCCTCCTGGCCCATCCACAAAGAAAACCCGACTTTTCTTACGGTGGATAACATCCATAATGGTATTGTAAGCAAACAACTGGTCGTCATTTAACTTCTCAACGAAACTCAAATCTTCAATAGGAACTTGGACCGATAGCTCTTCCTGTATAACTCTTGGAACGGGATTACCTTCAGTGGTCTCCAATGATAATTCAGGCAAAGCATAATCTGTGATTTGTTTTCCATGTTGAAGTAATAGGTCATTCAAATCCCTTGATAACATGTTAGTTAATGATGGCCCATTCACAGAGGATGTTGAAGGATAGTCGTCTACCATGTGGGTGTAAAACTCATCCCATAGGCTTCTTACATCTGTTGGTTCACAAAAGACCAATATAGTAGCAAACAATCTCCGTAAAGCATATGGCATTCGTAGACTTGATGCTTCAACTAAACATTCGCGAATACTGTTGTCTTGTTCTAAAAAGCCCCATTGCTCGGCTGCTTTTTGGAATGTGGTGTAGCATGTGTTGTTTATTGTGAGCAAGTAATCCCAACTGGTTGGTCCTCTTATATGAGATAATAATACTCGCAAATAGAATTTCTCCCTGTCTGAAGGTGACACTGTATATATTCGTCCAATAACTTTCCTTTGTATTCTTCGTCTGACCCATTCTTTATTTCCTTTATTCCACAAATAGTGTTCTGGAATCTCCCGGTACAGATAACACCTTGCTTGTGGATCTTTCCGGTTGAGGGCAAAGAATTGTGTGAGCATTGTTAGGGAGTTACGCGCATCATTTAGTACATCGTCGATTCTTTGATTTGTACGGTATCGCACTTGATGTTGATTTGGTAGGTGGATTTGTAATCTTTCAACACTTGGATACATTCGGTACATGGTGAATGAAAATATTCTCCATAACGCCTCTGGAGCACAAATCCATCCTGCATCAATATACTGCTTGACCTCATCCATATGAACCTCCATGGCAACTCGATCAGGACCTTTGTAGACATATTTATAGAGGTACTTGATACTCTTGATACTACTGCACACTTCAACATTTATATGACAGTCATACTTTAACAGCAACCATGGGTTATAAGGGACCACCCAGCTATTATCTATAGACATATGTCTATTCAAAGGTACTGGACCATCATTCCGTCTTCTATACCGTGGATAAGAGTCAATACCTTGTCGTGTCTCTTGGATGAACTCTTTTGGGAACCCCTTCTTACATTGGCCATCCTTCATACATGGTGATCTTGGATTCAGTCTACCGCACGGTCCATGAATCATGTGTTTTAGTACTACGGCATGTAATTGTGGTTCTTCTTCAAATTTTGTTATTTCCGCTCTAACAACGCTATCATATTCTTCTGGGTTACGTAATCTGTCATTAGGTTCCATGATTAGTAGCATATGCACGTGAGGCAATCCTCGTTTTTGGAATTCAGTTACATACATATAACTTTTGACCTTTCCTAAGACGCCTTTTTTAATTAGGTCATGCTTCAATTGTTCGAACTTTGAACGAAAGATTCTTGTCAGCAAGTCTGGACGATCTTGTGGAGTTTGATATGGGCCAAGTTCAGATGATATTTCAATCCATGAAGGATTGCATGTCATGGTAAGAAAAATATCGGGTTTGCCGTCGTGAAGCACAATAGCCATACCATCTTCATACCGTTGTGTCATGTCTCGACGGCTACCAATAAATGATGAAGGCAATATGGTTCTCCGTCCGATATTTTCTACCAAGAGTAATTGTACGTGTTGATGGTGTTTGATGTATTCGACATATATTTCTGTATAAATAATTTGGATATATGTTATGAAGAGTACCTGTAGCAGTTTCTCCCACATGCAAAGCATCTTGCAAGCCTTGATACAATTCAGAGCGAATTTTAAGTTGGTGAGTTTGGACCCACCTTAACCTTGCTGCTTCGATCTTGACATAGTTGTCTACTACATATTGTTGTAGTAGTCGTCCCGATTTTAGCAATATGGAATAATCATTGGAACGAATCTACAATCCATGAAACAATTAATGACTAATATAAATTTATTTTTTGTAAATTATTATTATATATATAATTTATAATTTATAAATCAAAATAGTTTAGAAATTACATTATGTACCTGAAGCATGTAACTGTAATATTCTAGACATGTTATAGTTTGTCCTTCATCATTTTTGGTTTCGCGGTCCCATCCAAACATTCCGTAAGGGAATAATAGAGGATACTGTAATGGAACATAATATCCCGTAGTTTCTTTAACATTTATTAGATTCCCAACATGACTCATCACGATGATATCCCTTTCAGTTGAGATTGATACGGTGTCTCCACCAACGACAATTGCTGCGACTTGGGATGCAGTTGGCATATTATACTGTGGTTGATTAGCAGGGCGCTCCTTGATGAGTAGACTACAATCATGTACATCTGGACGCTGTGCAAGTTGCCTTAATGCGTGCACATATGGATTGCAACTATGGAGAATTTGTTGCAACTTTTGAACAATATTTTGTTGAAGTTGAGGGTTTTCAAGCATCCTGTTTTGTAACTCATGCTCTGTATCGTAGATGTACATTTGCAAGAATCGTGGTCTTGAACCCTCACTTGGATAGAATCCTCCCATCTTATGATAAATTGCACCTTGAGCACGAAAACTATATATGCCACGTCCAGTTGCAGCGACATTCTCATCAATATGTACTCCCATTGAAGTGAATGAGAGCACATGATTGTAACTCCTAATGTGTTGTCTAAAATGTCTTCCTTCGGCTGAACTGTCTGAAAATATTTCTAGCAACTCTGGAGGTGCATCTACTTGTTCTAACGATATCTTCCCACCAGAGCAGCACATGTCACGTGATTCATGATAAAATAATCGTGCATTGCAACGTGTACATGTGCTTGGGGGTGGCAAACGGGAAGCGGCCATTGGTGAAGTGTTAAGAAAATCTCTAGCACTATTATGTTTTGGTCGGAAATAAAACTGCAAATCTGCGTTTAAAAAAAATATATAACAGTTTTTTAAATGTGCATGTTATTTGGATTTTTTAGTCATATAAGGACAATGTTCCATATCCATTTTCATCAAATTTTGAAATTAAGATTACTGAATTTACATAATAATTTACTTTCAATGTATGAAATTCAATAATATCGTACAAATTACCAAAAATTTATAAATTAATATTTCTGAATGTCTAACACTAACCGTGTACATCACTTGTTCCAGCCTCATGGTCACGTGTTCCTTGAAACCACAATAAAGTCAATATTAGGTTCTGCATTACTTATTGGTGAAAAAAGAATTATTAAATAATGGAAGGTAATAAATTTTTTATGTATAACCACATACAAAAGCATTAGAAATACGGACAGATAGACACGACAGTAGTAATTAATTAATTTATACAATTTAAATATAAATATCAAAAGGTACAAAATGCCAAATATTTAAGTATTAAAATTTCTAAAAGTCTACAACTAACCATGTCCACCACTTGTTCCAGCTTCATTGTCATGTGTTCCTTGAAACGATGTTGAGGCAATAATAGGTTCTACAATATTTATTGTTAACAAAAAAAATAATTAAATTACATAAGGTAATCAAACTTTTATGTATAGAGACATTCAAAATGAGAATCAGAGATATCACATTTATTTATTACAAATATAGAATCTTTGTTGATAATGATAAGTTTTAAGCTTCCAAATTTTATAGATAATTAAAATTTACTTATATCTATACTAAAAGATAATTTGTTGGCAAATTAAGATATCTAAGTGTTAATCATTATTTGAAAAGAAAAAATAATCAATGTTTTAAAATTTTAATATAAAATACTAAATTCAAAGATGACATAAAATTTCAAGTTTATATTTTGCTAAATGTCCATCACTAACCATGTCCGCTACTTGTTCCGGCTTCATGGTCATGTGTTCCTCGAAACCTCGTTGAAGCAATATTAGAATCTGCATGATTTAGTTTTGAAAAAAAGATTTATTAAATAAAATAAGGTAAGCAAATGATTATATATACGGACATTTAAAAAAAGTGAATGAGAAACATCACATTATTTGACGTGCAAAAATAGAAACTTTGTTGATAACAATAAGTTCTAGGCCAGAACTTTATAGATAAACCATTAATATAAAGTAATATAGTTGCTAATTACCTTGATGATTAAATTTAAATAAAATTAATAAATGACTAAAGTATTATATACCTTTTCTCAATATATATATATATTGATATATTTATATATTTTATACCTGTAATATTTTGGTGAGCACTGGTTGATCGTGCAAGACGTCGCATGGTTGTCAATCTCATTGTTCTTGTCTCCATAGCAACTATATTCCTTCCACGTCTATAATGTTCTCGTCGTCTAGCTGATTGTGTTCTTGTCGTTGCTTTGCGGTCATTCTCTGCCTTCTGCTTCTTGTAAATTGCCTCCACAACTCTCGTTGATGCTCTTGCGATCGATGATTGTTAATATTTTCCATGTCGAAATAAAACCTAGTTATGTATAAAATGACATCAATTAAAGATTTTAAAATAAATATGTTTTATATATTTTGTTTTAATTATGAAATTAGTTTTACAGAAACATCAATTTGGTTACTGATTAAGTAGGAGTTAGGTAGGCACATCACAAAAGAATTTAGTAAAATGGAACTAAACGACCACAATATTATCTGGTGTATTTTTTTAGGCAAATATAGTATAGAAATATTAAAATATTACTGTTTTTGGGGTATATATATATATATAGTGCTTGGGGTATATTTGTAATATTTAAAATTTGATAGAAAAAAAATGTTTTTTTTCCTACTTTGCCATTATCTTATTGTATAGATGTATAGATGTATAGATGTATAGAAGATTACTATATAATTTGTTGACTGATATAACAATATCAAATTTTTGTTAAAAAATCTATAATATTTTCATATTTTTAAAATCAATTTCAAAATTCCTTAAAAAATGCATTTCAAAATGTAGGAACATAAAATTAATAGAACGGTCATACTAAATCAAAATAATATAACTTTTATAAAGTTAATTTGAGTTGTGACATCTTGTAAAAAAAAATTATTTTTAGTTATCATATCAAATCAATTAGAAAGGAATATATGAGATTGAAAACATGTTAAAGTTGTGGATGACCAAAGACAATACCCAAATCATCTAATATTTTAACACAACACATATAACATTTAACACATATTTAACACATAATAATAATCTAATATTTACCTATAAAAAAATAGAGGATAATTCAAACAATAAAAAAAATCAAAACATTTTCAAAACACTAATCTAATCTAACACTCCAGCTCAATAATTTATTCTTTGGAAAAATTCAAAATATCAATGGAGTTGAACTGAAGCATAATACATTACACGTTAATACAACTAATACAATAACTATTGCCATCTCACAGCTTGGTCTTCAAAAGTAGATTCAACAGAATCATTTATATCTATTAGTATAGATAAAGATAATAGATAAAAGAGCATAATAGCAATTTAAAAGTAATGCAAACAATCAAAACATTACTGATTCAAACCCATAACTAACCCGACAACTTTGTGTAGAACGTCCTTTGAAGCCATTTTGTTGGCAACACAAAGCATATAGTATTTAGCCTATCAAAAAAAATAAAAATAAAGCATACAGTATTCTACACCTTATTATGTAAACGACTGTATGATGCATATATTCTTATTATATTTTTATGCTAGTTTTATTTTTTATGTTGGTAAGTGTCTGCTAAGTTGGGCCAAGTAACTTAGGCCATTGTCTAAAAATATGATAATTTTTACTTAAAAAAACTTTAAAGTGAAATAAGGGCATATCTACTTAGTCTCCCTCTCTTTCTTTCTGTTTCTCTGGTTATACAGTTTTGTGGGTTATGGAATAGGTGCAACTTAATTTTAATTTTGAAAAGATAGTGGGTGACGGTTGTTTTAGAGTAGCATATTCATTTTTTTCCCTCATCCAACCAATGAGATTCAAGATTCCTAAGTTATAGGGGTAAATTAGGTAACATAAAGTCAGTAAAATCAATAAATGTATATCATACAATATCATATAAAACAAATAGGACCTTGTAGCTGCTTGGTTGATTTATTCTTTCTGGGTAAACTTTTGAATTTTCACCACTTGCACGATTCCTCGTTCGAACTCCGATCACAGTGTCATATAATACACTGTAAATATGGACACCGACACAAATATACTTATCACTTTCTCAAAGTAAAAATAATATCTGAAAGAAATAAAATCACAGGGAAACCTCAAAGAAATCAGGAAACCCAAGTAATGACCCCAAATAATAGAAAATAAATCAAGAACGTACCAGATTTGGTAGGGTTGATGTTGGTATTGGGCAGTATGTCGGTACGGTGTTTTACTATTTCATGTCCGCCAAAGCAAATGTTAATTATATACTTTTTTTGGAGTGCATTCTCTTTCGCTGTCCTGTACTGATCACCCCTTTTTGTAGATGGTTTGGATTTTTTGAAGATAGATGTGGGTTATTCCTATTTGTTGGAGGTTTTTTCAACCGTTTTTTAGCATTGAAATTTTGAAATATAGAAGCAGTTTGAATTGAGTCTGGTTTATGACTATGGATTTGTATTAACTGTAGAAGCAGTTTGAACTGAGGACGTGCTTTAATTTTATCTCTACTGTTTGAACCGAGGACGTGCTTTTACTATCTCAATCCGACACTCTCCCACGTTTGAAATAATTAAGGACGTGCACAACCGTATAGTTTCTTATATTTGCCTGTTATGATTTTTGGGTGCATAATAATCAAAACTGGCATCCATGTTCAGTGCTTTCTGCTCTATCTATTCCAACCGTTTAGTAACTGGCATTCCTGCAAGTTAATGAAATCAAAACTGCATAATAATATACCATACCATATCATCTATTCTTATATTGGTTACTTATAGTAAGCAAGGGTATTGTAGGGGTATATTTGTCATATTAAAAATATTACACCAAATAACCGTTGTTTTAGAAACTCTGCCATTATAGTATTGTAATGTAATAAGTTGAGATGCCTATGAAATTTTAACTAAGAGCTTATGCAGGACACCCTCCCCGTCTTTTCATTATTGCACTCCTGGACCTTCTTTCTTTTTCTTCATCTCTTCTTTGGTCGCCGCCCAGTTTCCTATATCTGCTCGAACGCCGTTTGGCCGCCGCCTTCCGCCGTCGCTCAGACTTCAGCCCAGCTCTCAGGTTCGTTCCCTTTTCTTTTCGATTTCAACCAAGTTCCCTTCATGTCTCAAGTTCCGTTTTCTTGATGTAGTGTTCTGCCCCCTTCTCCCTTCTCCCTTTTCTTTCCTCTTCTGATATGAATGTTGAACCCTAATATGAACCCTTTTCTTTGATGCTGAACCCTGCCCTTCCCCCTAATTTGAATCTCACTCACACATATTAATTGACTTACAAGTTTTGTTTCTAGGCTTGACATCTGTTGAAAATGTCTTGCCATTGATAAATTGAACAGGGCAGCAAGTTGAGTGATTGGAAGGGTGCAGCAATCCCTTTGTTTCGCTTATTTGGTATTATTTCTTCTCTTAGTATGTCAGTTTTCATTTTAATAGTACATATGATTATAATATCTGGTGTGATTATGGTGTTGTTGCCTTCATTATTCTGATTTGCTTTTAATTTAATTCTGTCATGTCATTTGAGGATCTTTATTTTTGTTTAGACATGTTGTCATGGTTTTTAGCAGCTGCTGTGTTTTCATTCATATGTTGAGCTAGACACATCAGATTTACGTGCCCTTTTTTGTCAGAAACTTGAGACACAAGGCTTCAATTTGAACTCAAATCTCATAGTTAAAACTTTCACTGGTTAGTTGTTCGTGTGGTACATCCTAATGGACCTTTGGGTTGTGTTGGTTTTGGATACTTTCTACTAGCTCTCAAGTTTTGCTCTACAAGTGTTATTGCTGGTTAGCCAAATTGCTGCACTGCTTGTGTTTGCTGCAATTTTGATTGCCTAATGTCGATGTAGATGAGACTACACAAATGTCACATAGGAGGAACCAAATCAAAGTGTTAGGCAAATGGAGAAAGTCAGAGATACCACTAGAAACCAGATGCCTAAAATTATCTAGCTTAATTTTCATGTTTTTATCTATAAAAGCTGTACATCAATACTTTGATGCTTGTACCTCAAAACTTATGCTACTGATGCAGCTTGTTTTTTGGAACAATATGCTACTTTCTATCAAAATGAAAGAGATGCCTAGTAATTTTTTTTTATACTAATGCATTTTATAGATTTTTTAAAACTTCATACCTCAAAATGTTGATGATTGTGTATACCTCAAAATGGTTGCTACTGATATATTTTTCAACATTAACGGCAAAAAAAACTTCATGATGATATTAGTTTTTAAATTCACATTTTTAAAAAATTGTTGTTATATATATGATATTTGTTTTTAGATTGATGTTAAAAAAAACCAATACTTAAAATTATTCGTTGAAGTTACATTTTTTTTACTTTAACTTAATAAAGTCAAAAATATTTTAATTTTAAAATGTTTATAAACGCTTATGTAGTTATGTATCCAAACACCTTAATTTTGTATAAGTATTTTTCGAAGTGTGCATCCAAATGCACATTTAAACGCTTATGACATAAGTTCTCATGTGATAAGTGTTTAATTAAACTGTTTATCCAAATGCGATCTAAATCCTACTTTAATTATCGTTTAAAAAACATTATAAATTTTTTTTTTTTGAATGAAATGGGACTAAGCCCAACAACAAAACACTAAAAACCGCGGGGAAAAAAATTAGATATAACATCCCAAAAACGATCAAACACAAAAATTCAGGAATGCTATCGAAAATTCTACTCAGACAAAAAAAGGTTATTAGCTAATAAAAAACAAAACGTTTTCTAAAATGAGTTATAAAATGATTAAAATCTCTTTCATGATATGAGCTACCGGATTAACACACCCTTTCGACCTTCGTTATCAATTTTATCTTTAAAAAAAAAGTTATCAATTTTATTTTCCATTGGGTGAGAAGGATATTATAGTCCGAAGTTGCCACGTAAAAATTCACCAAAAAATGGTTGCCACGTAAAACGACCAATGAAATCGTGAGAAAGCAGACATGTAAGCATATCAAAACGACATAACTCGAGAGAAGTCGTACTTGTAGTTGTAGCCGGAACTTGCACCATCCACACACACACACACACACACACACATCCTATGACAGTTCAAATCTCTGGTTTTAAGCGTTGAAAATCAATCCACACGTTTCATTTGGAGTTGTGACACCACCACCATCACCATGGCCTCCATCAACCCCTTTTGGATTTTCTCTCTCGCTCTTCTCCTCCTCGCTTCCCCTTTTCTCCAAGGTCTGCTCTGTCCCCCTCTATTTCTAGATCTAGATCCGTTTTTAGCTATGATCCATGCTTCCATGCATGATACCATTGCTTTGATTCATTATTGGGTTGATGAAAAAGATTCTATTTTTGATTTGATGCTGCCCCAATTTCTTCCTTCCCAGCTCCTTTTTTATTTTCTTTTTTATTTGATTTTAACTGTTAAATTTTGAATTATTGGGATTCTGACCATAAGTTTTGATCTGCTATGATTGCTTATATGATGGCACTGCATTACCCCTTTGATGCTAGAGACAGTTAAAAGATCATTTTTTTTAATGTGGGCATTGTATAATCTGACATATTACATGTTGAATTTTTCTTTTCTTTTCTTTTTCTCTTTTGGGTGGGGTTGGGGTATTTGGAACCAATTGTTGAAAGCATTCAGTTGAATTTGTATAAATTCAATATTGAATTTTTAATAGGATTTCAAATTGAATTCCTCATTTCACTTAAAGTGGTGAACAACTGATTGATCGCTATATGTCATATGATATGGCTTTGTTGACTTCACTCTAAATTTCATGTTAAAGATACATGGTAATTAAATCAGAATCTTGTTTGGCTGGCAACTTGGTGCAACTTGTCTATTCTTCTATCTGTTATTTATTATTTCATTTACCCCCGTTGGATCTCGCTACAACTCTCACAGATATCTTGATAAGCATATATGTGTTCATGCATGACTATGATTAAATGTGGTTCTTTCTACTTGCTAGTTGCTAGGTGCCAGTCAGACTCGGATGAAGCTGTGGAGACCACTGAAGAAGCAAGTGATATTGGCATTGTTGGTGACGATGTCCAAGATTTTGGTGATGAGAGCTTCCCTTCTGCTCCAGGAATTGATACAATCTGTGTATTTCCAAAAAATAGTGCAAGATGTAAGAATCGTTCTGTCTGGTGCACTAAAATATGATTTGTTGTATTCTTTTCAGTTTTATTTGATAGTGGGTTAATTTCATTTGTTCATGTGATGCAGTGGTAACAGCTGGAGAGGAAACTGAGCTGCTTGTCGGTGTAAAAAATGATGGTAATTCAATCAAACTTCATACTCGTTGGTGTATTTAGTTAGCACTGCAGTCTCATGATTTTAGGTTCCTTCACTGTATTTCTTGTCACTTTTTAGTAATTATGTTCTTCATTTGTGTCTTATAGCACCTATTTAAACATCGACATCTATTCCCTTTGTGATTCTGTTGCATTATTTATTACTTTTGTCTCGGTTCCCCACTGTCGCATGGAAACTAAAAAGGAAATAGAGGTCTTCATGCATTAGGTGATTTCATTCATTTTATGTACTTGAAACAGGGGAATCCGACTTGAATGTTGTTGCAATTAAGGCGAGCGTTCACCTTCCCTTTGATCATCGTATGCTTGTTCAAAATCTTACTGCTCAGGTAATGATTTGTTACATTTACTTCCAAATTCCAATCATTATTGTGTGGGTCTTACTCTGGTACCCATCCAATAAAAATGTGCCATTTGTATTCATTTATTGGATAAATATTTACTCTGGTTGACTTATACTTTAACTTCCGTTAGTTTTAGGTTTGAGTTCAAATTGATATTATTACAATTTGTAACTTTCTATCCTACACTTCTTTTTATTGGAACCTTCATTCACTGTATTTATCAAGTTATAGATTATTATCAATAAAGTATCTTATAAAATCACCTGATAATATTATGCCAAGTTGGCAAGGTACCGGTACCTTTTAAAAAACAAGGGCACCAAAGGAATTCCCTTTTTGTGCTTGTTATCTTGCAATTGATCTAAATTTTCTGAATGATAAAATTGATGAAGAACATCAAGATTTTAAAACCAAAATTGTGACTATGCTAATTATATATTCTAGAAATGAGAATTTCAAATAGTCCTGAAAATAGTTTGGGCAGTTAACTTATATAATTTGTAGTAATTTTCTTTTTTATAACATCTATTGTAAGTATTTGTGTTGTTTGGTTGCCCAGAAGTTTGAAGATAACACTTGTTAATATGTTATCTTCCGGAAGGGGTTAGGGTTCTGTGATACTATGTTAGTGTCGCTATTCAGTTCGTTGTGTTGCATAAATAATTAAATTTAAGCTTTTGTTTTAATTGCAGGTTTTCAACAATGGTTCTGTACCAGCGTCAGCACAGGCTACTTTCCCATATTTATTTGCTGTCAGCAAGTTCTTGCAGGTATCTCCATCAGTTAATGCCTTTAATTTCTCAACATGTAACTTCGCAAAGTACTTCTCTTTCTGTACTCATTATGCCTAGTGATTTTTATGCTTTGCAGCCTGGAAACTTTGATCTTGTGGGCACCATTGTGTATGAGATAGATCAGCATCCATACCAAAGCACTTTCTATAATGGCACAATTGAAGTTGTTGAGGCTGGTGCTTTTCTTAGCATGGAATCTGTTTTTCTTGTTACTCTTGGAGCCGCCCTCCTTGTCCTCCTTGGGCTATGGATTCATGGTCAAATACAACACCTATCCAAGGTACTACAATCTTTCATAGTTTTTTTTATTGATATGAACTGAAATCTGCTAGATAGAAATTAACTAACCAAGGGGAGCTCAGCTCCTTACAACTGAAGAAAATAAACCAGAAAGGTACACTAGAAAATAGAGAGAAAGAAAGAAATACAAGAATGATAATGAGAGATAGTGAACATTCCTTCCCTAGGCCAAAGCCTCCTAAACCTTTTTCCAAATTCTGATACCCCCTTCACGTTCCAACCCCTCCCTTATATCATTCCCCCCATCATATTGCACTCATGATTCTCCAATTCTGTTCCCAATCCCCTCATGCCAGCTGTCCAGTTGGTTATGCCCCTTTCCTCCTTTACTCCTTTAACTTATTATAATTCCCTTCTCGCCCTTCTCACATTCCAATTTTTTTCTTTTCTTTTCTTTTGGTGGATCCTTGGGTTAGAGGCCAATCATTTATCCTTTTTTTTTAAAAATAGTGCGCTATTAGAGAATTACCTTCATAATTGCAGTTTGCTAATAGGTTATGATTGGTGATTGGATTTCATATTTATTTATTTGATTTGTGAAACTATTCGTCATGAGGACCTAAGTCATAACTCGCAGGGAAGCATCTGGGTCACTTCTTGTTATTTATTTATATTTGCTATCTGCTGTTTGTTATGAGGACATTACTTCTAAAAAGAGTATTTTGGCACTTGATAACTCCACAGTTCATTCAAAGTGAGGCTAAACACTACTTTCATGCTAACAGGGATTTGACATACAATTCTTCCTCACCTCAATGAGAGTATCTGTGCACTTCTAAATTAAATTATATTGTTTGATTCCTGCATCTGATAATCTCATATCTGCACATGAATATTTGCTCAGAAAACAAAGAGGGCTCCAAAAGTTGAAGTCGGGACTAGGACTACAGATGCGTCGATGGATGAATGGCTCGAGGTCTGTACTTATGCTTTACTATGATATCTATTGGATGTAATGGTTATCTTGAAGTTTTGATGTCTCTCTCCTCTTTTCTTCATTCCACACTTATGGCAAGAAACATGTATATCAGATCAGTATCAGTCTTGATTGAACCTATAAGCAACATTATAACACATTTTTTGCCTTGTATTTTGGGACCCAGGGAACTGCATATACTCAGTCTCAGTCAAGCAAATCAAAGAAGAAGAAGTAGATAAACAATTATTCTCAAGTTCTGCCACACCAGACTCTACTATGGAATGGATTACACAATCCTGTGACTAAGACTAGGTTGGAGAGTTTAAGAGAGCACGAGGAAGTAGTTCTGCTGAAAACACCTGCATTTCTGTTGTAGCTTAAAAGAATATTTAAATTTTTTTTCCTTGGGATGAAGTTGAGCTTTTTCTAAGAAAAACTAACAGGGATCCGAGTTAGGAAGGATATAACTTTTGTGAACTTTCAGAATTTTTGTTAGATAATGTTCAGTTTATCATTTATCATTTATCAATATATTTTGTGTTGATTGTGGATGAATTTGAAATTTTGGCTTGTGGTTCATGTCTTCCCTGGTTTTATATTTATTGTGGGCATATAGTTTTCCTGGACGCCTTTTATTATTTGGTGTTTGTGAAGGTTTGAGTTTTAACATCAAGAAAATTGGAAAATGAATGTCACCACATCACATATATCATATCATTTTTTACACTTTTCTTTACGCCACTGTTGTTTAGGACAAAAAAAAAATAGTGTTAGGATTTGTGTTTTTCTTTTATTATATGAAAGAAAGTGACATGAAATTAGTGTACTAATAATAGAAAAAGGTAGATATACATCTACATCTCTAAATGTGGTGTATTGTGCATATGTTTAAATGATGTGTATCAAATATATTTCATGGGCATAATCAATGTGGAGATTGAATTCTCGAGTATGACAGTATGACACTGAATACTCAAGTATGACACTTAAGACGTACTTTTTTTTTTTTTTTTAGGATCATGCTAACTAATGTCCTTAGAATACTTTTTAAGGGAAAAAAAAATTAAGTTTTTATTGGAAAACTAAGTATTTCATCTTTTCAAATATTGAATACATCAATTTTTCATGAAAATTTTCTTTTCTTGATTCTTTAAAAAATGTCCTAAGGGCATTTGTTAGGATACTTTTTTTTTTTTTTTTATAATGACATTGTATATTTATTTTACTTTGGGATAGAGTACATCTTGGTATCTATTTATATTAACATCACCATACAATGTCCACATAAGGTGTCAATAGTAGGTGTTCCGAAAAATATATCGAAAATGAAGGTGTGCAAAAATTGAGAACACAAGATATAGGTGACAAAAATATATGAATATAATTACTCAACAAAAATAGTGTTTACAATTGCAGTGGTTCCTTCTACCAGAAGGCGCATGTGGCAGGGGTAGCCATATAAGTTGTGTAAGTTCGTTCAGGCTACCTCAGTTAACCTAAAACATCAAATCAAACCAATTAAATTGGTTCGGTTCATCAGATTTAATTTGATAAAATTTAATTAAATCCAAGCTCCATTGGTTGTGATTCAATTTTTGTGTTTCCAATCCCGATGGCCCTAACTAACAACTTGATTAAATTATTTTTTTGAAAAAAAAATAATTATACAACAAAGCTGTGTATTTTGAAATTTTTGAGACTTTGTATATGAATTAACCAATTTTCTTTCTTTTTCTTCTATCTTCGTCCTTGCTCATGCTAGACCACTCTCAACCACAGTCCATTGTCATTCCTTATTTTGCAGCACGCAACTTTGACCTCTATTTTGTGTTAACTTGATAAAATTTGATAACTTGGTAATTATTACGTTGATTGTGCATTTATGTTTAACCTCATTTGAAAGTTGGGATTTACATGAATTCTTAACTTCTTATGATTGTTATATATTATTGTTGTGTTATGTATCAACTACGATATCAAAGGTTATGCTATTTAAATGCAAACTCAAGCATGATATTTGCTTAATCTATACTTATAATTGGTTGTTTTTACTCAGGATTACTTTTTATCAATTGTGTTGATAGTGATTGGGGTGGTTTGATTAAAGTTTAATGCTTTTAAATTGACGCGAACCAATCCAAACCAATCCTTTTTATAGGTACGAGTTTTTTTCTTCCCTCTACTCGCTCCAACATACTTGACACCATTTTGACAAGTACCTTTGGCATGTGTCTCACAAAAAAATAAATCAATTGAGGTGATTGTCACAAACCAAGCCAAACTAATTTGTTTTTAAACAGAGCTAATTTGGTAAAAAAAAATTTGGTTTCTCAGGGTATCCACCACACGTAACTGCAGGAACTAATCTCTCGAGGTACTAGACGATAATTAAGGGTTGACCTCTCCCAACCAGGTTTTCTCCATACGCAAAGCTAATTTGGTAATTTGTTCGCAAGATTACACCATTTCATGGTTAAAAAGTCCTAATTTTATTAGGCAGTCAACAATGTTTGATTTGTGCTTTAATCACGGTTGTATCTTGTTGATCACAGTAAATGCAGTTGACAACTGGTTTTGTCTGGAATTGATATGCAAGCTCCCTGTTGCTTAATGTTTCATAAATTTTTTCCTCTGTAAATGAATGATTCATAAATTTCTCAGCAAGTGATGCTAACTAATCACATGAAATGACGGGGAAAGTAGATTCAGTAACGGGATGACAATGTTCACCAGTCCAGGACCTCTTGTTCTCGATGCTTTCCCATTATAAAAGTCGCTAGATGTTTATTATTAAATGCATGCTTAGCTTGTGCTTTATATTTAATACGTGCTGATCATGTTAGGAGGATAGCTAGGCTGGATAGCCACTTAGCCACTAACAAACTATAGCTATTACTTTACATACTGGAATAGACAAAGTGATGGCTTCAACGAAAATGACTGTCAACTAGAATACTATTGCACCAATTATTCACATTTGCTTCCACAATTGTCAATTGATACAGCTCTCCTTGTTTTTGCTGTACAAATTTAATTTAATATATCTGTATGAGTAAAACGGTAAGATTAATTATACATATATCCAATGAGTTAACAATACTTTTTATTTTAAGAATGTGATGACGACAAAGTATCAGAATCATTGAATCTTATTAGAATTGTAACGTCCTTCGTTACATTAGTAACCTAAAATAAATTGTGTAAAAATCCTTTAATACATTTATTTAAAATATGTTAATCATAAAAAAATTTCTCAATTATATAAGTCTGGAAAATGTCTCATATTAAATAAAGTAGTAATAATGTATCAAAGTAATAAATATAATATTAAATCCATACCTCTGAATACAACCAAATCAAAAGAAAAACCTCAAAACCGGACGTCTAACTACAATCTGAGGAGAAAAATAAAATAAAAATAATAGACGATATCTGCATGGCACTCATAAGCCATGCTACAATACTAACCAGCTAAGCTAAAAAGAAAGTAGTTCTTCAAGCCTCGGTGTCCGCAACAATAATGTCATCGGGCTCTGAAAACAACACTTTTTAATGAGATATAAAATCTCAGTGAACAACAATGCAGTTATAAAATATTTAGAAAATAGTGATGTTATCAGCTGGCACGGTGACCGGAAAAACTGTCCATGGTACCCACTAATTTTCCAAAATAATGTTCGTAAAAAAATACATTTAATTACAACAATCATATAACGACAACATAATCAAATATCACAATCAAATATTAATTAAACAAAGTAACCACATATCACATAATAACACAATCATCCAGTGGCTCGGAAACCCACTTTGTGTTGGTTTCTTGCCCAATTCGGTGACCCGAGAACCTCATTAAATTGGTTCCTTGCCCTTAGTCTGCGGTGACTCGGGAACCTCGTTCTAGAATTGATTCCTTGCCACCCTCTTTATGGTGACCCGAGAACCTCATTCTAGAATTGATTCCTTGCCCCGATGGTGACTCGAGAATCTCGTTTTAGAATTGATTCCTTGCCACCCTCTTTATGGTGACCCGAGAACCTCGTTTTAGAATTGATTCTGTGCCCCAGGGTGACTCGGGAATCCCATTTTAGAATTGACTCCTTGCCCCTATGATGACCCGAGAACCTCGTAATTAAATGGGTTCCTTGCCTCCCATTAACGGTGTCCCGAGAGCCTCGTTCATAAAATGGATTCCTTGTACCATATCTTAATTTCGACATCCCATTAAATGGCGATGTCAAAAGTCAATGCACCTATCTTAGGAAGCATAACAACAAACTTCACTAACATACATATATCATTTATATCTCGAATAAAGCATATCGAACATATTTTAAATTATAACAATCAAATATACTTATTCTCTTTTTAAACCATAAGCAAAATGGAATTTAATACACGCTATGACTAAGCTATTAAAGTTCAATTAAATAAAATTATATGCTCCCAGAAGGTAAAACCATGCGTCAGTGGAACACCAATGCCTATTGAAGTGAACTTGCCATACAGGACTTCACAAAAGTAGTTAAAGATAAAAGAAAAAACAAACATCTACTCCTGTGAGGTTTTGGACGTACGGTACGAAACTTTAGTGATTTTACCATCTGGCTTAAACACAAGAATTTCGTTCACATAACGATAAATTAGCAATAAACAATTTCTCTTCGATTTAGATCGAGGAACATACTTACTACATCAGTTCATCCGTCAATTAAAAAAAACTGTCAACACAAACAATCATTCATATCATGGAGAGAGTTCGTAAAAAGTATTGTTACTCACCTCTTGAAGACTCCAATATGCTCTAAAAATTATTTATGATAAAATTAGTGCTTCCTTAAAAATTACTCTTCCATTCACTGGCTCCTTGGATCTGCATATTGTAACAGTTGTACTGCCAAAGAAAAGAAATGTCTTTCTCTTTCGGTCTCCTGTGCGGTGCCTCCCCAATCACGTGCGCAGTATATATATATATATATATATATATATATATATATATATATATATATATATATATATATATATATATATATATATATATCATTACTCCCCAATCTCGCCACTAAACCTCTTAATTATATTTTATTTTTATTATATCATTATTTTTTTTATAACTTAATCTCTTTTTTTTTTTCAAATTAATTATATCAAAATTAAAACACGTGGAATGAAATATTTGCATATAACTTTTGTTGGAAGTCTCACATCACCTGTCTCAAATATTGGGATGCGGTTTTTATATTTGTTGGGCAACATTACTTAAAATCAATTGCTTTTAGGATGAAATCTAATATGGTATCGGAGTCAAATCGAGTCCATCTTCGTTTATTGGCTGTTATGACAATCTTTCCGTGTATCACCTGTTCCAACAGACATATGAATGGGTGTTGGAAGTCACACATCGCCCGCCTCAAATCATGGGTTGCGGTTTATTTACATGTTTGGCAACTCCGGCCACTAAAAATCAATTGATTTTAGGATGAAATCTGATAACTTGTACCGATAATGTATTGTTAATACAGTATTAAGGTCAGTGCAGTTTTCTGCATTTTTCTGTGTTCTTCTGCAATTACCATTTTCGAAGACATATATAGCTGGCGGAAAAACCACCAAACATAAAAGTGATTGAGGTAAACTCCAGCATCAAATTTGAAGAACAGTGCATGTGTCATATTGCTTCTTTCTTGTGTCAGAGTTTGGCAGGAATGTTAACAGCACTGTTTTTAGTAATATTCTATAAATTTCTAAATTTGATATGCTACATTTGATATAGATGTTGATGTATGTGGTTCACGTCAACCTTGGTGGACAGCACAAGTTTGGAAATTCAGTTGGCTGTTAGTAAAACTTCATGCGAACATTCAACCCAATAGTATTAGTAACATTGGCAATTTTTTTTTGTCAAAACGATGAACATTTCAGTAAAGTGTATATAAAGCATTTATTATAGCCATTTTAAGTTGGTTAGAGACAGATATTTCACATAAAGGTACATTAATCTGTGCGGTTGAGAGCTTGAGCATTCAATGAAAGATCATGTCATTTGCTTGTGGAAGCAGGTGTATGCACGTTGATGTCTTTTTCTCTTTGGTTCCTACTCACACATACGGTCCCTGCACCATGTGATGTTCTTAATTTCAGTGTCGGTGTGACTTCAGATATCATATACAAGATTGTATATATTAGCCTTATGAATCTCAATCAGTACTCACTTCTCTTCAAACCATAGAAGCTTAACAGCTTCTTAGTTTCAAGTCTGTCTTATTCTATTCTATATTCTCTTCTATTCTTGTTTATTTTCATTAGGAAGTGGGAACTGTAATTGCAGTTCCCCATGCAGATTTTCATCTGGTTGTCTGTGCTTTTTGTGGTAGTAGGCCTTTGCCATGGAGAGCATAATACAGTTCAGGTAGTTGGATTGGGAGAATGCACAGACTGTAAAGAGTACAATATTAAGACTAGCCAGGCTTTCTCAGGTACATTGTCTCATAATACTACAAGCATATTTAATTTTAACAACTTTGGTGTATATATCAGTACTAAGAGTACAAGTAGAGGACCCCATCATGTATCCAACTTTGCGTTTTTTTACTATGTTAGGCATAACATATTATATACACAAAACCATATGAAGTTAGACATATCATAAAATATATATGTAGTCTATAATAATGCATGGCTCTTGAAGTCGAGTTAAAAATACAAGCCAAATCTTAGAATATAACAATCTTGTGCATCACTTTTGCTGTAGGGTTACGTGTAACTGTAGACTG
Source organism: Sophora flavescens (assembly GCA_030762895.1). Lineage (NCBI taxonomy): Eukaryota > Viridiplantae > Streptophyta > Magnoliopsida > Fabales > Fabaceae > Sophora > Sophora flavescens. The sequence continues at coordinate 10,247,181 of CM061063.1, forward strand.
CAAGGCAGCAAATGGACACTTTAAGACCAGAGGGGCTGGTGAACTTGACAAAAATGGAAACTTCAAAGTATCACTTCCTCATGACATTGTAAAAGATGGTGAACTGAAAGAAGAATGCTATGCTCAGCTGCATAGTGCATCAGCTGCACCTTGCCCTGCCCACCATGACCTGTACCACTCCAAAATTGTCATGAAGTCAAATAATGCTGATGATAAGCACACCCTTGGTCCTGCTGGGAAGATCAAGTTTTCATCAGTGACTTGCACTTCAGCCTTTTTTTGGCCTTTGTTTAAACATCCACTCTTGCCTAAGTTTCCCCACCATCCACATTTCCCTTTCCCTCCTAAAGTCTTTCCACCATTTCCACCTAAGTTTTTCCCTAAGCACCCTCTCCTTCCTCCTGTGCCTATCTATAAAAAACCTCTCCCTCCTCCTGTGCCTATCTATGAGCCACCTCTTCCTCCACCAGTGCCGGTATATGAGAAACCTCTTCCTCCACCAGTGCCGGTATATGAGAAGCCTCTTCCTCCACCAGTGCCGGTATACAAACCTCTTCCTCCACCGGTGCCAGTGTACAAGAAACCTCTTCCCCCACCAGTGCCAATATACAAGAAACCTCTTCCCCCACCAGTGCCAGTATACAAGAAACCTCTTCCACCACCAGTGCCAGTATACAAGAAACCACTTCCACCACCAGTGCCAGTATACAAGAAACCTCTTCCTCCACCAGTGCCAGTATACAAGAAACCACTTCCTCCACCAGTGCCAGTATACAAGAAACCACTTCCTCCACCAGTGCCAGTATACAAGAAACCTCTTCCTCCACCAGTGCCAGTATACAAGAAACCTCTTCCCCCACCAGTACCAGTATATAAGAAACCTCTTCCTCCTCCAGTGCCAATATACAAGAAACCTCTTCCTCCACCAGTACCAGTATATAAGAAACCTCTTCCTCCTCCAGTTCCTGTTTTCAAGAAGCCATGTCCACCAAAGTTTCAGCATCCACTTCTACCACCGATTCCAATCTTCAAGAAGCCACTTCCACCTCCTATTCCAATTTACAAGCCTCTTCCTCCTTCTATTCCAATTTACAAACCACCAAAGTATAAGCACCCACTTCTACCACCAAAGTTTAAGCATCCACTTCTACCACCGGTTCCAATTTTCAAGAAGCCTTTTCCTCCACATGTTCCTATTTACAAACCACCATTTTTTAAACCTCTTCCTCCTTTCCCAAAGTTGCCTCCATTCAATAAATTGCCATTTCCACATCTTCCTAAGGTCCATCCAAAGAACTTTTTCCATCACCCCAAGTTTGGAAAATGGCCGCCATTACCACCATTTTCTCCTCATCCATAGGCTATATTGCAGAACAAGATGGCTCTTGGGTTAACAAAAATATGCATCATGTTTTATGTCTTCTTTTTTGTTTTCCGTATTATTGCAGATTTATGAAGTGTAATGTTGCAAATAAAGTCTTCAAGGGATAGAGAATGTGATCAACTGAAGAGCATAAGTGAGAATAGAGAGGAACAAAAATAGAATGGTGTTATTTGAAGAAGTTTGAGTTTGATGATGCAGTTGAATGTGATTGGTTGTTGATCTTGATTGAAGATCACAGGACCATTTTTTTCTTTGATTATTTTGTACCTGTATATAAATGCGTTAATCGTTATGATGGTATTTCTCACTTCCTGTCTTGTGTCAATTAAGGACTGGTTTGGTGGGATAGGAGATGAGTGGATATGAGAGAGCATGATCTGAGTATCATGGGATATGAGTGAGATGAATTGGTATTTTATTGGATGTTGGTATCTATTACATAATTAATTAGATATCATTATAATTTTAGTATCAATTATAATTTTTTTTATTATAAATGTTTTTATATTTTATTAAATTTTAAATTTTTTATAATTTTAATTTTTTAAATTTATATAAAAAGTCAAAATTATCCTTATGATAAAATTATATATAGTTTTTAAAATTTTTAAATTATTGTTTAACTTAAAGTATTATTTTATAATTGCTTATAGAACTCGAAGGTTTTTTCTGTCTTGAACTGGGGCACCATCCCCTCACTCTAAATTTTTTATATGAAAAAAACTTAAATTATTATTTTTTTTATAATTTTAAACATTCAATTTTAGTTTTTAATTTACATATAGTTAAATTATTGAATTTTTTTATTTTTCGGTTTTTTAAAGTAATATAAAATAACAAAATTAGTCTTGTAACAAAATAAAATTAATAATTAATATTTTTATTATTTTAAATATTTTATATTTTATTATACCATTTTTGGTAACCGTGTTATATTTTATTATACTTTAATTATTTTATATATAAAATATTTTTATATTTTCTTATACTTTAAATCACCATATCGTATACTGTTGAGTTCTAACTCAGCTCTCTCTCAGGATAGAATTATATCTAGATGAACGGGATATGATAGGTGACATGATTAATTTATCATATCATGTTGCACTAGTGCAGAAAAGGGATTCTACATCGGAGTTTACACATCGGTATATTAGAAACCGATGTGTAAAACGAGGCGGTGGCATTTTTGAAATTAAAACCAAAGTATTACACATCGGTTTAGAGAATAACCGATGTGTAAAACGTTTCCACATCGGTTGTTTCTAACCGATGTTTAAAATTAAAATAAAAAAAATTTAAAGTCAAAATTTTTAACATTCAACATCGGTTCTCAATGAACCGATGTGTAAAATTGTGATTAACAACATCAGTTTCTTGATAACCGATGTATAAAATTATAAATAAAAAAAATAGAAATTAAAATTTTACTTTTACACATCGGTTTTGAATAACCGATGTATAAAATTTTAAAAAAAAAATTGGGAATTAAAAGTTTAAGGTTTGCACATCGGTTTCAGGATAACCGATGTGTATAATATGGTTAACCACATCGGTTTATGGCATAACCGATGTGTAATATTGCCAATTTTTATTCTCATTCATTCGCGCTATCCCTCCATTCTTGATTTGAGTTTCTTTGAACCCTAAAACAGAAAAACACCCTTTGCTCAGTTCATTCCTCACCTTGTGCTTTACCTTTGCATTTGGATGCTCGCCCTCACCTCGCTCTGTCCGCTTGCCGCCATTGCTTCATTCTCTGGTGAGTGCTTCCTCCATTTTACTTTGCTTCACTTTCCCTTCACCTTGCTTCATTCTCCAGTATTCACTTTGTTCAGTTTGTTGTTGTGGTTCATTCCACGATGTGTATGGGTAATGGATTTTCTTTGTTGTTGAGCTGGATGGTTATGTTTTGTTCTTTTATGAGCATCCCTGTTATGTTGTTTCGTTTTTTTTTCCTACCAAAGATTGCACGGTACTCATCTCCTCTCGCTAACGCGCGGCCTCCGCTCCCGCCCTCCGCTCGCTTCTCGCTTCTCCCTCCCATCTCTGTCTCTCAAGGCGTGAAAGGTATTTTTCTTTTACTTTTTTGTTTATAGTTCTATCTCTGTCTCCTAATGTATGATATGGTTGTGGTGATGTGGGGTTTTCGGAAGAAAGGGATAGAGCTTCTTTTGAAGATCTTTGTGAAGGTTTTCTTCTTTGGGTCTTGGGGAAGATATAGATAGGGAAGGTCTTAGAAAGACACCATTTGGAGTTCCCAGTGTCCTTTTCCCTTTTTCCCTTTATTGGTTGTTCTGTCATGGCCGTGACCACCATCACGGCTAGGCCGTGATCGGTTCCGCCTGTGAGGGTCTAGTTCGATTGGCATGTCACGGCCGTGATGGCCATCACGGCCGAGCCGTGACGAGTTCTCGCCTTGGAGGTTACATTATCGGTTGTCTCGTCACGCGGAGTGACCACCATCACGCGGCAGGCCGTGATCGCTTCGCACTGTGAGGGTCTGGGTTCATTTGGCATGTCACGGCTAGTGATGGCCATCACGGCCAGGCCGTGATAGGTTCTCGCCTTGGAGGTTGCTTTCATTGGTTGGTCCGTCACGGCGTGACCACCATCACGGCTAGGCCGTGATCGGTTCCGCCTGTGAGGGTCTGGGATACGGTGACATGTCACGGTAGTGATGGGCATCACGGGATGGCCGTGACCAGTTTCGACTTTTCCATTCTTTCTTTTAAGCTATACTCGATCACTACGTGATGGCTTTCAAGGCTAGGCCGTGAAGGGCTCTGTTTGGCTAATTTTCTTCACTTTTCAAGCCCCATCTTCATGCAAGCTACATAATAGTAAAGCCTTAGTTTCCGTTTGAGATGCAATACTAATGAGCGTACGTGTACGTGCTTAATGTACCGCTCATTGTGTTGGATCTTGAATTGTCCAAAGTTGGACAGTTTGGGAAAAAACTTTTTCTTAATTCAGTTAAAATAGTTATTCATTGGTTCTAATGTTATATACTTGATGAAAGTTCGGATTGATACATTTCCTTTCGTTCTCCGGTGCATACTTTATCGTGGTGGATGTCATCGCGTTCAAGTAGTGTACGTCGGAGACCACGGGAAATCTTTGCCGAAATTTTGTCGAGTATGAGCATGAGAGTTAAGGACTAATGTTAACCGAATGTTGAAAAAGTTTCTTCTCGAATGGGATAGGGCCATACCCTGTCATAAGAAGTGGTTGATGAATATGTTGGACTAAGTACGAAGGTATTGGTTTAGTCATGGATCGCGGTTGGATGAATGCTAGACGGACAAGTGATGAATATGAGAATGGAGTGGAAGATTTTCTACAGTTTGCAAAAACAAATGCTCCTGATAGTGGTAACGGAAGGTTTTATTGTCCTTGTGTTAACTGTTTGAATGAGAGACGACTAGAAGCTAAGGAGATACGTGATCATCTTATTTGTGAGGGGATTTGCAAGAGTTATACAACATGGATATGCCATGGTGAATCGTTAGACAGGCCGAGGGTGTCGGATAGAGAGGAAGTTGATGACGTGGAAATGGACGATGGACTAGAGGACATGATCCGTGATGTTGGGCAAGAGTCTTTTCGGCGCGCACATGTGTATGATACTTTGTGCAGTGATGCGCAAGTGGCTTTGTATCCCGGTGCACTAATTTCACACGGTTGTCGGCGGTGTTAAGATTGTTCAATGTGAAGGCGAGAAATGGGTGGAGCGATAAAAGCTTTACCGAATTGCTTGAGTTGTTGAAAGAAATGCTTCAGAAGGCAACACATTGCCATCTCGAAACTATGAGGCGAAGAAGATATTGTGTCCGATGGGTATGGAGTATAAGAAAATACACGCTTGCCCCAATGATTGCATATTGTACGGAAAGAGTTTGAAGAGATGCACGAGTGCCCAGGTGTGGGGTATCACGCTACAAAGTGAAGGATGGTGATTCTAGTTGTGATGTGGTCACCAAAGGTCCTCCTGCGAAGGTGTTATGGTATCTTCCCGTGATTCCGCGGTTCAAGCGATTGTTTGCTAATGTAAATGACGCAAAGAACATTAGATGGCATGCAGATGAGAGGAAGTGTGATGGACAGCTTCGCCATCCGGCCGATTCTTTGCAATGGAAGAGAATTGATAGTTTGTTTCCGGATTTTCGGCAATGAGCCCGAAACCTCAGGCTTGGACTTGCTACCGATGGAATGAATCCATATGGAAACTTAAGTAGTATTCATAGTTCATGGCCTGTTCTCCTTGTAATTTACAACCTGTCTCCTTGGTTGTGCATGAAGCGCAAATACATTATGTTAAGTATGATGATTTCGGGTCCTAAACAGCCAGGAAATGATATTGATGTTTATCTGAGTCCCTTGATTGAAGACTTGAGAATGATGTGGGATGAAGGCGTTGATGTGATCGACGGGTATTGCCGTGAGACATTCGAGATTGCGTGCCATGTTATTTTGCACCATCAATGACTTTCCAAAGATACGGGGAACCTGTGTGGGTATAGTGTTAAGGGGCATAAAGCATGTCCAATATGTGAAGAAGGCACATGTTACCATCAACTGCAACATGGAAGGAAGACGGTCTACCTTGGGCATCGGAGATTTCTCCGACGTAATCATCCTTATCGTAGATTGAGGAAAGCTTTCAATGGACTTCCGGATAATGAAATTGCTCCGGTGGCCTTGACTGGAGAGCAAGTTTATGAAAGGGTGAACAACACTAATGTTATCTATGGGAAGACCCAGAAGAAGGCTACAGAGAAGAAAATATGGAAGAAGAGGTCGATCTTCTTTGATCTTCCATCTTGGTGCAAGCTTGATGCAAGACATTGTATTGATGTGATGCATGTAGAAAAAAATTTGTGTGACAGTTTAATCGGAACGCTTATCAACATTCAAGGCAAGACAAAGGATGGTGTGAATGCTCGTCTGGATCTAGTTGTGATGGGTATACGAGAGCAGTTAGCTCCACTTAAAGTGGGGGATAAGAAGACTTATTTGCCCCCAGCATGTCATACTTTATCAAAAAAAGAGAAAAGAAGTTTCTGTGAATGTCTACGGGGAGTCAAAGTGCCACAGGGTTACTCTTCAAATATCGGAAGACTTGTCTCAATGAAAGATCTCAAATTAGTTGGCTTAAAGTCTCATGATTGTCATGCCTTGATGCAACAACTAACGGTGGCCATTCGTGACATATTGCCTAAAAAAGACAGAAATGCCATAACTAGGTAATGCTTATTCTACAATGCTATATGTATCAAGGTCATTGACACTAAAAATTAGGATTAGTAGCAAAATGAGGCAGCCATTGTATTGTGCCAATTGGAGATGTATTTTCCACCTTCATTTTTTGACATCATGGTTCATTTGATTGTTCTTCTAGTGAGGGAGATCAGATTGTGCGGTCCCGTTTATTTAAGGTGGATGTACCCGGTTGAGCGATACATGAAGATCCCGAAAGGATATATGAAAAATCCACACCGTCCCGAAGCATCTATTGTTGAAAGGTATGTTGCAGAAGAAGCTATTGAGTTTTGTACTGGACTACATGTCGAAGCGGAACTCGTAGGGCTTCCAAGTCTCGTCACGAAGGAAGATATGATGGTAAGGGTACACGAGGTATCACTATTAAGAGCATGGATCGGGAGGAAGTGCTTCAAGCACATTTGTATATATTGAATAACACCGATGAGGTTGAACCATACTTATGTGAGCATAAAAGCATTATCAATGAAACTTACCCTAGAATGAATGAAAAATGGTGTTTGAACAAGCATAACAAGACTTTCTTGAACTGGTTTAAAGAAAAAATTGCAAAGGATGGTCTGCTTCGCTACATTAAAATGGCTAGCACAGGGGCCTAACTTTGATGTCATATCTTTGGAGTGGGTACGATATCAATAAGTTTTCCTTCTATACAAAGTCCCGGGATGACAAAAGTACTATGCAAAACAAGTGGGGTTATGGTCGTCGCTGAGTCCATGCATTTCTCTAGTTCGAAAGATAAAAACCCTGTTATGGCATCAGTTTCATACTTTGGAATCATTGAAGAGATATGGGAGGTTGATTACACGAAGTTTAGAGTACCTGTTTTTAAATGTCAGTGGGTCGACAGTAACAATGGTGTGCAAACCGATGAGTTAGGATTCAAATTGATGGACCTTAGTAAGGTAGGTAATAAAGAGGAACCTTTCATCATGGCATCCTAAGCAAAACAAGTGTTTTATATCCGTGATCCTTCTAACAAAAGGTGGTCAGTGGTTCTCCAGGGAAAAAACATGTATAACGGTAGTGAGGGAAATCACGATTCAACTCTTGATATTTCTGATACTCCTTCTTTCTCAACATGAGTGCCTAATTTCAATGAGGAAAATGAAGTGGATGATGTACATGCTACTCGTAATGATCACCAAGAAGGGTTATGGGAGAACTTTACTAATTGACCACAAAGTAAGTTTAGTTTGATATTACCAGCAAGTTTGGCATATTATGTGTTTACGTTGATATTTATAAGTTATGTTTATGTACGTTGATCGATATTTATAAGTTATGTTTGATATTTATCCTGACATACTAACAAGTTTTTTTTTTTGTTTTGTGTTTAAACAGGTATACATGGCTGATCATGAGGATACACATCCTTCATGCAGCGGGTCAGAGACCCAGTCTAACGGTAGAAAGGGTAGACGTGCCACACGTATGAGGCATATGACTGCCAACCGTGGGTCAAATCGAGAGGATAAGAGTAGATTTTGATGATAACCTCAAACCTATTGGGCCAATGGAAGATCAGTTTACCAGTTTTGTGGCGACCCTTGCTAGGAACAGGCCTAGTATACTCATTGATAGGTGGAGAGATGTACCGGCGGACGTGAAGGAGCAGATATGGGAGAGTATTCTGGTATCTATACTTCTACGTCCTGTGTTTGTCTCTGTATCTACTTTATTTTTATCTTAATAATATCATACAATAATTCGTTGATTCTTTTGGTCTTAATGTAGTTGACATTTGACATACCCGGATACATACGCTATGAAGAAGTTTCTTTCAAGTATCTTTGGAGAGCGTTGGAGGGCTTTTAAGGCCGACCTGGGCGATACTATATATTCGGTCCAAAAGTAAAAAGAACCCACTTGAGGTGTATCCGTTTCTTGACAAGGCGACGTGGGATCGCTTTGTTCGGAGCCGACGTGATCCCGACTTTCAGGTTAACTTATTTGATTTGTCTCTAAATTTATGTAATTGCATTAATTTCATTTACTTATGTAATTTAATTGTCTTTTATTTATAACAGGAGAAGAGGAAAAAGGGGCAGGAAAACCAAAGCAAGAATGTCTACCCCCATGTCATGTCTCGTGTGGGGATATAAAAAGCTTGTTAAGAAAATGGTTGAAGAGGAAAAGAAAGCACGTCGGCGGGCAAGCATCTCAGGCGGATCCTAATGCTGAAAATCTTCCAGAGGTTGTTGATCCACCTCCACCCCCACGCCATTGTTCATGGAAGAGGGGCCGACAAAGAAAAACGGGACAATATACATCCGAGGAGGCCCGCCAAGTAGCTGAGAGGATTGTAAGTATAGTTTGTTGTAATTGTCATTTTAAGATTGTTACCGAATTGTAATGTGACCTGATATTTTTATGTGATAGGATGCCTTGGATGATCAGCTAACCCAAGGAACCTTTGTTCCTAGAGGACGCAATGATATCTTATCTATCGCCATCGTGAAACAGCACCACCCGGGCCGTGTCATTGGTGTTGGATGGGGAGTCGGCATTCGCCAATACCATGGTTCATCTTCACACCAATGCCACAGGGATTCGGATTGCGAGATAGAGCACAACTAAAACAGGAGATTGCAGGTGAGCTTCGACAGGAGATGGCCGAGCGGTTTGCCCAGCAGATGGCAATATTTACTTCTTTGTCCCCCAGATGATGACGCAGTAGGTGTCCAACCCCTCTGTCCAACCCTCTCGTCCATGTGAGCACTAAGGGCTCATGTGATCCTCTTCATCATCCCGAAAATGATGATGATGATGATGATGATGATGATGATGATGACGACCCGATAGGTGTGAGCTGTATGTTGATGATCATCATCATCATCGCCGCTTAGTGGCATTGGGTAGGGCATATAATAAGTTAGGTAATACCATACACCATCGGTTATTACAGGATGATCATCCGAGGGTGTCTGTTGAGATTATTCGAGATGCTTGATGCTCGAGTCCCCGTGCCCACTGAGGAGGTTCAAACAGTGGGTCGGGCCCCGGTAACTTCATCCTCCGGCGAAGAAGACTGGTCGGCTTTCTTGTTGCATCCGAGGTATTCAGTTAGTTGTTTTTTTCTATATTCATAGTTGAAATATATTTATTATTGTTTAAAGATAATGCTTTATTTGTATTTGTTATAGGATGTTGGAAATGATATTGTGCCTAAAAGGTCGGATCTAGGAAGACCAGAGATGTCTCGCTCTGTCAAGGTATTCATTTGACCATTTAGTTCATAACGAATTAAATAACTTAATTATCCGTGATTACTAATATATATCTATGTTGTTTAGGGGATCGACAAAGGGGCACCTGGCCATGGTGATGTTTTCAAAGATCTTGCTATACGAGGTTGTCACCATGGAGGATGATGCGGCATTGGTAACGTTGGAACATGATGCCACCACGGTGAATCAGTATATACCAAAGAAAGAACTTATGGAGATGACACTCAATAAAGAAATGGCCAGTTCTGCACACATATCGTTTTGGTGCACGTAAGTACATTTTATTTATAAGTTAAGTACGTAATTAATTTTTAAATACAATGATAATTAACATGTTTTTCCAATATATTAGGTATCTGCATCGTATGTTAGTCGATCAGGGTAACCTCGCCCTTTATGGGTTCATTGACCCCATGTTCATTCAGGGTGATGTTCTCGTAGCATCGGAAGACCCGGTCACTACCATACGTGATATACTTGCCCGAGACGATCATCAATTCTATCTTGCGCCTTATCTCAATAAGTAAGTACCGGTTATTAATTTAAGTATAACTATATATGACTTACGAGTCACTAATTGTTCCGCAAATACAGCAAGCATTGGCAACTGTTGCTCTTGTACCCAAGAATGAACGTCGTGGTCTTCTTCTGCTCATTGGGACATAAGCCAGCGAATGAACTGAAGACGATCATCGAAACGTAAGCGTTAAAATACTTTATAATCAGTAATGCAGTTGTTTTAATTATCTGAAATCTATTATATATACTTTAATTAATGTTTTTGTCATGATAGGTCTATTAATGCATCCCACATGCAGCGTGGTGAAAGGCGTACTCGGGCTATCAGATGGATTATTCCCAGCGTAAGATATTTATTAGTTCAAATGCATCAAATGCAGTGGGTACAATAATTGATTTCTATTTTATTTAATTCCTCATATTCTAATTGGGTTTCATTTGTACGTAGTCACGTATACAACGTGGGTCATGGGAATGTGGCTACTATGTGATGCAGTGGATGTTGGAAATTATCTCCTCCGGGATCACTGAAAGATGGAGTGAGGTAAATGTTAATTGACACAATTAGAAGTAATAGTATAGATTCGTTATATGTTTTATGTTAGTTTATTACTTAAAAGATATAACCTTTTGTCCAATTAAACTTGCATATATTCAACAATCCATCTCCATTGTCTGGTTCTGACATCAACATCATAAAGAGGCGTTGGGCAACTTTCTTTCTTGAAGTGTACCACCCATAGTTTGTATATATGTAGTTAGTTTAAAAACTTATCATATACTAGCTATAGTGTACGTACCTTTGACTGATGATATGTATTAGTGCTCAGGTCTGGTTCAATTCTTCTTCTCTCGTGTTTTGATGTAGCTTTGATAAAGTGTTGTTTTCATTCATTCGAAATTAATTAGGCCTGATGCCCTCTGTTTTGATTCTCGTGCTCACTAGTCATTTGATGAAATGTCAAGTATTTTTAACCATATGTGTAAGAGCTAATTGGTTTGTGCTAAGAAAATTGAATGAAGTATGTTTTGCTTTTGAATGATTGTGTCAAAACTGGTTTGGTGTTCTGTTGTTGTTTCTTGTTTGATCGTGGTCTTCTTGGTTTGTTTATTGATCTGCATTAGTGAAAACAGGAATATTATGATATGTAAATAATAGATTAAAAAAAAATGAGATTTTACACATCGGTTCTCAATAACCGATGTGTATATTTAACTTTCTACATCGGTTTTGCTTAAAACCGATGTGTAAATTTAACTTTACACATCGGTTCTTTAGAAAACCGATGTAGAAAGTCAATTTTACACATCGGTTTTAAGCAAAACCGATGTAGAAAGTTAAATTTACAACTGCTTATCAATTGCTAAATTAATTTTACACATCGGTTAGTATTAAACCGATGTTTAAAATATACTTTACACATCGGTTTTAAAACCGATGTGTAAAGAAGCAATAAACCACATCGGTCGTTTCCACATCAGTTTCAAAACTGATGTGGAAAGCCAAAAATAACCGACGTGGAATCCCTTTTGTGCACTAGTGTTGGCTCGCCGAACAATAGTTTGAGACAAGATATGATAACTTATCATATATTCTCTCTCTTATATTGACCACCAAACAAGCCATAACCTCCCAACTTCCTACTCAATCTCCAACCAAAATTGTTAATAATTGTCACTTTCAGTGAAAACTGAAAACAAAATAGGCATAAAATTTTATCCTCAACCTAACTTTTTTTTTATTGAGTATCCTCAACCTAACTTTTGGGATCTGGATTCCTTACATTTGAAAATCCCTAAAGTTTCTTAAAATTAGATAAAATTGTATCAAGTAGATTTTGCAATCAAATTTATTGGGTGTAATAAAGACAAAACCACACTCAAATTTTGCTTAAATATAAAAACTTTAGGAAAGATAAAAACTCATATTTATTGAGTGTAATAAGACAAAAATTCCTTATTACATTGCGTTGGATATATACCCCTCGTTGATAGAGATCATCTCTTATCCTGTTACTTGCATTGCATTGGATATCTACCCCCACCATGAACCTCTCCCTCATGAACATGAATGACTGTAGATTGCCCCTAAGCGTTACGGGTGTTTTAAAGATGTTAAATTGTTAATCTTTCTAAGGTTTAGGATTTTGGTCCTACAGCCATTTATTTGAGATCTCTAATTTCCTATCATATAACTTCCATACAACAAACCACATTTGCCCAACCCTCCCTTCCCTTTCAGTTGATTTTGTGCTTTATGTTCATGGTTCTTCCTTTAATATACCTTCCATTAGTCATTTAACTAGTTTTCTTGGCTATAACATCTTATTCACCGGTGAGTTATTTTTTTGGAGGGGAAAGAAAGGAAATGAGAGGTTTGTTAGTGATCATTTCTCATTTATGAGTTCTATTAACTTGAGGAAAAAATTATGAGGATTTTAATAAAATCCTCCATTCTCTTCATCGGCCCACTTTTTTCATTTCCCCATTTTGGGTATTTTGGAGGAAAAGTAATTGAAATTATTGATTTACCTTTATCCATTTCTTAAATTTACACTTCTTAACTAATATATTACTTATGTTAAATTTTTGAAATAAGGGTAAATTTGTAAAAGCATGTCATAAACCCTCAATTTTCTTTCCTTCATATAATATGCACTCTCAAGAAGAGGAAAAATAGTCTCATCCTTCTTTCCCTCTCCCTTTCTTTCCCTTTGATCCCCTCCTTCCTTTCCCTGCAAACTTGCAACTCCTCGTATTTGCTCGGTCCATGTCATTTGAGTTTGAGACATCCCAATCTTACCAAGTTGTAGAAGTTGACGTCAAGCCAATCCAAGTTATATAATTAATTAACCTTTGGAGCCATGTAAACTTGGAAAACATACTTGTGATTCCTTTCCTAATATATCATTGAGCTATGTCTACTTTTAGTTTAGTCTGGGTTCGCAATTGTACCATATTCACAGTTGGATCTAAGTACTTTTGAAAAAAAAATCGAAAAATTGAATAAAACCGAATCAAATGATTTTCACCCAAAAAAAAGTTCAAAAAATGTAATAAAAAACCTATTTTGTTTAGTTTTCAATTTTTTAAATCGATTTTAATTTTTTTTTTTGCTTTGGATTTAAATATTCATACTTCTCATCGATTATAGAAGCACACTTACAATCGTATAAGAAATAGGGGTGTTTTTCACTCAAGATCATTCTCGACGATAATCGTCTCTTCAGAGTTAGCGATATAAGAATAAATGGTCAAGTAAGGATTCTCCTTTGTATAGTGTCAATTACCTAGTGTCCATTCATTATGGTCATTAGACATGTAAAAATCAAGATTCTACAGTATAACCCATCACAATCCATCACACTCACAAGGGCCCAATCCTAACAACAATAAGAGGCATATATATATATATATATATATATATATATATATATATATCCAAATATCCATAATATATCACACAATATGGCTCATGGAAAAACTATTAGGCTGCACATTTAACCTTGTTTTGTAAAAATAAAATGGAACAATTAACAACAACACAACAATAATATTCATGAGCATGTTTGAATCAGATTATAATCCAAAAAAATAGATTAAATTATGAGAAAAAAAGGTGTTTCGGATTTAATATGATATGTTTGACAAACTTGATTAAATTATAAAACAATTGTCATTATATGAAAAAATGTTTTTTAGAGAAGTTAGAAGGAAGCTTATTAAAAAGTTGTTACATTTTAAAAAAAAAGCTGTTACATTATTTTGAAATAATTTTTTTTTTCAATTTACCCTTGTAAAACTAACTACCAAACAAATATTATCAAGTTATACAAATAATTTTATACCCCTTTTTGTAATTTACTGTATAAAAGTTTTTTTTATATAATCCAAACTAAATAAATTATCTTAAAATCGCTTTTCAATAAACACATAAAAACATATAGTGATTTTATTATATCGATTAATTATAATAATAATTAATTGTACATGCTATTAATGATTAAAATAATTAATTTCTCACAATTAATCCATTTTTTTTTTTACAAATTAATCCAAACTTATTGATCCTAGGTTGTTTTTGTTTTTCTTGGCTTTGCCCAACACTCTAGAAAGAAAAGAAAAAAAATTGGGAAGCCGACGGTACGTTTTAAGGACACATATTAGCTTCAACTTGAAACATTAATGTTATTTTGACAACCGATTTCGACAACTCTATGCGACAATAGTATATCTTTCGGAAATTAAATTCTGGAAGTGTCTTGAAATTAAATTTTGGAGGCGTAAAATGAATATTCATATGTTTTTACATTTTCGGAAATTAAATTTCGGACGTGTTTAATTTTCGGAATTGTAAAATGAAGTATGACGTGAATTTTTACAAGTCTGAAAAAAATTGTATCTCCAAAAAATAAATTCCAGAGGTACAACATTTTCAGACTTAAAAATTCATATGTCCTGCTTTATTTTATAATTTCGAAAATTAAATTTCAGATGTGTACAGTTTCGAAAATTAAATTCCAAACATCTAAAAAAAAAAGTATAATTTAATTTTTGAAAGATATACTGTTCTCGCCCATAGTTGTCAAAATCGAGCAAATAATTTCTGAACTTGAAAAGAAACCAAGCCGAGGCTCCGCAGGGACAGTGTCAGACCACAGAAAGCGCGAAAAAGAGAAAAATGAAATCAAAGTACTAAACCCTTCCGTTCGTGAGCTACTAGGGTTTTACTCTTCCCTCTCTTCTTCTTCTTCGTCGTTCTCTCCTTCAATCCAACCAACAATGGCCGATACCAGCTCCGTCGATGCCTCTCTGTGGTGGGACTCATTCTCTCTCCTCCTCACCGAGCTTGAGAATTCCTCTCTCTCCTCAGACCTCCCACCAAATTTGGTACCATCTCAACCATCTCTCTTTATCTATCTTCGCGTGCCTGTGAGTTTCTGAATTTTCGTGATTCGTTTTGCTGTTTATTTAGGCGAAGAAGTTGAAGGACAACCATGCCTGGTTCGTCGAAACACTTTCGCTCTTCAAGCCTCCGAATCAGAAATCCAAGGAAGCTTTGAATTCGAAGCAGCTGAAAATTGGATCTCACCAGCTTACTATCCAACAGCAGCTGAGAGATAAAGCCTTGCAGATTAGCTCCTGCTTGGTCAGTGACAGTTGATTCCTCCTTTGTGCTCGCACTTAATGATCACTACTTTATCATCATTCTCGATGTAATGTACTTGTTTGGGTTATTATGGAGTGAAACATTTGAATTGCTTAGAGGTCAGAAAAGTTAAATTATGTTTTCGCATTGGAAATTTATTATATGATCGGAACTTGGAAGTAATGTCGTCCTAGATTTGTGGTGCTACTGAATTGAGATTGAGAGTGTGTAGATTTTCATCCTCTGTATTATGGGGAATTTACATATAAATGTCGATTATCAAGGGAATTCTTCTGATAGACTCGTGTTGGACTTATGTTGCAATTCTTGTTTATTTCAGCTTCTAGATGAGGTTCAATCGTACATACTTGTCGAAAGGTCTATCAAACATAACAATGCAGCTGCTGATTCTATAGATTTTATTCACATGGTTAGTAGCTCAATCCCCTTACTGCACTCTATTATATTTGTTGAAGAAATTAAGTTTAGGATTACAGAATAAGAAAAGAGAGAGGCTGCTGTAAACTGAGAATATTATTGTGAAAGATGTGATGTGATCATGATGTGATATAAAAGACAAAGCAATAACTCCTATTTATACTAGACTCCACCCCTAATCAAATAAAGAAATAAATCAGGAAATGTAAGAAGATCAAGTTATAATTCCTTAAGATTGCTTTGTCAATCAGATGACTTGATTCCCCAATATTTTCTAAAAATCAACTAGATATCTTAAAGATATTCTAATATACTCTAACACTTCCCCTCAAAAGCCTGCGAAGCTTTAGCTTGTTACAATTAAATGCACCAAAAAGGAAATAAACTAAAAATAGTCTAAAAAGACAACTTCAAGATCTTGGAATAGCACAATAGAAGGGGTGCCATTGTAAGGGAACACAATGGAAGTGTATATTGTGTTAGAGAGTCCAAAATATGTTGGTATTTTAGCTGCTTTCAAATTTATAGGGTCTGGTTGGGCATAGTTATATGGAAAATTGTTGACAGTATTCCCTTGATATTTGCTAATTTCCTGTTTCTGATTTATCGTCTTGTTGTGAAGACTTTAATTCAATATTACATGGAGCGACAGTGCTTGCTGAAGTGCATCAGGTGGATTCTAATGCGTGCTAGTAAGTGTATCGTGTTGTTTTTATGACCACTTTGTACTTGATATTTCAAATCTCTGTATTTTGCTAACATGTATCTAGTCTGTATAAGTTTAGTAAACATTTATATTTTCTGCTAGCTAACTTTTCTTGTAGGACCTTAATTCATGTAGTATATAACACTTCCGAAAAACATAATAAAAGAATATTCCATACATCTAAAAGTTTCTTTAAACGAGGAAAAACTTTTAAATTTAAAACAATATATTACATAAAAATCTTTAAACTTAGATCAACATCGTACACTGGGCATAATCTAAAGAAGGAAAGAACAATGTCTTAAATTACCCTCAATGTAATGCAAATTCTTAAAACATAACAGACTAAAACAGTAAACTATCAGGTATTTTAACCACGTGACGAGTCTTCTACTTGGTATAGCTCACTTCTTGGAGTCCTACCTAAAAATCCCAGAAAAAGCCAAGCATGGTGAGATGAAATCTCAGTAACACTACATTATAAAAACTCTGAAGTATGACACTTCTAGCCGTTACATGTACAGAAAATCTCCATAGAAGATAGCATAAGAGGAACAACGATACATAATCATAAACCTGAACAATATAGGCTATGCACCATGAACATAAATCATAAGTCATCATCATAATACAATTATCTCTGGCCTTTACTGTCTTGAACCCTAACCAATGACTTTAATTTTTTGTCTTGCAGACATCATGTCTGATGGAGGTGGCAACCCCTCAGCCGGTGCCCCGAGTCATAGGGTGACTTACTCGCATCCGAGTTCGTCCCTTGACCATTTCATATAGTTGCCTAGGCCGTTCAACGAGTCATAAGACCCCCTTTAACATCAACATATAATTATAATTTCCCTCAATGGACACTTTGTACTTGATATTTCAAATCTCTGTATTTTGCTAACATGTATCTAGTCTGTATAAGTTTAGTAAACATTTATATTTTCTGCTAGCTAACTTTTCTTGTAGGACCTTAATTCATGTAGTATATAACACTTCCGAAAAACATAATAAAAGAATATTCCATACATCTAAAAGTTTCTTTAAACGAGGAAAAACTTTTAAATTTAAAACAATATATTACATCAAAATCTTTAAACTTAGATCAACATCGTACACTGGGCATAATCTAAAGAAGGAAAGAACAATGTCTTAAATTACCCTCAATGTAATGCAAATTCTTAAAACATAACAGACTAAAACAGTAAACTATCAGGTATTTTAACCACGTGACGAGTCTTCTACTTGGTATAGCTCACTTCTTGGAGTCCTACCTAAAAATCCCAGAAAAAGCCAAGCATAGTGAGATGAAATCTCAGTAACAGTACATTATAAAAACTCTGAAGTATGACACTTCTAGCCGTTACATGTACAGAAAATCTCCATAGAAGATAGCATAAGAGGAACAACGATACATAATCATAAACCTGAACAATATAGGCTAAGCACCATGAACATAAATCATAAGTCATCATCATAATACAATTATCTCTGGCCTTTACTGTCTTGAACCCTAACCAATGACTTTAATTTTTTGTCTTGCAGACATCATGTCTGATGGAGGTGGCAACCCCTCAGCCGGTGCCCCGAGTCATAGGGTGACTTACTCGCATCCGAGTTCGTCCCTTGACCATTTCATATAGTTGCCTAGGCCGTTCAACGAGTCATAAGACCCCCTTTAACATCAACATATAATTATAATTTCCCTCAATGGACATATAATTATAATTTCCCTCAATGGAAACATATTTCAATATCATTTATCATCATGAGAAAAGAAGATAAGAAGCATTCAATAAATGACCAAACAAGCCAAGAACACACAAAGCACAAAACAAAGGTTGTTTGCTTCAGTGTTATCAAATAGCAGCCATGACGGCGCCATGGCGGATTGCGGTGGCGGATTTTTGCCCAACCGCTATGGTCAATTTGTGAAGGATGGCGGCGTCATGGCCGCAATGGTGT
This sequence comes from Sophora flavescens, assembly GCA_030762895.1. Taxonomy (NCBI): domain Eukaryota; kingdom Viridiplantae; phylum Streptophyta; class Magnoliopsida; order Fabales; family Fabaceae; genus Sophora; species Sophora flavescens. The sequence continues at coordinate 10,265,855 of CM061063.1, forward strand.
TTTTATGGCGGCTTAAAATGGCAGATTTTTGGCCTTCCGCTATGTTCCGCCATTCGCAATCGATAACATTGGTTTGCTTCCAACCTGGCGCCTAAGCGGTGGGGTGCGCCACTTAGGCGTTGGAGTATGGTCATGGTGCTAAGGCGCCCTTGAGAGGCTTCCCATAAAGATTCAAGAGAAAAACAACAACAATCACAAGGCCATGGGAATTGATCAATTTAACATAAGAACTACCAAATCCTAAATACCCAACCTTCACGGAGTTTTATTTTCAAAAGGTTTTCTAGTATTACCTCTAATTTGATGGAGATGGTAAGACTTCTCCTCTTCACTCTTTACTTCTTTCTTCCTTAGGTTTTCTGCTCTTTCTCCCTCTAGGTACTAGCTGCATTTTCTTTTCCAAATGGGGGTGGTCTCCTCTTTCTTTTGTATTGTTACTAACCTAATTGCCCACTAACCCCATTACTACTAATTTCCTACCCTCTTTCCTTAAATCATCATTATAATCCCAAGTCATATAAGCTGAAATGCTATTTTTATATGTTTAATTACTCCTATATCTATATCATTATTTTACCGCGTTTTAATAGAACTTGAACCTTTTATTAGAAATAATCTATTAACTTATATCGCTAACAAATTAACACCTTATAAATATTATCACAAGTCATATAGATCACCCATTCACAAAAATGCACATCAATCACATTTATTTTATTTAATAGTTTTCTGGGGATGTTGTTCCATGTAGACAACTAAAAGTGGGGATGTTACATTTCTGACTGATATTACTTTGGATTTTGACTCTTCATACAGTGTATATTGGTCCTGTGTCTGAAGATAATATTGTAAAGGAGGAGGCAAGAAAGCTCTTTCATGATGGACTAGAAAGTAAATTAGTATTGTTCTTTGAGGTCCTCTTGTCTTGTAGTTACCCAGAGAAAATGGTATGTTCACTTTTCATATACCAATCCTTAATTTTCCATGACTATGTAAGATAGCACAAAACTTAGATGTAATTTTTTAACCTATGTCTATGCTGTATAATTAACAGCTGAGTAGTTTTATTTAGTCTTTCGGCTGTAAGTTTGGGCAGAGAAATTTCTCTATGGGGAGCCATCGGCTCTAGGTATTTTCTGGGTTTAGGAGGTTCTATCCTTCTGTAATCCTGTTCTTTTTAGTTGAAATCCAGTAATGTCATTTGATTTTCCTCGTGTTATTTGGTCTCTACCAGTATCTTTATGATATGAATGTTCTGTGGACTGAAGAATCCATTTCTTATGACTCAACATATGTGAATTGTGCAATGCTTGAAGGATGTTGATCTTTTTTACTCTGTGGGCTGAGGAGACTCTAACTGAAGACAACTTGGTTTTAGACATCCTTTTCCTGGCGTATTATGGCTCCTTTTGTACCTGTGGTGGTGAAATTTGGAAGAAGTTTTGTTCTCTTTACAAGGTATATTAATATGCTGGTATTTTGATTTGTTTTGTGATATTTTCATGAACCTAATCCTTGCTCAAAATCATCATGGATACAGAGGGTCTTAGCTGGTGATCATAACTTGGGGAAGCTGGCAATTACTACAGAAGCGCAACAGTTGTCTTATCATGCCAAAGTTCAGCTGCTGCTTATTTTAATAGAAACCTTGAACTTAGAAAATCTTCTTCAAATGGTTCATGATGAAATATCATACAGGTTAGCCCAGCCTTTATTTACATCATAATTAGTACTTTTAAGTTATGAAGAAGACACATTGTGGGACAGTTTGGTTAAACCAATGAAATGCTGTTTGCTTAGCCATAATCTGAAATCTCATTTCTGATGCAATTACTGGCTGAATGTTCAACTGAATTTGGTCTGTGAGACTCTGTCTTGAATCTGAAACAAGTTCTACGTTGTTGTAGAAAATATCTTGTGGTCTATTAGGTTTTGGGCCTAACTCAATCCTAAAAGCTAGCCCATAGGATGAGGATTGCCCACTACTTAAGCTCTTATTAGATACTATCTCTAGTCAATGTGAGACTTGAGTTTTTTACCAATACACCCCCTCACTCCCAGCACTATTGGGCTTGGTGCGTGGATAATATGGTGGGTGACCCAACCATGGATCTAGGATAGATCTGATACCATATTAGATTTTGAGCCTAACTCAATCCCAAAAACTAGCTCATAGGATGAGGATTGCTCAGACTTATAAGCTCTTATTAGATACTATCTCTAGTCAATGTGAGACTTGGGTTTTTCCCAATATGGTCTGAGGCAATCATGAGGCAGATGTTCCATTCTTTAAGGCTTGCCTTCGTTCAGTGAAATCTATCAAAAACTCACTTTGAGGCCCTTGTTTTTGGATGTTCAAAATAGCTAAATTATGATGTCTAAGTCATTGTCAAAATTCTTTGATTTTGCTTATAATTCAAAACATCTATTTTGATTATTATTATTATTATTTTTTAAAAACTGTCTGCCTTGAATATGGAACATTTCCTTGGTAGCTGGTATGGTGTAGTGGTGTACTGATGTAGTGAAATCCCTTGTCCGAAACTGGGGGATTTAAGTCAACTTCATCATTCTTAGTGTAGTGTTTGTAGTCTTGTAATTATAATTATTATAATTATAGAGCCCGGCATAAATGGACTACTCATATTTTATGAATTTTGATTGTTTTTTTTTAAAACTTAATATGATTTGTTAAGTTGTGCAAAATCTGTTTGGGTTTCCCAGGAAAGGTGTCTCTACTTTTTCCTTGACTGACGTCCAAGAGATGGATGCACTAGTTTCTACTTTCAGCGCTTTTGAAATGAATGAAGCCAGTCCTCTAGTTCTGGCATGGGCAGTATTTCTTTATCTACTCTTGACACTGTCAGAAAAAGACAAAAAAATTGAGCTAATGGTATGTGCTTAAGTTTATGTTAAATTGTTATTTCCCACTTAAGCATGTGCTTGTGTATTACATAGTTGACCCTCTTTCTTTTCTCCACTTCCAGGAGATTGATCACATTGGTTATGTTCGTCAAGCCTTTGAGGCTGGATCCTTACAATATTGTCTTGACATTCTTCAGTGTGACATTTTGAAGGAGTATGATGTGCGTCATTGTTACTTGTGTGGCATAACTTGTTATAGTGGATAAATTTTTGCTTAACCTTGACTGATTTTTCTCTTTTCTATTATGACGCATTCAGCTTTCTGCTTGACTGAATTGTGTTATAGTAAGCAAACGAAGCATGATATATTTTAATATTTATATTCATAATATATTGGTAGTATAGTCTATATTGTATATATTCTTAGTTTGTTCGTTAAATTGTTATATTATTGTACAATGAATGGTTTTTTCTCCCTTCCATTCAGGGCCCAGTGTCTGGTTATCGCAGTGTTTTAAGGACATTAATGTCTGCATTTATTGCATCTTATGAGATCAACCTTCAGGTATTGTATGTAAAATCTGTAGTTAGTTTTAAGCTATGAAGCACAAACACGGGGCACATCAAAGTCTAAAAAGTTTTAGGCTACGGGCATGGCATATATGTTACCATTGAAAATTTAAGGAAAAAAATTCATAATTCATAATATATTGATATATGTCATATGTGCCAATATTTGCTACTTGGTAATCCCCTCCGAGAAAACATGGAGCATCATTTCTATTGACTTTTCCCAAAAATCTCCTGAACCAACCTGTCCTAGTAGAATTTGCCATGTACAGGTACGTGTACAACAAAAAAAAAAAGAAGCCAGAGTCAGTATCTAGCTTGGGTGAGTCTACTGGTAACTGAGTAATTGAGCTTGGGTAATGGGTAGTTGGTACTTGGGTACATCTCTTGTTTTTACTTTTTTTTAAAATTTAAATTGGCTGTGTCCTGTGGTGTCACCGCCATGTCCAAGACAAAAGAAACTTATTAATCGGATACTTACGACACATGTCATCTTGTGTCCGACATGCAGGCACAATACCAAAATGGTGTCTGTGCTTCATAGGTTTTAAGTAGAATATTTTCATCTTTCTCATTTGATCTGCTTTAACAAAGGTACAGCCAGAGGACAGTAATGCCACTATGATACTGGATATTCTTTGCAAAATATATCGTGGAGAGGTTTGGATGTATAATTGTTGTCCTTCAGTTCTTTCATTGCTTCAGTATCATGATATCTGCTATTGATCATTTATTGATTGAAGGACTGTGCTCTTTAACTTTTAGGAATCCCTATGTACTCAGTTTTGGGACAAAGAAAGTTTTATTGATGGTCCGATTCGGTGTCTTCTTTGCAACTTAGAGAGTGAGTTCCCTTTCAGGACAGTAGAACTTGTACAACTCTTGTCATCCCTTTGTGAAGGAATTTGGCCTGCAGAATGTGTGTAAGTAAATAATTCATGTTTTTATGTCATCTCATCAGTGTTATCGATGGCGGATGGCGGCCGGTCAAAAATCCACCATACATTATAGCGGATGGCGATGCGGCCATATGGTGGATGTCATGGCGGACAAAAAAAAATTAATTATATATATAACAAAAATTGCAAAAATAAATATAAAATCCAAAATATTAACATATATCAAGAACTTGACAAACACGTGGTGGTGGAAGAATAAAGAATCAGTGGGGACCAAAGTAAAGTAAAGAAAGTCACATAACAAGACAAAAAGCATCGTTCTTCAAAAAAAAAAAAACAGACAAAAAGCACTGAATAGAAAAATAAAGAAGAGCGGCTGAAAGTTTACCAAACTTGAAAAAAATAAAGAGGGACCATAAGAAAAGTGCGCAGCTGCTGGACAAAAGGAACCGATCCTGGGTCTTTGTGTTTGACTATCGCGTTTTTGTGGAGAAGTGGAGAAGAAGTTTAAGAAGTAGAGAAGAAGGGGTGGTGCGACTACAAGGAGGCAAAGCAGCAGCATCCTGAGTCTTTGTCGCTGGTCATCGGCCAGAGGGTGGTCGTCGGAGGTCGGTGGTCGCCGGAGAGTGGGTGTCGTCGAAGAGTGGGTGGTTGGAGAAGAAAGGATGAAATGGGAGAAGAGAAGGGGTTCAAGTGCGAAGTCAGATATATTTTTAGGGTTTTACCCATTTTGGGCCCAAATTCCGGGTCGGGTCACACAACCCAAGTAGCCCAGGAGGCTGATGTAGGGTTTTTCATCCTTTTGAGCCGGGTCGGGTCGCAAAAACCCATCTAAACGGATCAGATTTTCCCCAAAAAACCTAGCAGCCCCGCCATTTCAGCCATGGCAGGCGATACCGCCATACCCGCAAGCCGCCATGTAAAACCCGCCACGCCACCGCCTCTGTATGGCGGTTCCTTCGAATCCTGCCACCGATTTCTGCCATGGCCGCTATTCGACAACACTGCATCTCATACATTGGAATAACACTGCCATTTGTTGGTAGCCTTTCTTATTGATGCATATTTTCAATAGGTATAACTTTCTAGATAGGTCTGTTGGTATATCATCCTTGTTTGAGATTAGTAGCGATTCACAGCCAGATGATGTGGCTCATATAGTGGAGGCTCGACAGGCAGTGCGAGTACCTGGTATTGAAGGTTTGTTTATTCCTGCTGGAACTCGAGGCCATATCTTGAAAGTTGTTGGAGATAATACTGCCCTTGTACGATGGGAGGTGAGTTGTCCAAATATTGTCATGATGCTTTAATTTATTTTTCTAAGTGCTTTAATTTATTTTTCTAAGTGCTTTAATTTATTTTGGTGATCTGGAAGTTGACGACTTAGAAGTTATTTTATTATTTTCTATGTTAGTGCTTGTTCTAGCATCTCTTTTCCGTCTCCTCTATGCTTTAGGATAGGCCTGGAATAATCAATAATATGAAATTCTGCCATTGCATCTACTACGGCTGGTTCTGAAAGTTCCTGTTAGAAATCTATTCATTTTTATTTCTCAAGTACTGTGTGGTACTAAAATCAATTTATTGAAGTTACCTGAAGCTGATTTTGAGTATTCATTTTATCTACACCTGGTTTCAACTAAATTACTTGCTTGCCAAACCCAATCTAGCAAAACGTTGAGAAATTCTATGTAAGTTCAATGGTATTGGGTTTCCAATCTGAATATTATTATCTAGTGATAATCAAATAAATACTAGTATTTCACTTTTCCATTCTTTATGTTAGAGAATAGCAAATAGTCTAAGCCTAGTTCACTGAGCTGTAAACAGCTACTGAGTATATTGCTGTACCCGCAACTAATTTGATGAGTATGCAATCAGTTGCAGTTAGTTAGAAATGTCAAGCTCTTGGCTGTTAACTCAACAGCTGTATAAACCTCCCTGTAACTGATTTTCCAATCAATGAAATCATAATTCATTTCTCTCAATTTCTTCTTTTCTCTCCTTTCTCTTTACTCTATCAACTCTATTATGGTATCGTGAGCATCTTTTTTTTCTGGGACCTATCTTCTCTGTTCTTCTCTGTTTTGCGTTTGGTTCATGGCGGAATCCACCGGAAATCCTTTCAACACCTTTTCGGCCACCGGAACTGGTGCTTCGTCATCTTCGTCATCTTCTTCCTCGACGATGAGCTTCAATCCTCCACTGTTTGTGAAACTCGATGGTCAGAACTTCCTGCTATGGAAGCAGCAGGTTGAAGCCGTGATCATCTCACATAAGCTCCATCGCAATGTTGTGAGCCCTAGCATTCCTCCGATGTACAATTCAGAGGAAGATCACGCTCTAAATCTGGTTTCCGATGCATATCAGTTATGGCTGGTACAAGACCAGATGCTTTTTACGTGGTTATTGAGCACGATTTCACCTTCACTTCTTCCTCGATTTCTCACTTGCAAGCAGTCTTGGCGAGTTTGGGACAAGGTGCACAAGTTCTTCCATTCACACCTCCACGCCAAGACTTGCTAGTTCAGATCGGAACTGAAAAATACGAAGAAAGGTTCGCGCACCATTTGCGTACCTTTTGCGCATTCATGCCCTAGTTGACTCGCTGCAAGCGATTGGCGATCCCGTGAATGAGCAAGATCACATTGATACGATTTTGGAAGGACTACCAGAGGAGTTCAATTCCTTCATCATGATGATCTATGCTCGCATAGAACCGGTTGCGGTGGATGACATTGAAGCTCTTCTGATCATGCAGGATGCTCAATTTGAGAGGTATAAGCAAGAACTTCCATCTCCCTCGATTTCGCTTAACCTAGCCCAAGCTGATTCGGCTAACACCAATTCTTGTTTATCGTCTGACACTGAGGTCTCCAATCGATGTGGATACCAAAACTCCAATCGGAGCAGAGGTCGTGGTGGTCGCAACCGTGGCGGTCGTGGTCGTGGAGGTCGTAGCAGTGGTGGTGACAGACCTACATATCAACTCTGTATCAAGTATGGTCATGATGCATACAACTGTTGGCATCGCTTTGAGCATGACTTCGTTCCACCAGGTCAGCCAAGTCAACAGTCCTCCACTGCTCAGCTAGGTTATGCCTTTCCACCTCAAGGGCAAGTCTCAGCGAGACCTCAAACTCAGCTGTCCTTGCCTCTTCCAGCAAGGCCACCTTCATTCCATCAAGGTCAGCCACCTGCATTCCAGCAAGGTCAACCTTCATCATACATGGCCTCTCAGTCATTTCCCTCAACATACATGGCCTCACAGTCCTTTCAGCAGGTTGCTCCTTCTTTCAGCTCTCCTACTCCAGATCTCTCCACCTCTCAAATGTGGTACTTAGACTCTGGTGTCAAACTCAGAGGAATATAGGTTAGAAACCCGTGTTCTCCTGCCGGAGAATTCTCAATTAAATAGAGATGATACAAGCTGTACAGTATCTGTTATATCTACTTTAATTAATGTGCTATAAATGTCAATCCTACAGCTAATAAAAACATAATCATAACTGTACAATTATGCAGAAATAAGGCCAACAAATCTGCTCTAATAGTAACTAACATCTTGGCTATCCTCCGACTAATAAAAACATAATCATAATCGTACAATTATGCGAAATAAGGCCAACAAATCTGCTCTAATAGTAACTAACATCTTGGCTATCAATTCAAATTATTGACCAAATCAAATCATTGACATCCCCCCTCAAATTGATGCTGGTAAGTCGACAAGCATCAATTTGCTAATTAGGAAATTATGATGCTGACGTGTAAGGGATTTTGTGAGGACGTCAGCAAGTTGAGCAGATGTAGAGACATGAGGCAAAGTGATGATTCGACGATCATATGCTTCCCGGATCGAGTGACAATCAACCTCTATGTGTTTTGTTCTTTCATGGTATACAGGATTTGCTGCAATCTGTATGGCACTTGTGTTGTCAGCATGTAGTGGAGTCGGTGTTGTTTGTAAGAAACCAAGCTCTGAAAGAAGACCTCGTAACCAGATAATCTTGGAACATGCTGCAGACATGGCCCGATATTCTGCTTTAGTAGAAGATTTAGAGACCGAGTCTTGTTTCTTGCATTTCCAGGAGATTGGAGTATCACCTAAAAACATGAAGCAGCCGGTTGTGGATTTTCTTGTGTCCGGGCATCCAGCCCAATCGGCATCGCTGTAGGCTTGAAGGCATGTGGATGTACCGGTAGGAAAGAAAAGACCATGGTTGGTAGTACCGAGAAGATATCGAATAATACGTTGTCTTCTTTGAAAGATGCAAGTCTTGAGGAGCTTGCATGAATTTGCTTTGACGGTGTGGACAGCAAAAGAAATATTAGGTCTTGTGATGGTTAGGTAGATAAGAGCGCCAACCATTACTTTGTAGGAAGTAGGGTCTTGTAGAAGTTCACCTTCATCTCGTCGTAATTTTACATTAACTTCCATAGGAGTGTCTACAGGAGTTGCATTGGTGAGGCCAGCCGACTGGATTAGATCTTGGACATATTTGTGTTGATTGACATAGATGCCTTTTTCCTGAAAATGTACTTCTAGTCCCAAGAAGTAAGTAAGCCGGCCAAGATCTTTCATGTGGAATTCAATTTGAAAACAAAGCATAAACAGAGCAGTAAAAACAAAGCAGTTTAAATGATTACCAAATAAACTAAAGCGATTAATCTACTGTTCTCGATTCCCAACTATCATCGGTTCATGTAAATTCCAAGCCTTAAGTAGATTCTAATCCCCTTTCGGTTGTAGCAACAATTAACAAACAAAATCGCTATTACGAGATATATGTTCCTATTCCCGAATTAAACAAACGGGGTTAAGCCCTCATGAACTAAGCGAACATGAACGAACACACGCGAATTAAACAAACGCGATTCAATATAGGAACATAACATCACCGAAATAAATCAACACAACACTATACACTCCTGAATTAAACAAACAGAAATATATAGCATAGTATTGAAAAGGGAAAAGCAAATAAAACAGGAATTACAGAACCTCAAGTGTGGTGGAAATCGATTACAGTAGATTGATCAAAGGAGACTAGTTCTCCATTACAAACGAAACACAACCAGAAAATATGTAAAAACAATGGAGAATGAAAAGTTCTGCCCTAAAACAGACATAAATATAGCTACTGGATTCCGCGAGCTCGCGAGGCGAGACTACCTTCGCGAGGCAAATAATACGAACGGTCTTCAGTGTTTGGCGAGCTCGCGAGGCGAGCTTATCATTCGCGAGGCGAGACTCTTCAAATTCCAAACTGTCACAGCCGTGACCTTCAACATGGGTAAGCCGTGATGGCTTCTGGTCTTCCAGGGTTGGATTACTCGCGAGGCGAGTCAAGTGTTCGCAGGGCGAGACAGAGAGGATTGCATTTTCTGGAACAATCACGCTTCAGGTTCGCGAGGCGAATAGCCTTTCGCGGGGCGAAGAATCCAAAACTGCTTCACTTTATTAACCTGAAAACAAGAAATAACATAAGTGTTTTATTTGACTCTAAATCAACTAAATTAACTTAAAAATACTCTAGAGACTCAAAATGCTGCTTAAAGGAAATCAAGTCTAATTTGGGTGAAAATGAGATATAATTCGCACAAAACCACGGTCATACTAGTCATAAAACTAGATGAGCCAGCGGCTGATCACTCGCTAACACATTGCTGCAGTTTGGGTTTGTCATCAGCAGATGTGATCCCTCACTTTTCCTCTACACCAAAGGTGCCATTTGTTTATATGTCCTTGTCTATGTGGATGATATCATCCTCACAGGGTCATCACCCTCTCTGATTACTGAATTAATTCAGAAGCTGAATGCCTCCTTTGCTCTCAAAGAGCTTGGCAACTTGGATTACTTCCTTGGAGTGGAAGTCAAGCACTTACCCAATGGAAGCCTGCTGCTAACACAGTCCAAGTACATCCGGGACCTACTTTCTAAAGCCAATATGCTTGAGGCAAAGGGAATCCCCTCTCCTATGGTCAGTAACCGAAAACTCAGCAAGCATGGTACTGACACTTTGGCAGATGCAAGTCTCTACAGATCAGTTGTGGGAGCACTTCAATATGCTACACTTACAAGGCCAGAAATTGCCTTCAGTGTGAACAAAGTTTGCCAATTTATGGCCAACCCCTTAGAGTCCCATTGGCAAGCAGTAAAGCACATCCTAAGATACTTAAAGGGTCTGTGAACTTTGGTTTGCTTTTACAACCAGGAATCCCTGCTCAGCCCTTAGCCATTAAGGCCTTCTGTGATGCAGACTGGGCTAGGGACCCAGATGACCGAAGGTGAACTTCTGGGTCATGCATCTACCTAGGCCCTAATCTGATTTCTTGGAGCTCCCGCAAGCAACAGCTAGTTGCAAGGTCCAGTACTGAGGCAGAATACCGCTGTATGGCAAACACAACAGCAGAGGTCTTCTGGATCATGTCCTTGCTCAGTGAGCTGGGTGTTCTTTTCACTACTTGTCAGTTGTTTTGTGACAACCTGAGCACTGTCTCCATAGCACACAACCCGGTGTTGCATGCTCGCACGAAGCATATTGAGTTAGACATCCATTTTGTTTGTGAGAAAGTATTATCCAAAGCCATCTCAGTTCATCATCTTCCTGCTGCTGAGCAACTGGCAGACTCCTTCACAAAGCCTCTCTCCTCCTCCAGGTTCAGCATCATCAGAACCAATCTCAAGGTTGTTGAAGCTACTCAACCACCTTGACATTGCGCGGGGGATATTAGAGTATAGCATATAGTCTAAGCCTACTTCAGTGAGCTGTAAACAGCTACTGAGTATATTGCTGTACCTGCCACTGATTTGCTGAGTCAGCAATCAGTTGCAGTTAGTTAGAAATGTTAAGCTCTTGGCTGTTAACTCAACAGCTATATAAACCTCCCTGTAACTAATTTTCCAATCAATGAAATCATAATTCATTTCTCTCAATTTCTTCTTTTCTCTCCTTTCTCTCTACTCTACCAACTCTATTACTTTAAGTGTTGTTCAGTTGGCAATTGTAAGTGTTACTAATATTTGATAAACCTTATGGATTTTACTGTCATTTGTGTCTTAATGTTTTGGCTAAGGTTTTAAAGTTAGAATGTCTAATTTGCTGAAATAATATGGATGATATGCTTTTTGTGTGTTTAAAAGCATATATATAGAACCTGCCAACTTGGAGATTATATTATTACATGGAGAGGGCTTCATATCTCATCAATAATAATATAATCTTAATTTCTCAATTCATACTGACAAAATCTTCATTTTTCTAGTATGCGCCATCTGGAGTGTTTGTGTTACTCCTACGTTTGGCCCAAGACATGTATTTGAACAGCAAGGAGGATGTTGCTTTCACTCTTGACCTGCTTAGTAGATTGGTGTCCTTTAACACTGTAAGTAAGATAGTTTAATTGGCCATTTGTTTCAATTTTGGTTCTTTTGAAGAATAAGCCACTGCTTGATAATTCTTGCAATTGCCTTCATCTTTGATTTATGGATACGTGATAAACAGTCTAGTATTATATATCTCATGTTTGTCATCACCTGATGAGACTTTAAGGTTTTAAGTAGTATTTTTAACAATTAGTGTATAAAATGTTCTGGCATTAAGAATAATTATGAAACTATAATGAGATGAGAGAGAAAGGTAAGAGAGAGAACGTCTGTGAGAAAATAGAGTGTGGCTGAGGGATTCAGACAAAAGGTTTCTTCACAATTACAAAGGGTCAACATCCTATTTCTTCACAAATTTTCCTGATAGTCATGGTGAAGGGGAAATGTGGAAGGTGTTTCGAGGTGGGGTAGGGTCATTGATGTTTGCATCCCATCCAAAAAAGACAAATATGGGAAAAGGTTCGGATTCGTTAGATTCCTTGAAGTTCAGCATCCGAAAGTCATGGAAGAGAAATTAGATTCGCTGTGGATTGGGTCCTACAAGCTAAGGGTAAACATACCAGTCTTCGACAGAGGAGACAATAATCAGTTAAAGGTGCAGAAAACTCAGGCAATTACTGGAACTTTAAACAGGGGTGGTACACATCTAGTTGGGGGGGAGTTATGCCAATGTGGTGTCAGGGGAAGGAAAACAGGAACCTTTAAGAGGTCACACAGATACTCGTACGTATCAGTACAATAAAAAGCTACAAACAGAACAAATAGATGGAGTGGTCTGAATTCAAAGTAACTGAAGAAGAAATGGCTTGGCTAAAAGAGTGTTATGTGGGGAAGTTTTCAAAACCAGAAGGGATACAAACACTGAAACAAATTCGACCTTGAAGAACTTTTGAAGGTCTCCCTAACTCCAATGGGGGGGAACCTTGTCTTGATTAGAGCTTTGCAAGGGGAACAGCTAGAAGAGAAGGTGAAGCAGAACGACAAAGATTTCTCATGCTGGTTTTTGGATATCAGCCCATGGGATGTAAACCTTGTTGTCAGGGAGAGATCTATGTGGGTCAAAATAACGGGAGTGCCTGCTCATATTTGGAATGAGGACTTCTTCAAACAGATGGCCCTTCGGGTGGGATTATTCATTACGATAGATGATTCTACGAGAGAGAAGGTTAGGCTTGACTATGGGAGGGTTTTGGTTTGCACTAAGTGCCCGGATCCAATAGACAAAATTGTCGAGGTGAAGATTAACGATGTTCTGTTCTCGTTACGCCTGAGGGAGGAGAGTTTTTGTGACAACTCTACAAGGTTCATGACGGATTGGAAGTATCATAACTCAGAAGGTTACTCTTATGATGAAGACGACTCCATGGCTAGCAGCATCTTCGCCGTGCCGGAGTCGGATCTGAACGTCGGAGTTGGGGAAGATGACATTCAACGCTTGATGTCAGAATTTTCAAATCCCCTCTTTGGCAGAAATGCGACTATCGAGGAAAGCAGTAGGAGTAAAAGGGATAAAGGTGCTGGGCATAGGGGGGCTGAGGAGATCGCTCACCCTGCAAAAACTCTTCCCAAGGTTCATACGGGTGTTGACAGAGGAGATGACTACACCAGCAATTCAAACTCGGTGGGCCAAAGAACTGGTGGCATCACAAGCAGCCCAACACAAGAGTTTGAGGATTTGGGCCATCGTAGTAACATACCAGTTCTGCTAAAGAAAAATAGGGTGGGCTGCGATAGGCCCAAACATGAAAATGGTCCGGTTAAATTGAGTGGGGGAGAAAGCTCGAAGGGGAAAGTCACTGTATCAGAGGAGAAAGAGGACAACATTGGGCCGGTGGCTGGAATGGTGGATATGGGCATAGAAGAAATAATTCTAACGAATGGAAATAAGGGTGAGGGAATCGAAGGAGTTAAAGTGGGCCATTTGGTGGAGGAGAATGGTAATGAGATGGGAACCTTAAACTGTCTATTGGAGAAGCCCGAAGCTTTGCCAACATCAAGGGTGTATTGTCGAAGGAACAAAATTAGAAATAAGGAGGTTGGGGGGGAAGAACTTGGTTTTTGACACAAACACTGACTTGGAAACAGTAAGAAGGAGGCTTATTGCTGCTGGGAAAAAACCACTGCTCCAGGAAGATAACCAAAGGAGGCAAACACAGATGAGTGATCCTATCTCAGAAACTCAAATTCGAATCACCAATCGAGCTATGGTTAGAGCAGATGCTTACAAGGAAGCTAATGAGGTCTGGCAACTGGATAAAAGACTGGGAATGACAGTAAACAACAATGAGGAGGTGATAATTGATCAGTTGGTAGAGATGGAAATCAGAGACAAGGCAAAAGGAAAGGAAGGTTTAGGTAACATGATCCTTGAAGGGGTTATCAACGTGACTTAATGCGGATTGCATCATACAATATAAGAGGTTTGGGAGCGAGAGTTAAAAAGAAGGAAATCAGAAATTTGATCATCAAGGAGAAAATTGAATTTATGTGTATACAAGAAACTAAGATGGAGGCTATTGACAACTTTTTGTGTCAATCTTTGTGGGGTGGGTCTGATATGAATTTGTGCTACAAGAGCTCTACTGGGAACTTAGGAGGTATGTTGTCTATTTGGAATTCAGAAGTATTTGTCATGGAAGAAACCTATTTTGGTGATGGCTTTCTAGGGGGGAAAGGATGTTGGGGTGATAACAATGAATCTTGTTTCATTTTCAACATTGACTCACCATGTACACAGTCTGGAAAGAGAACTTTATGGGAGGATCTGGTGAATTGAGGGCTAACAATATGGGGTCAGCTTGGTGTTTGACGGGGGATTTTAACGCTGTAAGGAGTGTAAGTGAAAGAAGAGGTAGTGCTGTCCAACTTGTGACTACAGAGATGTATGAATTTGATGAATTCATAGAAGATATGGGCCTAAATGATTTACCTCTAGTTGGAAGGAAATTCACATGGCACAGGGTTGATGGAAGTTCAATGAGCAGAATTGACAGGTTTTTACTGTCAGACGAATGGCTCGAAAGGTGGCAGGATCTATCACAGTGGGGGATGCCTAGATCAGTGTCCGACCATTGCCCGATCATCCTCAAATCCTCATTAAAGAATTGAGGACCAAAACCCTTTAGAGTGCTGAATTGTTGGGCAGATCATAGGGAATTTGAGTTGTTGATAAGAGGAAAATGGGGGAAATAAACATCAACGGATGGAGCTCTTATGTGTTTAAAGAAAAGCTGAAAAAATTGAAGCTTGCACTGAAGGATTGGAATAGAGGAACGTTTGGGAACGTTGAGGACAGAATCAAGGGTGTGGTGGAGGAAATAAAACTGTTGGATGATAAAGGTGAGGCAAGCTTTTTATCGGAGGGTGAGGTGCTGGAAAGAAGGAGTCTGTTTGAAAACTTCTGGAACTTATCCAGAATGAGAGATTCTATTATGTTTCAGAAATCAAGGTTGAGATGGCTACAACTAGGAGACTCAAGCTCAGCATTTTTTCATGCATGTGTGAACAAAAGAAGAAAACAAAATGGAATTCATGGGATTTACCAGCAGGGCAGATGGATTGATGAACTTGTGGAGTTAAAAGAAGTCATTTCTATTGAAAAACTTGGACATAATTTAGACAACAATATTTGTGAAATACTTGAATGAATTTTTTATTCATCATACTTGATATATATATACACTAAATAGTAAATACAATTTACAAGGAAATGAATGCTAAGTTAATTCCTAGGAACATAGTTAAGATCACACCGTCCGCACCGTCCACACCGTCCAACTAATTATTACACTCCCCCTCAAGCTGGAGCATACAAATCAAATGCTCCAAGCTTGGAACAAATATTCTGAATTCTCGGTCCTCTTAGAGATTCTGTAAAGACGTCTGCCAGTTGATCATCAGAGCTAACAGATTCTGTGACGACTTCTTTAGAAAGGACTTTTTCTCGGATAAAATGACAATCGATCTCAATATGTTTAGTTCTCTCATGGAATACTGGATTGAAAGCTATATGGAGAGCTGCCTGGTTATCACAACATAACTTCATTTGTTGAGTATCTCCAAACTTCAATTCCTCAAGAAGTTGTTTAATCCAAATGAGCTCACACGTGGCTACAGCCATAGCTCTATATTCAGCCTCTGCACTAGACCTTGCAACATTTTGTTTCTTACTCTTCCACGAGACAAGATTTCCTCCAATAGACACACAATACCTTGAAGTGGAACGCCTATCAATGGGTGATCCTGCCCAATCTGCATCGCAAAATCCAACTATTTGAGTGCTTCCTTTGTCTTCATAAAGTAGTCCTTGTCCTGGAGTCTTTTTAATGTATCTCAGAATTCGAATTACTGCATCCCAGTGATCATTATGAGGAGACTGCATGAATTGACTCACCACCCCCACTGCAAAGGAAATATCTGGCCTTGTAATAGTGAGATAGATGAGCTTCCCAACCAATCTTAGATACCTTTCAGATCCATGGGACTATCAACTGGTCGACAATCTAACATACCGGTTTCTTTAAGTATGTCTAATGCATACTTCCTCTGTGAGATGATAATCCCATTCTTTGACTGAGCAACTTCAATTCCAAGAAAATATTTCAATTTCCCCAAGTCCTTGGTCTGAAAATGGCTACATAAATGTTCCTTCAGCTGAGAAATTTTCTCCTGATCATTTCCTGTGATGACTATATCATCTACATAGACCACCAAGTAAACGCATCTATTTGGAGAGGTATAGCAATAAAAGACTGAATGATCTGCTTCACTATGTTTCATTCCAAAAGCTTGAATAATCGAATCGAATTTTCCAAACCAAGCTCGTGGAGACTGTTTCAGCCCATAGAGAGATCGTTGTAGCTTGCAAACCAAACCGGACTCCCCCTGAGCAACAAATCCAGGAGGTTGCTCCATATAAATCTCCTCTTCTAACTCTCCATGAAGTAATGCATTTTTAATACCCAACTGATATAATGTTCAACGACAGATGGCAGCCATGGCAAGAAATATTCGAACAGAAGTGATTTTGGCCACAGGGGAGAAAGTATCTCCATAATCAAGTCCATAAATCTGATCAAGTCCATAAATCTGAGAGTAACCTTTGACTTCAAGCCGGGCTTTGAGCCGATCGATCTGTCCATTGGCCCCAACTTTAATAGCATATACCCATCGACAGCCAACGGGTTTCTTTCCTGTAGGAAGAGGAGTCAAGTCCCAAGTACCATTATGCTCCAAGGCCTGCATTTCATCAATCATGGCTTGTCGCCATCCTGGATGATCAAGTGCCTCACTAACATTTTTAGGAATGGAAACGGAAGATATAGATGACACAAAAGAATAATAAGAAGGAGAGAGACGATGGTAACTTAAGAAGTTATAAATAGGATGAGGATTTTGAGTAGACCGAGTACCTTTCCTAAGAGCAATGGGCAAGTCAAGGTTTCCTTCAGGTAGGTCCGTAGTAGGGTCATCTGCTGGAGTAGGACATGATTCAGCTAGTCTTTCAGTGCCTTCCAATTCTGTATTAAGAACTCGTGGGCGACGATGATATATGATGGGTGACCTTTGAGATTGCTCGAGTGGGGGATTGTTAGGAATTTCTGTAGTCGAAACCGATTATGACAAAGGAGAAGGTGATGGACCAAGATACGGAATCGGAAAGACTTCTTGAATAGTCTGAGACTCAACTGTGGATGGTGAGAAGTAAAACTTTTCTTCGAAGAACATTACATCTGCACACATGAAATAACGATTCTGCACAGGGGAGTAACACTTGTAACCCTTTTGTAACCTTGAATATCCCAAAAAGACACATTTGATGGCTCGTGCAGCAAGCTTATCAAGACCTGGAGACAAGTCATGAATAAAACAAGTGCATCCAAATATCCGTGGAGCGACATGAAATAGTGGCTCTTTAGGGAATAAAACGGAATGTGGTATTTTATGATCAAGAGAGGATGAAGGCATCCGATTAATTAAATAACATGCTGTCAAAACTGCATCACCCCAATGTCGGACAGGTACATTCGCATGGAGTAACAAGGTCCGAGCAGTTTCAACAAGATGTCTATTCTTCCTTTCAACTATGCCATTCTGTTGAGGGGTATGAGGACAACTGGATTGATGGAGAATGCCCTGTGATGACAAAAAGGAAGAAAGAGTAGAAGAAAAGTATTCCTTTGCATTATCACTTCTAAGGATTTTGATTGTCTTACCAAATTGGGTTTTGACCTCATTAACGAAAGTGGTGAGAATAGACGAAAGTTCAGATCGTTCTTTCATTAAGAAAACCCAAGTGCACCAAGAGAACTCATCAATAAAGGTAACGAAATATCGGAAACCATTAGAAGACACACGACTCGGTCCCCATATATCTGAATGTAGAGAAGGTTCTTGTGGGGTGGGAATGAAGAGTGTAGGAAAATTTGTTGGGTAAAATGGGAGGTGGTCTGCAGGTCTAGAGAAGATGGGGGTTTAGGAATTAGGGACATCAAAGCTTTCAACCTTTCACTTTTAGGGAAGTGGAGATGGAGGTATTTCACAGAAAAAGAGTCAGTATGGTCAAGCATTCTTAGGGTGAGGTATGGGGTGCCTTCTTCTTGGAGGAGCCAGTGGTGTGAAAAAACAATTGAGGGAGGTGAGGCTTCTTTGTGGTGGTCGGACCTGGGAAAATATTAGATGGGAGAGACACACAAAAAGAGGGGTGGCTAACTAATGGGATTACAAGGGTAGTAGGATGTGGGAACAATATTTCGTTTTGGAATGAAAAATGGGTAGGTATGGATGCTTTGTCTATTACTTTTCACAGGTTATACAACATTTCACTGATGAAGGAGGCAATGGTTGACCAAATGGGTACATGGAGAAATGGCGAGTGGAGCTGGAATTTCCTTTGGAGGAGAAGGCTATTTGTCTGGGAGGAAGAATGTTGGGCGAAATGATGGTTATTCTGAATACAACAACATTAAGAGTAAATGTGGAGGATAGCTGGGGTTGGTTGGGAAATTCAAATCAGTCATATGCAGTAAGTTCAGCATACAAATATGCAACTGCAGTGGAGGGAGGAAACGAAGCTGAATTATTCAGGTACCTTTGGGAAAAGGGTGTTCCTCTAAAAGTTGGTGCTTTTTGTTGGAGATCTATCCAAGACAGAATACCTACAGCGGAGAACCTGCTTAAAAGAGGTGTTTCATTTGGTACTAATTATGCAGTTTCTGTACAACAGAAACAGAAACATGCTCCCATCTCTTTTTGTCTTGCAAATTCTCTTATTTGGTTTGGATGATTATTTACAATTGGCTGGGCATTGACACGGTATTGGCAGGGGATTTACAGAAATTACTTTTACAACACAGTGGCCTTTTCTATGCAAGGGGTAACACAAAAGTGTGGAGAATGTTTTGGTTTGCTACAATTTGGTCGCTTTGGTTGCACCGTAACGAAATCATCTTCAAACAATCTTCTTTGAATGTGGAAAAGGTGACAGATCTCATAAAAGTGGAGCTGGTATAAAGCTTCCGCAAAGAGGGGTAGTTTTTCTTTCAATGATTGGTGCATTAATCCGGTATGTTGCATCACATCTATAGGCTAGTTCTAGACCACTCTTGGTCAGGTTTAGTTTTTCTATTTGGCTATGGTTTCTTAATCATATCCTCTAAAAACTAAGCTCCTTTGAGTCTGTTTGGCTAATCTATGGGTGCAGTCTGTGATGCTTGTGTGGGTGGGGGGGTCTTTTGGCTTGTTAATAAATACTTATACTATGTACTCTTTAATACAATTTGGCTTATCAAAAAAAAAAAAAAAAGTTCTGGCATTGATCTTTTTGTCTGCCTAATGAGCTTAGGTCCTCGATTGTTGGTTTTGACTTAAATTGATCTGTTTTTATCAATGTTGTATTTATTTGTTGGGTATGCCTATGTTACCAGTATGCTTCTAGTCTTCTTGTGTAGTTGGTTCCATACCCTCTAAGATTTGTAGTAAATTTATCAAATATTCATACAAAATGGAATATTGATATAATCCAGATGTTGTTTGACGAGTGATGGAACAGCCAGCCTGCCATTTTGAACTTGTCTGTTTTTGGTCTATGGTTAAGCCTTTTCCTTTGTTTGGTTCTGTGTTCACTATTAGGATATTCTATTTTGCTGAGCCCTGATCTTGTTGCCTGTTATGCCTTTTGGTAATTACCAGACTGACCTAGCTAAATGTGAACTCTATTGAAATTTAAGGTTGCTTAGACCTCAATATCTTACGGGAAAACGGCTGCCAAGCTTATATCAATTTCTTTTATTTTTCTGTATCATGACTTTCTCCCCCTTCCACTCTCACAGATTCTCTTACTATATATGCAGGCTGTCTGTTTTGCTTTGATGGACATTAGCGACTCTACCCGCTTTCAAGCTATTGGCTTGATGAATGAGCAGGTTGAAAAGAGTGTCTGGTAAATTATTCAATTTGGATGATTGTTCTATCGCATATTTATTTACATGGATTCATTTTATAATTTATTATGTTTTTCTCTTCATTTGTTTGGTATCTGTTAGTTTTTAGAATGATTTATTTTCTTTGTATTTACAGGGTGGTTGAGATAATTTGCAATCTGATAAAAAACCTGCCTCAGAATTCCTGTGGTGCTGCACTTATGTCAATGGGTGTCAAGATTTTGGAGATTATGTTGATTTGGTAGTTAAACTTATGCTTGTGTAGAAGTTAAGCATTTTGTGCTAATCAAGTATTTTATCTGTGTTTTATCACTTGGGTCTTGAGAGTAAAAACATAATATTTCTGCTACTGCTATTCAAGTATTTGATCTGTATCTTCATATCAAGTCTTAAGAGTAAAAAAGTTAATATTTTGATGGATATTTGATATTTTAAGACTTTCTCCTTGTTGGCTCTTCATGGTTTAGTTTTTGTTGTTGGACCTTCATTTGTTTCTTAAATAATATTGTTATTGATACAAGGCTTACTGTGGTAAAAGGCTTTGTTGTTGTATTGATACAAGGCTTACTAATTCTTTTCTTTTCCTATCCAGTTCTCCATCTAATGTTACAGCAGTAACTCTAAATGCAAATCTATTTGACTTCGATGTGCAAACATCTGTCTTCAGTGTAGACAGTAATGGCTTGTCAAGGTAAAACCCTATTTTGAAATAACATACATATACAAATAGGAAACTTAAGTGTATACAAATGGGCATTCTATAATAGCATGCATATACAAATAGACAACCATGACTTCACATGTTCTTACTCTTTTCTCATGGCCATGTAGTATCACGGTGGCTTCTTGTTTTCAATTTATTTCATTGAATATCAAGTTACATCTCCCAACCATTTTGTCTTTTTCCAGTGGATCGTGGTTGCTTTCTGGCAAACTGGCTAGGTTGCTTTTAATTGACTGTGAGCAAAACAGTAATGACTTCCCCTTGGCAATATCAGGTGCATCAAATACAATTTCTCATACATTTTATTGGTATAGTGGTGTTTACTTGTTTCTGATTATTTGACTCTTGCATTCTTGTGTTTATCTGGCTTCCTTTGTGTTGGAAATGGAAAATGATTAATGCTCTTGTTCATGAATTTGTTGGTCGTTGTATTTGTATGTTAATGTGCATAGATTGTGTCATTCATGTACTTAGGAGGTAGCACCTTTAATCATTGTCTTGTAAACATAAGATGATCCTAAGTGTATATAATATCACAGCATCTTACGTGCTATTCACTAAAGCAATTCGAAAAATCTTCTCTCCAAAATTGCTTGAAGCTTTCTGAAGTTGGTATTAGAGTGCGCATAGTCCCAACTTTACTTCGTCTCTCCAAATCTCAGACTCACCATCAGGGTCTCGACTTTGACCCACCATGATCGAAGATGGTCATCACTCGGTTGAGAAACCGTCAATTGGCAACCCCCTCACATGCTTCCTAATAATCGTATGCCACGTTTTTGTCCCGCCCAACTCATCTTTGTGCTCTGCATCCATTCCAACAGTTAGGGGTGGCAAAACGAGTTGTGCCCGACAGGCCAGCCCGTTTAACCCGTGTTTTTGGCGGGTTGGATTGGGTTCCCAACCTTCCAACCCGTTTTGACTTGCCCCAACTAACCCACCAAGAAAGCGGGTCGAGGTTGGGTTGGGACAAGTTGGCGTTTCTTTTAAAAAAATGAAATATTTCAGTTCTTTACCCCAAGTCCCTAAGGGCCTGTTTGATTCGTAGTACAGTACAGAACAGGGAGAACAGTACAGGACAAGTAGTTGAGTCACAGCACAACTTTTTGTGTTGTATGATGTTTGTTAGTCGATGCACAACACAAACAATTTTGTACAGTATGTTGTTTGGTATGCTTACGTACTGGATAGAACAACGTAAATTTTACCAAAATGCCCTCTGTACTATATAATATTTTATTTGCATTATAAAAAGACACAACAAGATTTTTATATTATAAATTAATTTTTATTTATAATTTAATTATTGTCATACTTTCCTCTAATTTATAATTTAATAATAATATCGATATATTTTTAAGTATTATTTTATTTTTACCATTTTCAAAAAATAAATTTCAATTTATAATAATCCTGATAAATTTTTATATATTCATATTATAAATTATTGTAATGTTTATATAATTTAGAATATTTATTATAGTTATATATTGTTAATAAAATATAATTTATAACAATATAGATTACGTGAAGAGGGAATGGGTAACAGTTGGCATGATGGCATTGGGGTAGGTATGGTATATGCCGTGAAGAGGGAGTGGGGGTAGTGGGAGAGAGGGGGAGATGGGAAGGGTAGTTTTGAGATTTCATTTGGATTGTTCATGGGATAACTTTTTGTCCCATGGTTAAGTGGGTAACAATTTTTCATCCTTTTGTGTTGTCCCTTCCTTATTTTTTGTGCTGTCCCACAACTAGTTTTAAAATCAAACATGGAATAAATTGTTTTGTGCTATGTTGTCCCTCATTGCTTAGCAAATCAAACAACCCTAAGGCTCTTTACATATTTCAATTTTTTGGTCATCGTCGTTTCTCAGTTCTCCCCTTTTCACTCAGATCTTAGTCCTCTTCCTCTCTTCCTTTCTTTCTTTATGCTTCCTGGCAATCCTCCTCCGGCGCCGCTCGCCGCTCCGGTGCTCCCCCCCGTCGTTGCCGCTCCCACATCTAGCATCTCTGTTTGATTGTCTGCACCCATGCTTTGCTATGCTATGCCTCTCTCTTACAATCAAAGCTTTCTGATTGTATGTTTTATATATTTATTGATTTATTAATGATTAGAATATTTTCGTAAAATAAAAGAAAATTTTCACCTCTATTCCCTTAGTTCGCCTGTTCAACTATTTTGGAGCTAGGAAGGTGCTCTGCTACTTGGACTCCATGGAAGCCCTCTCCTCGCTGGCCAGTGAACCACCAAAGTTCCACAAACTTGCCATGATTTTGTGGGAGATTGGCTCTCTGTTGCATCGTTGATGGGAAGTTGCTTTGCATCATGTGCTGTAAGAAGGGAATCAGCCTGCTGACTTTTTGGTTAAGCTTGGTGCATCCAGCGACGACATATAAGAGGTTTTGGAACTTCCCCCTACTGTCTGAGCTTGTTTCTTCTTGTGGATTCTACAAGGGTTTCTTTCATTAGGAAGTAACTTTCCCTTCTCTTCTGTTGTTTTTGTTTTTGTTCTCTTTTCTTTTCTCATGTAACAACAAAAGTTTTTTTGTGGCGGGTTGGCCAACCCGCCAACCCATTGCTAAACGGGTTGGTTTGGGAGGTTTGGCCCATTTTACCAAAATGGGTCAACCTGCACCACTTCGCTTTCGGCAGGTCAATGACTGGTCGGGGCAGGTTGGCCTGTTTTGCCACCCCTACAAGTAGTCAGTTGCTTCAAACTCCTCCACGAGAAGCTTTGTCGCTGAGGTAGTCACTTTGTTCAACTTACTGTTTTGTGAAGAAGATGACATCTTTTCAATTTTCGGAAGCATATTACCAAGAATATCTCCAACTGAAAGTCGCCAAGCAATCCCAATCTTCAAGTCCATGGATAATTGAACAAGGTGCCTTAGATCATGATGTTGGTAATAGTTCTTTATTGACCTCCATTTCTTCACCTAAATTTCATTACATTTCTCTAGTGGATGGTTCTAAGTTGGTGCCAACAGAATTGGTCATGTCTCCCTCAGTCCTTCTATGTCCTTTAACTTTGTTTTGTTTACACCTGGTCATCTTTTTAATTTAATCTCTCTTGGTTAGCTTACTCATCCTCTTAATTGTTCAACTGTTCAGTAACCTTTGATGCTGTTTTTTTTGGTTATACAAGAATGTGGTACGAGTCGGATGATTGGTTTAGGACACAAATAGATATGTTAAGATTGCACCTGGGCAAAGGTTACTCTATGAAGATAAAGGGATCACTCTAATAATTTGTTATTGTGATGCATATTTGACAAGTTCTCCTGTTGATAAATGTTCCACCTCAGGGTATTGTGTACTGTTGGTGGAAATATTGTTTCATGGAAGAGTAAAAATTAAAATGTTGCTACGCGGGTCTAGTGCATAACAAAATACAGGGCTATGAGCTACTACAATGAGTCTACGAGTCGAGTCTACAGAAGCTCCACGAGTTTAGGTAAACTCTTCCGAGTTTACGATTCGAGTCTACAGAAGCTCCATGAGTTTAGGTAGACTCACGGGTTTCACAACCTTGAATATTTAAACAGAACCGAAATTAGGGTAGAAGAAGAAAGATAGAGAGAGAGAGAGAGAGAATCAATTTGTAACTGTATTTCAGTTTTCTCGAGTGTAATAATTTCAGAGAAGGCTGTGTGTATGTATAGCCTTTGAGCTTCTAACAGCTCTTGATAACTGCCCTAACTAACTTTGAGCTTCTAACAGCTCTTGATAACTGCCCTAACTAACTATCATAACCGAATGCTGCTGACTCAACATATTCGGTTATGATTTACAGAGATTCTTATGCTAGCTTAGGCTATACTCTATTAGCCCCCCTTCAAGCTCAAGGTGGTGGCTGCAAAGGTACAACATTGAGCTTGATCCTTAGGTTGGCAAACTGAGCTGATGAGAGAGGTTTTGTGAGTGAGTCGGCCAGCTGATCACCACTGGGAACATGAAGGACAGTGAGTGCTTTAGAGAGAACCTTTTCCCTTACAAAGTGAATATCGAGTTCAATGTGCTTTGTGCGGGCATGAAGGACAGGATTGTGTGCTAGAGACACAGCACTTAGATTATCACAGTAGAGTTGAGGAGCAACATGAGGAATCTTGAGTTCAGATAGTAACGATTGTATCCAGGATAGTTCAACAACTGTATGTGCCATGCTCCGATACTCTGCTTCTGTACTAGACCGAGCCACTAGTGGTTGTTTCTTTGAGCTCCAAGAAACCAGGTTGGGACCAAAGTAGACGCATGAACCAGAAGTAGACCTGCGATCATCTAGATCACTTGCTCAGTCGGCATCACAGTCGGCAGATAGAGAAAAGGGCATAGAGGTAGGAGCTGGTCTGAGCAATAGTCCATGTGAGAGAGACCCTTTAAGATAGCGGAGAATCCTTTTAACAGCTTGCCAGTGTGTTTCAAGAGGATTAGACATAAACTGACACACTTTGTTGACACTAAAGGCAATATCTGGCCTGGTTAATGTAGCATATTGTAAAGCACCAACTATAGACCTGTACAGCTGAGGATCGGACATAGTGTCTGTCCCAAACCTTGACAGTTTGCAGTTGCTTACCATAGGGGAGCTGATTCCCTTGGCTTCAGTCATATGTGCCTTGGCAAGAAGATCACGAATGTACTTGGTTTGAGTCAGCAGCAGGGTATCTGGGGACGGATGCTTGACTTCTACTCCTAGGAAATAGTCAAGAGATCCTAGTTCTTTTAGAGCAAATTCAACATTCAGCTTCTTTATCAGGTTAGTGATAAAAACAGTAGATGACCCAGTGAGAATAATATCGTCCACATAGACTAGGACAAAGGCAGAGATGCTGTCCTTGGCATAGACAAATAAGGATGGATTACAGCGACTGGCAGCAAACCCAAACCGAACCGAAGTAGAGGCTAACCGTTCATACCAGGCCCGAGGGGCTTGTTTTAGACCATAAAGTGACTTGTTCAAGCGACAAACAAGAGTTTTATCCCTGTTTTCAAACCCTGGGGGCTGTATCATGTACACTTCTTCGTGTAATGAGCCATTTAGAAAGGCATTGTTGACATCTATTTGTTGAATTGCCCATTTATTTGTGAGAGCTAGAGTGAGGATGATTCGAATAGTCACTGGTTTCACAACCGGTGAGAAGGTTTCATGAAAATCGAAACCGTGCTGTTGATGGAAGCCCTTAGCAACCAACCGGGCTTTATATTTGCTTATAGTACCATCCGGGTTTTCCTTTACTCGAAAGACCCATTTACACCCAATAGCATTCCTATTTGGAGGTAAGGAGACAAGTGACCAAGTGTTGTTCTTGAGGAGAGCAGTGTGCTCATCCTTCATGGCTGCAAGCCAGTGAGGACTAGACAGGGCTGCTTTGACAGATGTAGGCTCAAGATGAGCTAGTAAGACCTTAGGAGGAAGACAACCTGTTTTAGACCGAGTAAGCATAGGATGAGTGTTGTCAGGAGGAAGGGAAGAGGACTGAGTTGCAGAGGAAGAGGTATTGGAGGGATCGGTAGGGGCTGCAGCAGAATTAGTAGTGGATGGAGATTGCTCATGTTGTGACACAGACACGGGAGAGTGATGAGACTCATTAGAGCTAAACAGGGATGAAGTATGAGGAATGGTTGGAGACTCAGGGAAGGGACCAGAACCTGAAGCCTGAGGTGAGGGTGCAAGAGAGAGATTAGGTGCAGATGTGGAATGAGGCTCGGGTGTGGAATTATGTTCTTGTGAGGGACTTGGATTGTGTTGGTTGAGGGGAACAGGTGAAAGAGGAGGATATTGTGGAGTAGGAATAGATGCAGAAAAGGTGGTTTCATTAGGTAAACGATGTGGAGTGATTTTGAAGAGAGTTGAGTAGGGAAATCTGATCTCGTTAAAGAGGACATCTTTGGAAACATAGATCCTTCCACACGGGGCAAGGCATTTATGCCCTTTGTGTTGAGGTGATAACCCTAGATAGACATACTCAGTAGACCTAAATTCAAGTTTGTGTTGATTATATGGTCTAAGAAAGGGGAAGCAAGCACATCCAAATGTTTTAATGGTTTTGTAATCAGGTAGAGTGCCATAAAGAGCATGATAAGGTGAGGAGAAATCCTTTAAGGCTTCTGTAGGGAGTCTGTTGATGAGAAACACAGATTGGGTGAAGCTATGATCCCAATAGGTGAGAGGTATAGCAGAATGAGACATAAGGGTGAGCCCCATCTCCACAATTTGCCTGTGTTTTCTCTCAACAGTGCCATTTTGGTGAGAGGTGTGGGGACATGTGAGCCTATGCATGATACCTAAGTCAGTCAAGTACTTAGTGAAGGGTCGAAATTCCCTTCCCCAATCTGATTGGACAGCTTTGAGTTTTGTTGAGAATTGAGTGGAAATAAGAGTATAAAACTGTTTGAAAGCTGCTAAGGCATCTGATTTCTGTTTAAGGAAATAGATCCATGTAAATCGTGTGTAAGCATCAACAAAAGTAATGTAGTATTTATAGCCACAAGAGGATTGAAAGGGTGCTGGTCCCCATAGATCAGTATGGATTAATTCAAAGGATTCATGGTAGACAGTGGATGAGGGTGGGGCATGCAGTCTATGGGCCTTACCAATACAGCAGGCATTGCAAAAATCACTCTATTTATTATTGACTAAGGGAATATTACACAATTGTAACACAGTTTTTACAGCATTGAAATGAGCATGTCCTAGTCGACAATGCCAAGAGTTGTATGAATTAGGACTAAGTGATACAACATTGGAGGTATTTACAGAGGCAGGAATACTTTGACACTTAGCTAGAGAGGAACTTGATGTAGGTTGAGGCTGAGAGTGAGTCTTGATGAACTTTGAGATTGCTGAAGTAATAGAGGCCATCCTTTCCAAGGCAGCCTTCAAGCAAAACTCTGCTAGAGTCCTGTGTTTTAACAAAGCATGAGTATGGATGGAATTCAAAGTAAACATTATTATCCCTAGCAAATTGAGATACAGACACGAGGTTCTTTGTAATTTTGGGAACAAGAAGAAGATTGTTTAGAGAAAAGGTAGTAATTGGATTTAAAGAAGAGTAAAGTTTAGAAGAGCCAATGGAGTTAATGGCAAGACCTTGTCCATTACCCATGAAAACTTGGTCTTGACCACCAAAAGGAGTGCTATGAGTGAAGTTTTGAGGATCTGCGGTTAAGTGATGAGTTGCCCTAATCGAGGTACCATGTTTGACCTTTGAAATGGTTTTCTCCATTGTAATCATTATTGCTGGAATTATTAGAAAACTGAGTCGGTTGGGCAGCCACGTGTGCACTTGGCTGAGCATTTTGCTGAGAATTTGGCAAGGGTAGAATGCCTGGAGCTGAATTTGGTGCATATTGCCCTTGTTGATTGGAAGGAGGAGGCTGTGGAGGAACGAAGGTCTCATCAAACCTGTGCCAACAGTTAAAGGAGTCATGACCATACTTCCCACAAAGCCGGCGGTAGGAGTGTTTCCGCGACTACGGCCTCTGCCTCTGCCTCCTCTTCCGCGATAAGAACCTCGAAAGCTGCCACGTTGGGCATCAAATTGACCTCTGTGATCACTGTTAGGGTTCACATTTGCAGTGATTGGGGCATGAGCAATGTTGGCTGAAAATGAACTGCCAGTAGGCAATTCTTGACGAAACTTTTCTATTTGTGAATCTTGAATTTGTAGTAGGGCTTCGATATCGTCAATCGAAGGGGAATCACCTCTGCCATATATCATCATTACAAAAGTGTTGTATTCCTCGGGAGTCCTTCCAATCTTGTGTCAACGTGATCCTGTTACGAGATCGGATCTCCCATAGCTTGGAGAGAGTCAACTAAGGCGCGAATTCTTAACAAGTATTCGAAATGGTTCTTGTACCTTTCTTGGTATTCTTGATTCGGATCGAAACTGCCTCACCTTGGCGCGAAGATGCGCGTAGAAGCACTTGTGAATCTTGTCCCAGACTTCATGCGAGTGTTTGCAACCTAAGAATCGAGGAAGAATCGTCGATGAAAGTGAGCTGAGTAACCATGTGAACAGCATTTAGTCCTGTACGATCCATAGCTGATAGGCTTCGGTTTCGATTCCAAGATTGCGATCTGCTTCACTCGCGAACCTCGGAGGAATCGTAGGGTTCACAACATACCGATGAAGTTTATGAGCGATGATTACGGCTTCTACCTGTTGCTTCCATAGAAGGAAGTTCTGATTGTCTAGCTTAACAAAGAGCGATGGATTGAAGCTGGCTGGAGAAGACGATGGCATCAGAGATGCAGCGACATTCTCAGTGAAGGGATTCCCGATAGAAGCCATGGCCCAGAATTTAGCTCAAGATACCATAAACAGAACCGAAATTAGGGTAGAAGAAGAAAGATAGAGAGAGAGAGAGAGAGAATCAATTTGTAACTGTATTTCAGTTTTCTCGAGTGTAATAATTTCAAAGAAGGCTGTGTGTATATATAGCCTTTGAGCTTCTAACAGCTCTTGATAACTGCCCTAACTAACTTTGAGCTTCTAACAGCTCTTGATAACTGCCCTAACTAACTATCATAACCGAATGCTGCTGACTCAGCATATTCGGTTATGATTTACAGAGATTCTTATGCTAGCTTAGGCTATACTCTATTAATATTCCAATGGAAAATGGAGCTCAGCTCCTAACAGTAGAGAAAGATCCTCTGATAATCCAAAAACAGCAAACAGCAACCAATAAACTATAAAAATATGCAGAAAAGTACAGACTCAACCATTGTAAAACAGAGAAAACGAGAAAAGAAAAGATGTGGGAATTGTCACTAAGATAGTAAACAATCCTCCCCTAGGCCAAGGCTTCCCTCACTCTAATTACAATTCTCAGATGCCCCCTCATCTTCTCTGCTCCCACTTATATACCATTTGCTCTCTTTTTCCCCATCTTATGCCACCTATCCATTCTGTATTTACCTCCCTTCCAATGGATTCCTCCACTCCTATACCATGAGAAACTGGCCCATTAATACCCATTTGAGGCCCATCATGCTTGTACTTTATGACAATGACAATATACCGACTGATGTATATATATGCTAATTTTCATTTGCAATAAAAAATTGTCACTGGTATTGTTGGTTTGATTTACTTTTGTGAATTTCTTTGCTATATTACGCTTATTTATTTCATATTCTTACATCGTGGTCTGAATCTCGCAGTGCTAGACTTCACCATGAAGCTTGTAGAAACAGGGGTCGAAAACGATGCTGTCCTTGCATTGATCATTTTCTCTTTTCAGTATGTACTAGTCAATCATGAGTATTGGAAATACAAGATAAAGCATATTAGATGGAAAATAACGTTGAAGGTATGTCTTGCTTCTGTTTCAAGCTGTAAAATTTTGTTATCTATCTGTTTTAGTTCATCGTAAGTGCAATATTTCTGAGATTCTGAATGACTGGTAACCATATTTCCTTCTGTCAGTTGCTAGCTTGGTTTTAATTTGAAAATGTAATAGAAGATGCCAGTCCAAAGTAAACAGCCTTATCCAGTAGAAAAATTCAAAATTTTGTTTGCTTATGCTTCTTAATGAAGATATATGATTATACGGCTAATTATCTTGTATGGTTCTGTATACTGAATTGACCAATTAATAAGAAGTTTCTCCTGTTCCGTCAAAAACTGTTTGTTCTTTCATAATTATTTTTTCACTACAATTAGCATTTTCTGGGGCTTTATATGTGCCCTTCACGTCAAAGTTGTGACTTGTGATGAATGCATCTTATTCATTGAATTCTGCCAGTACGTGTTTCTAGTGGTCCTCTGTTGGCATATTTGCTAATCAGAAAGGTTGGTATTATATATTTGATATTTGATTTGATCTTCACTGGTCATCTTTACCTCCTTTGAACATTTCAAATTTTAGAAGATTTCATATGCATTGCGGATATTTTGATACAGCTTTTACTGCTGCAGTTTTTTTCCTTAACTGCCCTTGAAATACATTTCCAAGACAATAAAATATGTGATTTAATTTTTTGTGCTCTCAAGTCTTTCTCAATCGCTTCTATTTGTTGCTAGCACAGTGGGATGTGATTCTGTGAAATAATTATAATGTAGGTTTTATACATAAGAATTAAGATTATGCAGTTGTTATTGATTTCTAACTCTGAACTGTTGCAGGTTCTTGAGTTGATGAAAAAATGCATTGTAGCAATGCCTTATAATGGAAAATTGGGGGAGATCATACGCAATGTGATGTTCTCTGATTCTTCCATCCACAACAGACTCTTCCAAATTGCTTGCACTACTGCACATGCCTTGGAGGTGACATATGTTGAAGCTTTTTCTGGTTTATTTATCTCCCATTTGTTAACGTATTTTGCTTATTCCTATATCTTACTGACAAGAGCACTTAACAGAAATTGCATGTAAGCCGCCTCTTTGATCCAATGGAAATTGAAGGCTTACAGCTTGCTATAGGTGCTGTTCTAGATATTCTTTCAGTCATGCTGACCAAACTTTCTAAGGTACAAAGGAAAACCACAGTTTTTATGTTGAATGATAATTATAAATTTGGTTTTATCAGTTGCCTATGATTACATAAATTCATGTGATGATAATTAGTTGATGGAATATCATTTCTCCATAGTAGAAGTTTCTCAGCTTTATTATTTTTGTACTATATATCAGTACTGTATTTTTTATTGTCTTTTATTGTCAATAACTTCCTCTTTCCTGATTATTGTTTTTTATTCGTGATAGCTTTACATTATGGAAATACTGAAAATCATTTTTTGTTGTCCAGGATACATCATCCAACTTTCCTGCTTTTCTTCAAGCAGTGTTCTCATGCACAGCCAGACCAGTTCCTGTTGTTACTTCTGTTATATCCTTGATTTCATACTGTCGGGATCCTGTATGAACTCTATGCTTGTTCAAATTGCAGTTTCATTACATTTTTCTGATTCTTCCATCAGTTAGAGATCTGCAAGCACTTCATTTACACAACTTCATTTACACTACTTCATTAGTTACGTATTGTTTTTTGTATTGATAATCACATTAGATGCATAAGGAACTGATATTGATCACATTTGCTATATTTCCTCTAGTTTTCATAGTTACACTTGGATTGTCAACTTTTCATCCTTTTTTTCTGTATTGTATTGCCTTATTTCATTTGGCTTGCTCGCTCATACATTTGCTTCATCAAGTATACATTTCCTTATGCATTTGATGCCATAATCAAGTAGGCCTGCATATCTCTGTTGGTATATTATTTGTAACTTATTTTACAACCCTTTAATGTTCATACTTGATGATACTTGATTTTCTATTCCATTGCTTGACAACAGACTATTGTCTGTGTAGGCCATCCAATTCGGTGCAGTCAGGTTTATTTCAATGTTATTTTCCATAGCAGATTGTATTCAACCATTTTCATATGGAGCCGCATGCTTTGTTCCAGATAATGAGGAGGTTGGGGGTCTTAGTTTCTGCTTCTTAAACTTCATTGTTTTTTAGCTTATAAGCTCGATTTAGTGATAATTTTTCTATTTGATTTTAGATTATGGTTTTGAGGCACTCCGTAAGCTACATACTGCAGGAGCAGTCGGTATCAAATGAAGATCTCTTTGTTGCAACAATCAATCTTCTTACTTCTGCAGCACATTACCAGGTTTGAATTATGTATAGTAAATTAAAGAATTGGGTTTGGCATTTTTTGTGTAAACATTAGAAGCTTACTTGTACTGATGCATTTTTTGTTTGTCCAATGATGGCAAATAATTATTTTTTTAAAATAAAAAATGAGTTTTACATGTTTCTGCTTCTCTATCATCATCGGCAAATGTTTATACTGTTTGTAGGTTTTTTATATTAAAATTGTAAATACTAATATTAGTATTTCATTGTAAGTTAGTTTTTTTATCCATCATTTTCACTTTCGTAGTACAGATCACTATTAAATGTTGTCATCTGATCGAAATGCTTTCACCAAAAGGAAAATGTGTGGACACTGGACATGGTGTTTTTTACCTTAGCAAGCTTATTGCATCAAAACTCTATTTTAATTTTTTCTTTTTTGTTTTGGGTGGTAGGGGTGGGGGGACTCAAAGTAACTTTTCGCCATGCTCAGCTGTGTACAACCATTATTTCTTATTTGAAGTTCCCTTTTGCAGCCTGCTTTTATTGTTGCCCTCTTTGCTCCAGAGAACAATGACCACTTGAGTAAAGGTGATGCAAAGCTGCAAAAAAAATGAAACTTCTCTTGTACCATTAGTTTCAACAAAATCAAGTCTAGTAGATGCACTTATGCACTATATTGAAAGGGCTGATCATCTGATCAAGAGGTATTGTCTTTGGAGAAATTTATTCCTTCTTTTTGGGTTTCTTTATCAAATTTTTGCTTTGATTTCCATCCTTATTACTTATTCTTTTTGCTGGCTAGCCTGCTAGTGAAGCATGTTTAAATTTCAATAGGTTACTAATGGTTTTTTCTCTCTTTATCTCCAGCAACCCTCACATACTGCTTAGTGTACTTAACTTCATGATTGTCTTATGGCAAGGGGCTTCTGAGTATGCAAATCTTTTGGAGTCTCTAAGAAGCTATGGAAACTTCTGGAAACACTTGGCCAATGCGATCTCGAATATTGCTAGCAGTGAAACTCCTCAACTCGATAGTTTGAAAGAAAAAGATGCTTTCAATCTGGCATACAGTTTCCATTGTCAATCTGTCATACTGGGAATCATGGCATATGAATTATTCTTGCAGAAAAAGTTGTTGCATGCAGAGTCACATGTGAACGATGCAGCTGTATCTAAGGACAAGGAGCAAAATGCCACAAAAACTGAAAAATCTAAAGCAACAGATTTTCATGATCTTAAGGGAATCTGGTCTTCATGGTTCAAGGACTCTGTTTTAGAGAAACTAGTAAAATCATATACTTCTCGTGGATATAATAATGATATATATTATAGGGCAAAGGTTGGCATCATTTAATTATCCTAGTTACTGAGATTAGGTTAATTTAATAACGATTCTGTTTTATTGAAATACCTTGCATGTGCTTTGTCATGGTTTTGTTATGCTTTCAACATTCAGTACCTGTTCAATTTTCTATTTTCTGATCTTACTGTTGAGTCTCTACATGGTCTTCGGTAAAATGCAAATCAACGGATAAAAGTGATTTCTCGTTTCTCGTTTCAATTTTCTATTTTCTGATCTTACTGTTGAGTCTCTACATGGTCTTGGTAAAATGCAAATCAACGGATAAAAGTGATTTCTCGTTTCAATATGTTTATATGTGATGCAATTGTAGATTGACAATATAAAACTTTTTTTTTTGTATGCGACCAGCCTTAATGTATTTTTTTGTGTATTTGCATGTAAATTTTCAGGTTGCCACCTGTTTATTCTCAGTTCATGTGATGGAAAAATTAGCAGTTAGCGACTCTGGAAGTTTATCTGTGTCATTACTTCAGAAGATTCATGGAATTCTGACAAAGGTCCAACATCTAATCTTTTTCTTCTATGAAAATCTATTATTACTGTTTAATATGTTAACTTGTTAAAGGGCATTAATCTATATATCATGGAAGTCTTGATGAATATGTTAGGCTCCAAAAATTAAACCTTTAATGTCCGAACTTCTGCTTTACATATTAGTTCGCTCGTATTCAGCTGACTTTAGTCAACATTTTTTAATATGTCGAAATGTTTCATTTTTTGCAGTTGAGCAATCATCCTGCTTTCTCTGAATTGCTATCTCAGTATTCACAGCGTGGTTACAGGTTACTAGACTTTATCTATGGATGCTACTTTTATGATCTTAATCAAAAGGCTCTCTATATTAATTACATGTTGTCTGTGATAGGGTTGGAACGTCAAAGAACTACAGTTAATTTTTCTATGCTTATAATCATGCATGCTTTTTCCAAGGATAATCAATTAACATTAGAACACTTCTCTGATTTCACCATCATTGTGTCTCGAAGAAAAGGATCAAATCATCAAATATTGTATTGGGAGACTTAGAATTAAGTAAAGACCTTTTTGATGAGATCCTCCGCACATTTAATTTGAGTCAAAAGTCATGCTTTCTCTTTCCACCATACAATTCATATCTTGAATTTACCTTGTCTAACTAAAAAGAAATGTATGTATTCTTTTATTATGTATATCAATCATAATTTGGTTGTTTTTTTCCTTAATTTGCACAGTGAAGGAAAGGAATTAAAGAAGTTGATACTTAGTGACCTCTATTATCATTTACAAGGAGAGGTTGAAGGGAGAAAAATTGGTATTGGACCATTCAAAGAATTATCTCAGTATCTTGTTGAATCAAATTTTTTGGGAACTTATCAACACCAGTTCAATGAAGACTCTTTTTTGAAGAATGTATTGTTGTTTGATCTTACACGCTTGCAAGCAGATTTGAGATTTGAGGTGTGGGATTGTTCTGATTGGAGAACATCCAAGGAGATTGCAGAAACCATGTTGTGTTTCCTGCAGGATGCAAACTCAGTTATGTTGCTTTCAGGTTCAAAGCTTTCTGCATTGAAAGGACTGATAGCCGTGTTGGCTGTCTACCATGATGATGTGAGAATTTCAAATTCCCCCTTTCATTGCATTTTCCGATCTGAATACTATAGTTATATTAATATGTTACATATGTTGAAATGTTCATGTGCTAGCACATCTGCTCAGGTGCTGACCTGCAACCCTATTTATTAGATTTTGAGCCTAACTCAATCCCAAAAGCTAGCTCATAGGATGAGGATTGACCACTACTAATAAACTCTTATTAGACACTATCTCTAGTCAATGTGGGACCTGGGTTTTTCCCAATACACCCCCTCATGCCCATCACTATTGGGCTTGGTACGTGGATAACATGGTGGGTGGCCCAACAATGGATCTAGGATAGCTCTGATACCATATTAGATTTTGAGCCTAACTCAATTCCAAAAACCAGCTCATAGGATGATGATTGCCCACTACTTATAAACTCTTATTAGCTCCGATACCATCTTGGATTTTGGGCCTAACTCAACCCCACAAAACCAGCTTGAAAGGTAAGGATTGTCAAAGTTTTATAAGCACTACTTAGGCCATATCTCTAGGTGATGTGGGACTAAACATACCCCTCATACCCAACGATATGAAGGTGTTGGAGGCTGCAATGAAGGCAGCTTAAAGTTGCCTCAATTAAGGCGGCTAGGGACGGACCGCAATTAAAGCGGATTTCCAACACACCCCGCATGCCTAGGCCCAATGGGCCTGGAGCGTGGATGATGTGGCAACCCAACAACGGATCTAGGATAGGCTCTGATACCATCTTAGATTTTGGGCTTAGGCTTAACCCACAAAACCGGCTTGTAAGGTGAGGATTGCCCAAGCTTTATAAGCACTACTTAAGCCATATCTCTAGGCGAAGTGGAACTAAACACACCCCTCATACCCAGCACAATGAAGGTGTTAGTGGCTGCAATGAAGGCAGCACAAAGTTGTCGCATTTAAGGCGGCTAGGGGCATACCGCAATTAAGGCGGATTTCCAACACTATTAGAGTATACTTAAAACTTTTATAATACTGATGTGGCAACAGCTGATGCCAGCTGTATGATTCAGTTAGAGTAGTTAGTTAGGTACTATTCTAGACCATTCTAGAGCCTGTCCTAGTAATCTAGTATATGTACCAGAACCTGAGGGTTCTGACTTAGTTAATTCAGTTTTTCAGTCTCCAGATAAACTCTTTCTCTCTCTACATTCTCTCTCTCCGTTTTTTCGTTCTCTTGCTTTCCTGCATGTTCTCTAATTTTCTCGGTTCTATTGAATTCTAAAATGGTATCATGAGCATCATCTGATCCTGGATCATGAACAATTTGACTCCTGTTGATTTCTCTGCTGTGACTTGATCCATTCCTTCTCTTCCATCTTTGAACCTCGTAAGCTTCACCCATTTTATTTTATTTTTTTTTGTGATTTTGGTGAAGCTTGAGGAGAAGAGTTTTTAATTTGGAAGCAGCAGGTTGAAGTGGCCATCAAAGGCCATTGGTTACTGCACTTTGTTGTGAATCCACAAATTCTGACGAGATTTTAATTTAATGCTGATTATGAATCCAATGTGTCAGTCAAGCTTAACTGGATTGGGAAGCGCAATATCAGCTTCCCTGTTCTTGGTTGCTGTCATCTCTTTCCCATATTCTTCTGACAAGAGTTGTTAGCTCTGTGCTTTCTTGGTTGCTCTGGGAGGAACTTCATGGTTTAATCAGTTCTTCTCAGAGCTGCGCAACACCAAGATATTGAGAATATCTCTTAGAATTTGGGCTTGGGCCTAACTCAACCCCAAAAGCCGGCTTGTTGAAGTGGCCATCAAAGGCCATTGGTTACTGCACTTTGTTGTGAATCCACAAATTCTGACGAGATTTTAATTTAATGCTGATTATGAATCCTATGTGTCAGTCAAGCTTAACTGGATTGGGAAGTGCAATATCAGCTTCCCTGTTCTTGGTTGCTGTCATCTCTTCCGATATTCTTCTGACAAGAGTTGTTAGCTCTCTGCTTTCTGGGCAGGCTCTGGGAGGAACTTCATGGTTTAATCAGTTCTTCTCAGAGCTGCGCAACACCAAGATATTGAGAATATCTCGTAGAATTTGGGCTTGGGCCTAACTCAACCCCAAAAGCCGGCTTGTAAGGTGAGGATTGCCTAAATCTTATAAGCACTACAAAGGCCATATCTTTAGGCAATGTGGGACTAAACACACCCCTCAAGCTCAGCACAATGAAGGTGCTAGAGGCTACAATGAAGGCGGCTAGGGGCGGACCGCAATTAAGGCGGCTTTCCAACAATATCCTTACAAGATATTGTGGCAAAGTTTTGCCTGAAAGTTTATCCCAATATTAAATGAATAGGAGGAAAGAAAATCTGTCTATGGACCATTAGAAACATTTGGGTATTGTTTGAAAAGGTATTTAAACAATGATATTCCCACTTTCATGTACTTCGCTGAGTTTCTAGCTTTATTGAATTCTTGTTGTTTGGTTGTATCATTCATATATAACTTTCTTCTTCCTGCCCTTTAGTGGTGGGTTTTCTCTGTTCATTTTTCATTTTTCACATGATCTTGCAGTCACCCGGGACGCTGGCTTCAGGAGAGAGGATTCCAGATGAACTCATATTCACTTGTATAGATAATACATGCCAGTCTTTCCTTGCTACCATTGAAACATTATCACCTGTTCTTGATGCTTCTGAGGATTTACTCAATTTTCTTGCATGTCAAGTAGAATTACTTCTCGAGTTGACAAGAACTGTCTACAAAATCCTCTCCTTAAATGTGTCTCTACTAGTTTTGAAATGTGCAAGTTCGGGTCTTAAACTATTGAATGAACTTACGGTGCTACCTTCTGGGGCTAATGTGATCATGAAGCTATTGCTCATGTTGCTGCTTTATGTACTACAATCCAACCTTTTCAATTCACGTTCAGGTGGGCGAACAGATGAGAGTTCTGGTGAAAACTTCTCAAAGGTTTCCAATGCAACCCTAGGCCTACTACCCATTCTTTGCAACTGCATTGCGACTTCTGAGCATTCCATGCTGTCCCTGTCAGCTATTGATTTGATAATGAAAAGCTTCTTGACACCCAGGACTTGGTTACCTGTCCTGCAGAATCGTCTCCAGCTGCAGCTTGTTATGCTAAAATTCCAAGATAAAACTTCTTCCGTGCCAAAAATAATGAAGTTCTTTTTGACCCTTGCACGGGTTAGAGGAGGTGCTGAGATGCTTTATTGTTCTGGCTTCTTGTCATCTCTGAGACTGCTGTTTTCTGAATCTGGTGAATCTTTCTCAAGAATTGGTAGTGAGAATCTGGGTAGCTCATATGAAAAGTTCGAAATGCCTCAGGACATTTGGGGACTTGGATTAGCTGTGGTTACAGCTATGGTTCAATCCTTGGGAGACAGTTCTTCTGGCACTGCTATTGTTGACAGCATGATACCTTACTTTTTTTCAGATAAAGCTCATCGTATTTTCTATTCTCTAAATGCCCTAGACCTTGCTTCTAACGAACATGATAAGAAAAGACCTCGGGCACAGAGATCAGGGATTTCTTTTGCTACTCTCAAGGAAACAGAACATACTTTGATGCTCATGTGTGAGCTAGCAAAACATTGGAATTCTTGGATTAAGGCAATAAAAAATGTAGATAGAGAGCTCAGAGAGAAATGTATCCATCTGTTAGCCTTTATTAGCAGGGGAACTCAACGCCTGGGTGAATTGTCAAGCAGGAATGCCCCTCTTTTGTGTCAACCTACTGTTAAAGAGGATTTTGAAGCTTGTTTAAAACCTTCTTATGTCAATAGCAGAAATGGATGGTTTGCTCTTGCACCACTTGGATGTGTGTCAAAATTGAAGATCTCTTCTTTCTCAACTGCATTATCTATCTATGGTCAAGCAGCTGAGACTACCAATCCTGTTCCAAAAACATGCTTCTCTGACACTGTTGCTGTGCAGGTATACAGAATTACATTTCTTCTTTTGAAGTTTCTCTGTTTACAAGCTGAGGGTGCTGCTAAAAGGGCTGATGAGGTTGGCTTTGTTGATCTTGCACATTTTCCTGAGCTTCCGATGCCAGAAATCTTGAATGGACTGCAGGTACAGTGAACTTCACGTGCATATACTGTTTTCATTTTTATATTTCCCAAATATGGAAGAATGCAAGTTCTAACAATGGTTTGAGATTCGAGTAAGTGTGCTTGAGTGTTGCTTTACATTTGCTAGCCGTTTATTCAGTCTTTTTTTTAAGAAAAGTTATTGGACTCCTGAATCCCTAGGAGCAAATAATTGGTGCCCGTTTGAACTTATTTTCCTTTGGGTGCAGGATCAAGCGATTGCCATTATTAGGGAGCTCTGTGAAGTCAATAAAACGAGGGTTTCCCCAGAAACACAGAATGTTTGCAGCTTACTGTTGCAAATTCTTGAAATGGCCTTGCACTTGGAACTTTGTGTTTTACAAATTTGTGGCATAAGACCTGTATTAGGGCGTGTGGAGGATTTTTCAAAGGAAGTCAAATCTTTATTTAGTGGTAATATATTCTTCATCCTTTTGTAGCATCTGCTTGATTCTATTTGCCCTTTTGCTATTTTTTTAATGTTTCATTTACGGATGCCTTGTGCAGCAATGGAGGGCCATGCTTTTCTTAGAGCATCTTGTAAGTCTTTGAAACAGATGATATCATGTGTCTATCCTGGATTGCTGCAAGCATAGAGCTTCATATGAGATTTGCCAAGGACAAAAGATAACATTATTAATTGTACAGAATTTCATAGTGCCAATTAGTCATAGCTTTCTTCTACCACTCTATGGAGCTAGATATTTCTCATCTTCATATATAAATGTGGTCTCGCCATTCTCTGTGATTCAACAAGTTAATAGCATTTTATTTTTTTTGTTGACAAAAACATGTCAATCCTTCGGAAGAGCAGTGTGCTCCATGCCACGGTGGGTCAGTGATGATGACGGCCGGTGTTCTTTTGGCTCCCCATGATCAGGACCCATTGTCAAATTTATGTTTGTCACAATTTTGCAAGGAGGTCAAATACTTAGTTTTAACCATGGTTCAAAAGTAATGATAATGGGCTGCCATGCAAGTGGAAATCCTAGTTTATTTGGCATATATTTGGTTTCACGTTGGAGACCTCCAGAATTGATTCTGTCTTTTGTAAAA
Source organism: Sophora flavescens (assembly GCA_030762895.1). NCBI lineage: Eukaryota > Viridiplantae > Streptophyta > Magnoliopsida > Fabales > Fabaceae > Sophora > Sophora flavescens. The sequence continues at coordinate 10,306,432 of CM061063.1, forward strand.
CGTGATTTTAGTAAAAATGAGTTGCTTGATTCCTGTTAGGTAAAATTGATTTTGTCTTCAGAAACGATTTTGACTATAAGCTAAAAAAGAAGTTATTTTTGTGTTGGTTCAAAAATTTATATTCAATTTTACATCAAATTTTCTTTCAAAATAAAAACATCAAAATATAAATTATTTTACTTTAAATTCAATTTTAATCAAATCAATTTTATAAAATCAATTTCATTCAAAATTTATCAAATGCTTATACAAACTGACAACCAAATTGTCATTCATTGCTCAAAAGATTTACTCCAGACCTATTTTTGCTTAGTTTTCATCTCTACTTTTCCCTTTTGTACCCCACACACCAAAATAATAGCACATTATCACTTTAGGTTCTTCCTTTTTTTTTATGATGAAAAACACTTTAGGTTCTTTTAAATCTTGGCTTTGGTTTGCAATTTATTTTTCCGATCTATATTGTTTTTTTTATTTGATTACCTCCAATTGTATTTCGTTTACATTCTAATTTTATTACCGACTATAATGGAATGATTCCAAAAGATGTGTTTTAAACATTTTCCTCATTTGAAATCCTTGACATGATATGCATTACTCACCTCGTTTTGCTACAAAAATGTAACAGTTCCCTCGCATCATCTTCTTGTGTACTTTACATAGACCACTTTCTTAAGAAACGACACCGTTGGATCTTCCTCAGATGGTCCCTCTAGAAATTAGTCGACATTGTCCACATTCATTTGGCCCCATGCGTACCCTGCACTGAATGTTTCTAACACATCAAGTAAGTCTCACGCAACGGATATATACACACAATAATAAAATACTCAAATCTAAAAAAATACAAATACAAAACGCATTAAATAATTAATCCAGGAAGCGGCGTCGTTTTATTCGGGCCTAAAAAAGTCCACACCGATAGTAGTGCTTTGGCATAAAGACGAGCATATCCGTCTCCTCGGATCCGCACCACTAACCGTAGTCAATCCTAAACTTAACCACAGTTACTTCATTTCGCTCACAACCCGCCACGTGTCCCAATCCAACGGCCACTCCCGAAGATATTCGGGAGCACGAGGCATTATAAATCTCTCTCTTGTTTCTTTCCAAACCCCAAACCCTAATCCATCTTCTTATTATTACTTTGAATCACTCTATTCTTCATCACTGTCACTATGGCGAACCCTAAGGTCTTCTTCGACATGACCATCGGAGGCCAACCTTGCGGCCGCATCGTGTTCGAGCTTTACGCCGACACCACCCCTAGGACCGCCGAGAACTTCCGCGCCCTCTGCACCGGCGAGAAGGGAGTCGGCCGCAGCGGCAAGCCTCTTCACTTCAAAGGATCCTCGTTCCACCGTGTGATCCCCAACTTCATGTGCCAGGGCGGCGACTTCACCGCCGGAAACGGCACCGGAGGCGAATCGATCTACGGAGCGAAGTTCGCCGACGAGAACTTCATCAAGAAGCACACCGGTCCCGGCATCTTGTCGATGGCGAATGCTGGACCTGGGACCAATGGATCTCAGTTCTTCATCTGCACGACGAAGACGGAGTGGCTCGACGGAAAGCACGTGGTGTTCGGTCAGGTGGTTGATGGAATCAATGTGGTGAAGGAGATCGAGAAGGTTGGATCCAGCTCCGGCAAGACCTCGAGGCCTGTGGTGGTTGCCGATTGCGGTCAACTCTCTTAGACGGTGGTGTTGACCGTCCGTACATGGTGGCTCTTATCTAAACCCTTTGTGTCGTCTTGTCTATGCGGTGTCGTTTTTGCTTTTTATATTTGTCCAAGTCGTTTTAGGAACTGTGGTGCTATCTTTGGAGGAGTGGATCGATTGATCATATCATATCAATTTATCTCTTTTTGAGCTTAGTATGTGGTTCGTAGAGTCTCAGTCTTTGTGATGATCATCATAAACATAAAACTGATGAGCTACCTTTCAATAAAATTAGGATTATTCACATGTATGCTTGATCTCTAACTTCATCTATTGTGCTTATGCTTGTGGTGAATCTTGACTAGGGTTAATTACTAACGCTTTGTGAATGATATACGAAAGGTACAAGAGATATCTTCTGTTGGAGGTTTCGATTCGGTTTCACATATACGAAAGGTACAAGAAATATCAATAATTTAGTTATGGTGTGTGGCGTTTTCTTAAATAAATTATTGACCAGAAATTTTTAAATCAATTTAATTATTTATTTCGAAATTCATTGATTTACAAACTTTTTTGTACAAAAGCTTTCACTAAGCCTGGATAATTCATTGGTTGGTAGCATTTGCCGATTATTTGTTTTCTATGCAACATCTAAAAGCATCTGGTTCTTTCTTTATCTAAAAAAGTGACAAGAAAAGGGATTCTGAGTTTTGATTGAGATGACACGTGCTAATGTCTGTCTATGTAGTCGTGGCAAAAATATATTTGATTCACAAGTGCAAGGCCAATTAAAAATATCTTTGTATTTTATATATGTGGCGCCCCACCACCGCAGTTTTTCCTTGCACGAGTTTTGAATGATTATTATTTTATTCAGGATAAATCTCAACAGGAGCGTGTGTTGTCATCCGTGAAAATAATTGATTCACGGTTTATGATGGTTTAATCCTGATTATAATTAAATATATTATTAATTTTATATAATATATTTAATTTAATAATATAAAAGAAGCTAATAAAAAATAATTGGTACATGCTTATAAAATTTTATTTGAAAATAACTTTTTTAATCCTATTGTGAAATCAGCACAGCAAAATATATAATCCCCAGCCCAACAATAATGTCACTAGTGAGCGACAGTAGGGATTTTGGGCTAGCACAATATAATATTAAAGTCTTAAATATCTCTACCAGTGCAAAGACCTAGAACTTTATGTTTTCCTTCCCTTTCCTTCATTTTTTATATTGGTACTGTTATTTACACCTTGCAAATTGTTATTTGCATATTACAGCATCAATTTGATTTTTTTCCAAAAATACTCTTTTCACTCACTCAACTTTTGCAAGTTTTTACATAACGTAACTTCCAAAAACTACTCTCCAGAAGCTTTCAAAAAATAAAATCCGGACACTTTTTAAACTTTCGGATTTCAAAATTTGGATGCATAAACTACATATTTGTTACAATTGTACATTCGAAAACAGTTTTTTTAAGGTGTTAAATTTGCAAGTTTTTTTATGAAACGTAACTTTCGGAAATTACTTTCCGTCTACTTTTTACACCTCCGGAATTCAAAATCCGGATGCATAAATTGCATATTTGGTACAATTGTACATCCGAAAACAGTTTTTCGGAGGTATTAAATTTATTTAACTTTTCTAATGCTGTTGTACATCCGGAAAGTGAATTCCGAAAGTGTCCGAAAAGTGAATCTCAAAAGTGTACAGAAAGTTTATTCCGGAAGTTTCCCAGAAACGGATTTTGAGTGGTGGAGGCTGAACACTGCGCAACTGAGGGCCGACTAGGAGCTAGAAACTGTGCAAATGAGTAGAGGGAAGAGGAAGAGCTCTTCAAGGGTGGAGGTGAAACCTAGGCTGCACAATAAAATGACGAGGTTCGTGGTGTGTGCAGGAAAAGACTCAGCGGCGGTGCAGGGAGGAGAGATTTCACTCAGTGTGTATTTTTGGAAAGAAAATGAAACAAAAAATTGTGCAAGGTGTAAAGAGCAAAAAAAACCAGTGCAAATAGCATGGCCCTTTTTATTTTCATGGTGGCTTGTGTCCCTCTATCCCTCTTTTTTTTTTTTTTTTTGGGTTTACCTCTCCCTCTTTGTTTATGTTTCTGTGGTGGCTTTGTGTCATTTTCGAAATTGAGGTAGAAGAAGAAGATTGCACTGGTGCATCCCTGTTTCGCGGAACCTTGGAAGAAGAAGGATAGTCCACTCATCGCAGCATAGCTGAGGAACACCACCGTCCAACCCCGCTTCACCAAAAAAAAATTAAGGTATTTTTTTTTTCAAATAGGAGGTAACCGGTGAACCGTCAGTTTTGTCCGGTTCGATCGGGTTTTAACCGATTTGAACGGTTTGAATGACATTCGGTTCTCTAGATGTTTCGGATCAGGACCAGGTTCGATTCATCAGCTGGACCGGCCGGACCCGATCTGGTTTTGATAACCATGGTTGATATAAATCGATGCAAATGACAATCAAAGATGTGTCATAGTACATTGAAAGAATAACACGCAATAAAAGGGTTTGGTTTGTGTCACCTTACATAAAGTATTTTTTATCGAGTAAAGACCCATTTTAGTTTCTGAAAAATTTTTAGGTACCATTTTTATTCCTAAAAAAAAACCTATCGAATAGTCCTCGAGAATTACAAAAGAGGAATACGTAAGTCCCTCCATTTATCTTCGTCCTAAACACATGAACACACAGTTAGAATGATGATGTGTACCATTAGTATGCTCAAGTGTCTGTTAAACTCGTCCTTTTGACTTGTGTTGGTGCATCTGCTGCATGTGGTGTGTTATTTGTGACATGTAGGGACTAACTTGTCATACGATGAAAATTGTCAGGAGACTAAATTGGGTTACTCAAATAATAGTTTGGGATTTTATTGGCTCAATTCACAATTGTTCTCATTGTCTATTTTGCATGCATGGACTGTTGCCTAGGCTCCTGTACACACTAGCGGTACACATCAACACTCTAGTGACGTGTTCAAGACAAAGATAAACAGAAGGACTAAAGTGTCTCTCTTTTATCATTCTCGATGACTATTTGATGGGTTTTTTTTCTCAGGTACCAAAAGTGATACATGAAGAGGTACTAAAATGAGCATTCAGTTTTTTTATGAATTAATTGCTGCTTCGTTTGTTATATAAAAAAGATAAAAGAAAATTTACTAGAAACAAAGAACTAAAACTATTTAAAAATTTAGACCAAAACCAATAAAAATTAAAAGAAAATATGATATTTTTTAGAGTCAACCCCTTTAAATACTTTTTAAAAATATATATGTGAACAGTGAATGATATTTTCCTCATCTTATACTGGAGCATTTTCATTTTATTTCATACTAATATGTTATTAAATAATAATATTGTATTCTTCTAAAAAATAAATGCTACTTTAATCTTAGGCAAAATAGCTAAATTGGTCCTATACGTTTATTTTTTACATTGGTCCTATAAGTTTTCTATTTTTCAAATTGGACATACATGTTACATTCTGTTTTCACATTAGTTATTTCCGTCAATTTTGACTTACCGTCGTCAGTTTTGATCTGATATAGCTATCACCTTAGTCCGACACGTGGCATCAAAACTAACGGCGTTAGGTCAAAATTGAGGAAAGGACTAATGTGAAAACGAAACATAACGTGTATGACCAATTTGAAAAATACAAAAACTTATGGGACGAGTGTGAAAAATAAAATAAACGTATAGAAGCAATTTACCTATTTTGCCTTAATCATACTGTGCAACTTTTTTAAATACTTTATCATACGTATAATATATCTCTATCTCCATTATAAATTCTTTTGAAATGTATGATTTGTCTTTCTTAGGGTTTTCATTTATTAAAGATTATGAAGAAATTAATTATTATTATTTTTTATACAAAGGAGAAGCTAACAACTAAGAAATAAAACGTGGAAAAGCTATCCTTTTAGGGCTCGTTTGGTGGTCAGGATAGGATAAGAGAATAGGATAGGAGTAGGATAGGATATAAACAGGATAAGCTGTTATCCTATCCGACATTTGGTGTCCACCAGATAACCAACTGGACAGCATTATAATTTAAGTATGAATTTTAAAAATTTTCGTTTTTATTCTAAATGTTTTCATCTTTTATTAGATTTAGTTTTTTTTTTAATTTTCATTATTTAAATTTATATAAAAAGACAAAACTATCCTTGTGATAAAATTACATATAATGTTTTAAATTTTTTAAATATTGTCTAACTAAAATTAATTTTTTATAATTTTAAATATTTATTTTTTTGTTTTTAATTTACATATAGTTAAATTATTAGAATAATTTTTTATATTTTACAGTTTTTAAAATAATATAAAATAATAAAATTAACATTGTGATAAAAATAAATAAATTTTAAAATTAATTATTAATATTTTTATTATTTTAAATATTTTACATTTTATTATACTTTTTTTTGGTAATCATGTTAAATTTTATTATCCTTTAAATTATTATTTTATTATACTTTAATTATTTTATATATTATATATTATATATTTTTATATTTTATTATACTTTAAATCACCCCATCCTACTTTCATGAGAAAAAAATACCTTATCCTATCCTCTTTTGTGTGCTAACCCAACCCTCCCTCGGATAGGATTTTAAGCTAGATGGACGAGGATAGGATAAGTGACGGGATTGCTTATCCTATCCCCGCCGCTCACCAAACAACAGTTTCAGACAGGATATGATAGTTTATCTTATCTGTCTCTCTTATCCTCAACACCAAACGTGTCCTTACAATCGTCTAAAAGAAGGGGGTGAAGAACAGCAGGAGCAACATCTAAAATGGAACATGTAAAGGATCTAGGATGACTCGGGCTAGCCAAGCAATAAGCATATATGTTTGTTTCACGAAAAATATGGGCAAAAGAGAACCTCCCATTTCCATAATTCAGCAATGACACTGCTTCGTCCAACATAGGTTTGATGAACAGGCAATGAGAGTCTCACTTCTTAATCATATTCACTACAACTTCAGAATCCATTTCCACCAAAACCCTCAGAAGGTTATAATCACGAGCAATCCTCGACCCAAAGTTCAGTGAAGTCATAAGTCGAGGCACCCAGGTTGCAATGGAACCCAACCACAAATTTACCTTGAGAATCTCTGATAATTCCGCCACAAGCAGAAAACCCAGTACTATGATTATGAGACCCATCGATTGAGCTTGAACACTAAGCAAGGGGGAGGATCCCATCGAATCTGAACCTCTCGCTTAGTACCCTTCTCTATAAGAGGGGAAGGGTTCAAGATCTGACACTGCACAAATTCAACTTGACGCGTGATATTTCCAAAGAGCTGGTCCTAACTGAGATTCACTCTAGTGAAAATAATTTGATTCCTATTTTGTCATAGCAAATAACACACCATACCAAACAACGAGTTCCATAACCATTGACCCGAGCCAAAATCCTCATTTCTTAAGTTTGATTCAAGCCAACGATTAAGACCAAGACTGTAAAATTTGCTCCATGCATAATGGATTCAGAACATTGATGGTAGAAAGGGCAAAAGTCAGAGTCACCATACCCTCTCTTACACCGTTCCTCATTAGTCAAAAGCCTCCCATGAGCTACCTTCCAAAGGAAGGCTTGATACTTGGGTGTGATGGAACACACTCACACACAATTGAAAGTAGAGAAAGAATGAGAGAGTATATTACTGAATATCAAAACTCTGTATATTCATTCATCTACAAAGTAAATTCAACAGTATACATGTATTTATAGTGCCTAACTGCACCTTACTATGATTAGCAATTAACAACTAACTGAACTAACTTTATTAACTAACTAACTAACCAACTACAAAATCATTTACAATGTATTTGAATTATTTACAACATCCCCCCTTAATTCAAATACTCTAGAAATACAACTCCTAACTCTTTCCTTAGCAATTCAAACCCATCAACCTTTAAGGCCTTAGTAAACACATCTGCTACTTGCTTCTCTGCTGCACAGTAGACCACCTCAAGCACACCATTGTTCACTTGTTCCCTGAGAAAGTGAAATCGAGTCTCTATGTGCTTGCTCTGACCATGAGAGACCGGATTCTTTGCCAAGTTGATAGCAGACTTGTTGTCAATCAACAAGGTCATCGGTTTCTTCAATTCAACCTTCATTACAGTCAGCAGTGAATTCAACCATATAGCCTGACATGCAGCATAACAGCCAGTAATATATTCTGCCTCACAACTAGATAATGCCACAACAGGTTGTTTCTTGGAACACCAAGAGATTGGTGCACCTTGAAACTTAAACATGTAACCTATAGTGCTCCTCCTGTCAGACTTGTCCCCACACCAGTCAGAGTCAGAAAAACCAAGTAATTCATATTCTTTCTGATCTGAATTGGTAGGAAACAATACACCATACTGCAATGTTCCTTTAAGATACCTTAAAATCCTTTTTGCAGCCAGCAAGTGAGATTTACAAGGCTTGTTCATAAATCTACTAACTACACCAACTGCAAAACAGATGTCAGGCCTACTATTACATAGGTATCTCAACGATCCAACCAATTGCTTGAACATGGTAGGATCCACTGTCTCATCTTCACCGCCACTTTCCAGCTTCACATTTGTCTCTGCTGGAGTGATAGCAGGATTGCAGTCTGCCATGTTGAACTTCTTCAATATCTCAGATGCATATCTCCTTTGATGTAACACAATTCCCGAGGAAATGGTTGCAAATTCCATTCCCAGGAAGTATGACAACTTGCCTAAGTCTGTCATCTCAAACTCACTCATCATCAATGCTTTAAAACTTTCAATTTTCTGCCAATCACTGCCTGTTACTAGCAGATCATCCACATAGAGGCATATCAGCAGCACACTTGCACTTCTTTTCTGTTTCACATACACACCATGCTCAGTTTTACATTTGAAAAATTCATGTTGAGCCAGAAAAGAGTCAATTCTTCTATTCCAAGCTCTAGGAGCTTGTTTGAGGCCATACAAGGCCTTATGCAATCTGTAAACCAGGTGCTCCTTTCCAGTGATCTCAAATCCTGGTGGTTGTGTGATATACACAATTTCCTCAAGAGGACCATTCAGAAATGCAGACTTTACATCTAGATGGAACAAAGGCCAACCACTTCCACTTGCTAGAGCTACAACCAGCCTTATTGTTTCAAGCCTAGCAACAGGTGCAATTTTCTATAATCAACACCATGTTGCTGAAAAAAACCTCTAGCAACCTAGCTTTATGCTTAACAATGGATCCATCAGGGTTTAGCTTCAGCTTAAAAACCCATTTAATATCAATTGGCCTTTTATCTCTTGGAAGTTCACATAACTCCCAAGTTTGATTTCTTTCAATAGCACTCGGTTCTTCCATGATTGCCATTTTCCATACTTGCTCTTTCATCGCCTCCTTAAAGTCAATTGGCTCTGCATCAGCCATCAAAGCAAAATGGACCAGTTCTCCTTCTGAAGATATTGCACTGTAACTGAATAGCTCATAGTCTGCTAGTCTCTGTGGCCTCTGTCTCTGCCTCTGTGGTCTTTGACACCGTGAAGCATCAGTTTCTGCAACTTCATTATCTACTGATGAATCACTTTCAATCAGTACATGAACTGATGGATTGATAATGCTACTTTGATTCTGCCAATTCCAGGATTCAGCTTGTTCTCTTTTACTGGATTATACAGTCTGTATGCTCCAGTAACATGGTATCCAACTAGAATCATTGGCACACTCTTGTCTTGCAGCTTCTTTCTCTTCTCATCAGGTACATGTGCATATCATAGAGAGCCAAAAACTCTCAAATGACTCAAGAGGTTTTCTGCCACTCCAGTACTCTTCTGGAACCTTCTCTTTGATCCTTTTGGTGGGACATCTATTCAACAAATACACTGCTATGGTGACTCTTTCACCCCAAAATGAGTGAAGAAGGCCTTTCTGTTTCATCATACGTCTTGCCATGTTAAGTACAGTCCTATTTCTCCTCTCAGCTAAACCATTATGCTGTAGAGTATAAGGAGCTGTCACTTCATGCGGAATGCCTAGCCTTTCACGGAAGTCTTTGAACTCATTGGAAGTATACTCTTCTCCTCCATCTGTTCTCAGGATCTCAAGTGCCTTTCCACTTTGCCTTTCAGCCATCAATCTGAATTTTTTAAAGACTTCAAATACACCTTTCTTGGATTCGATCAAGTACAACCACATCATTCTGCTGTACTCATCAACAAAAGATGAAAAATACTTGTTTCCTCCTAGAGAAGGTGTCTCAAATGGACCACAGACATCATAATGTACAACATGTAAAAGACTAGAAGCTCTCATAGGCAAATAGGATTTAAAAGAGTTTCTTGATTGTTTACCAATTAAACAATCTTCACATACTTTCTCAGGTATATGAATCATAGGCATTCCTATCACCATATCTTTGCTAACTAGTTGAGACAAGCTTCTAAAATTTAAATGACCAAACCTTTGATGCCAAAGCCACCTCTCTTGATCATTCACAGCTGCTACTAAACACTGCACCTCAGGTGTACTGAGTTTGGTCTGGAAAGTCTTGTTGCTTGAGAGAGATGACTTTAGTATTAACCTATGAGTTGGATCAAAAGGCTTCAGACAATCATGTTGGATAGTGACTGAGAAGCCCTTTTCAACTTCTTGTCCAACACTCATAAGGTTACACTTCATGCCAGGAACAAATGGCACATCTTCAATCATGGCTTCTTGTCCATCTTTCCTTCGAATCACCACATTGTCGACTCCCTCAGCTGCTATAGTTCTGTTGTCAGCTAGCCTCACCTTGCTCCTCTTGGTTGTATCAATTTCAGTTAGCCATTCTCTATGGCCTGTCATATGATTTGAACCTCCGGTGTCAAGATACCAAGACACAGAAGCAAGATTCCCATCATTGGTTGTAACCATTAGCAAGACTGATTCATCTTACTCTGAGTCACCATCCTGAGCCACACGAGCTTCATCATCACTGGATCTCTTCTGCTTTCCCTTCCCATGCCAACACTCACTGGCATAATAACCCCATTTTTCACAGTTGTAGCACTGTACCTTCCTTCTATCTATCTTTCTTGGCCCTCCTTTGTTTCTTCCAGACCCTCCTCCTCTTTTGTCTGAGGATTCAGATCTATCACCGTCAGTCCTTGATCTTTCTTGATCAGAAGACCAAATTCCTTTGGTGAATTTCCCTTTACCTGTCTGATTCTTTTTCTTATCAGCACCTTCCGTCTTATACACATCAGCCTGCAAAGCCTGATCAGAAGTCTTGCCTACACCTCTTTCAATCAGCTTCATCTCATGAGCTTCTAAAGAACTTTGAAGTTCTTCAAGCTTCATGTTCTCTGTATCTTTAGCTTCTTCAATTGCAACAGTGATGTGATCAAACTTTGGTGTGAGGTTTCTCAAAACTTTCTCCACCAACTGCCAGGGGTGTAATCGGGTCGGTTTGGATCGGATTTGAGGGGTTTCATCATCCAAACCGATCAAATTTGATCGGATCGATTCGGATTTATCAATTTTTTAACTACGGATCCGATCCGAACCGATCACAATCGGATCGGTTTGGATCGGATCATCGGGTTACCTATTAAATTTATTTATTTTTATTTACACTTAAATATTAATAAAAAATTAGAAAAATAAAATAAAATATACATATTTAATTATTAATTATATTAAATATTTATATAATAATATATTAATATTATATAAAATAATTTAAAAATAAATATTTTATAGGGTTCGGATCGGATTAGATTTTCCGGATCCGAGACCCGAACCGATCTGGTTCGGATCGGCGTTTTGGAATCCGATGATCCGAACCAATCCACCAAAACCGGTTCGGATCCACCGGGTTCGCGGATCGGATCAGATCCGCTTACACCCCTACCAACTGCTGATCAGTAACATATTCCCCACACGACATCATTGAATTCACCATCAATTGAAGCCTGTTGAAGTAATCCAAAATGGATTCTTGCACATTCATTGACAGTGACTCAAACTGTCTTCTGAGAGACTGCAACCTTATCTTCTTGGTCTTCTCAGCACCCCCATAAGCCTTCTGCAGGGTGTCCCAAACCTCCTTAGCCGTCTTTGCTTTGGAGACCTTCTCAAAATTGGCAAGATCCATACATTGGTGGAACAAACACTTTGCCTTATAATCCTTCTTCTTAGCTGCATCATCATCTTTCTCAGAAACTCCATTTTTCACTATATCCATGAGTTCTTGGTAGCCAAGAATGGCTTCCATCCTTACAAACCAGTAATCGTAATTCTTGCCATCAAGGATTGGAAGGTTGGAAACAAAACTGCCATTTCCATTCGAAGAAGCCATGATCAGCACACTTGCAGCAATACACACACAGGCCCTAATCTTCTTGCTACCGATATCACTCTGATGGAACACACACACAATTGAAAGTAGAGAAAGAATGAGGGAGTATATTACTGAATATCAAAACTGTGTATATTCATCTACAAAGTAAATTCAACAGCATACATGTATTTATAGTGCCTAACTGCACCTTACTATGATTAGCAATTAACAACTAACTGAACTAACTGTATTAACTAACTAACTACAAAATCAGTTACAATGTATTTGAATTAGTTACAAGAGGGTGGACCGTGAACCTTCCAACTTCCTGATTAAATCAAAGGGAAAGTTTGAAGGCTCTCATGATATCATTATAAAGAAACTGATAAGCAATAATGGAGAAATAACCATCATTGGAGTGGTTCCAAACTGGGAAATCTGCAGCCCCCATTGGAAGGACGTTTGATACCTGCAAGTTTGCTTCTAATATGGTCAGGCAAAAAGGACGGGAAACTATCCCCAAATCCATCGACCATCAGAAGCATAAGAAGCCACCATAAAATTCCATTGCTCCTCAGTAATGTTTGAAACATGATCACACAGAGGCCCAATACATGGAACCCACGAATCTTGCCAGAACCGAATTGATTGGATTTTGATACATTATTAATATAAAACTTTTTAGGTGAATTCTCCAGAACCTCTCATAATTTTAGTGTAATTTTTACACCGTCTAGATGACCCAATTAGATTATGCAACCTCAGTTTTAACGTGACACTTCATTCTTTACTTATTAAAAGTCATTAATTTTTTTAAAAAAAATCTTCAATTTTCTGATTTAATATTAGATTCAAAAGACCTAATTGCCCCTTCTACCATTTTCATCCTCCAACTACCATGACCATCACCTGCAACCAAGCTCCCATCAGCATCACATGTAACCAAGCTCCCATCACCGCCATCCACAACCTGTCGCGACCCTCAGCCCCTCCAGACCAAAGCTTCGTCGCGTGCCACCGCAGATCCGTCAAACCCCCAGTGGCCAGAACTGACGAATCAGAATGCCGTCGTGCGCTGCCAACCTACGAACCAGAACGCTTCTGGGTTTTCTATCTGGGAAGCCATCATGAACGCTTCTGAAACCACTCCTCTCTATTCCTGCCTCAAATGTATCCTTCCATCCCTCACTCCCAACCATGTCATCGACCTCATCAACCTCAACCCTCTTTCTCTCTCCTCTCCTTCTTCAACTTCCTCTCTTATCACCATCCCTTTAGCCACGCCCTCCATTCTTACTCCGCCATGGCCCACTTCCTCTTCTCCCATCGAATGCTCCCACAAGCCAATTCCCTCTTCCGTTTCCTCATCTCCCGAAAAGGGAACGACTCTGCTTCTTCCTTGTTCTCTGTCATTCTCCAAACCATGGGTAGTACCCATATCCACCAAAGATCACTGCATACACAGATTCTGGGTTTATATCCGACGCTGTTCAGTGTTTCAGGTTGATTAGGAAACACGATTTCTAGGTCCGTTTTCCTGCTTGTGGGTATCTGCTTGATCGGATGATGAAGCTCGAGTTGGATGAATGTTGCTGGGGTTTTATTTGGAGATTTTGGATGATGGGTATCCACCAAAAGTTTATATTTTTAATGTTTTGATGCATAGGTTTTTCAAAGGTGGTGATGTTAAGAACGCACGGTTAGTGTTTGATGAAATTCTCCTACAGCTGTTAGTTTCAACACTTTGATCAATGGGTACTGTAAATTGGGTATGGTATGTTAAGAACCCACGAACCAAAACGCTTCAGAATGTAATGTTATCTATCTGGGTTTTCAATTTTTTATCAAAATAATTTATGGGCCTCCTTCAAGTTTTGATTTTTCTTTTTGATTTTGAGTTGGGTATGTATGTAGTGGGTGTGTAACAAAGCTGTTGTTTTGATTATCAATTATTATTCGTTGCTTCAAAATGTGTTTTCTACTATTGAATATTTCTGTGTTCTGGTTCGTGGGTTGGCGGCGAGTGGTGGTGTCCTGGTCTAGAGGGGCTGAGGGTCGCAACAGGTGGTGGATGGCGGCGATGGAAGCTTGGTTGAAGGTGATGCTGCTAATGGTCATGGTGGTGAGAGGATGAAAATGGTAGAAGGGGCACATAGGTCTTTTGAATATAATATTAAATCAGAAAATTGGAGATTTATTTTTAAAAAAATAATGACTTGTCAAAAGTAAGAAAATGAAGTGGCACATTAAAATTGAGGTGGCATAATTTAATTAGGCCATTTAAGCAATGTAAAAATTACACTAAAATTATGGGAGATTCCAAAGAATTCACCAACTTTTTAAACTATTAATCAATAATATATTATTAAATGTGTGAGTCATTGGGTTGTCAAGTGGATTGGGGTGTTGGACAATGATGTTGGAAGTCATAGTTCAAATATCACATCTGTTAACATAACAAGCTAACAATTAATATTTATTTCTAAAAAATTATTAAATATATGACTTTTGACATAATTATTATGAAATTTTACTTTTGTAAGAACATAACCATACATAATATGCTTAAAAAAAATACATACATGATAATATGATAGTATATTTTACATTTGCGAGCATCGAAATTAAATCAAACACAAATAAATTTTCTTTTCAAAAAGAGTCTATAGGTTATTTTGGATAAACAATTAAGTTTCTCTGTTTCTTTCGGTGTTTGAAAATTTATTTAAAATTAAGTTAAAATAATATTTTGATCTTTATATTTAACATGAATTCTCGATGGTCCGTATTTATAAAAAATTATTAAAATGATCTTATACATATTATCGCACACAGTATTAAGGACTGATAAACAGGTAATGTAGAAGGATAAAACGGATACAATGTCGTGTGTCGGTATGAATTGTATGAATTAAGAAAACAATTTCGTGATTCGTTTCTTTTTTTTTTTTTGGTGAACTTCTTGTTGTTGATTTAAAATAGTTGGGGGAATGAAGTGTGGTGAACTCCAACACAAAAACAAAAGAAACCACCACTCTTTAAACTCCGAAACCCTATTAACAGCTCAACTCAACTGATTTATTGAACCCCGATCCTCTCAATTGGTTGAAATGGAATTCACATGGTTGAGTGCCATTCTGGTTGGTGCTGGTTATCTTGCTTTGGGTTACTTCATTGGTTCCCAATATCCCCCTCGTTTCCTCTTCTCTCTTAGGTTACCCAAAGACACTTCACTCGTCAATGCCAATAGCAGCAACAATAATAAGAACAAGAAGAACACTAACTCCAAACACAAAGAGCTCCTCGAGATTGAACAGCTCGCCGACATTCTCGATGATTTTAAAATGGTATTCATCAAAATTTCCTCTTTTTCTCCCGACTCATCAACTCATTCTTACTGGGTTGCTTGAAAAATTGTTCCTTTTTTATTGTTTTGGCTGCAGGTATTGGTTGTCAGGAATGATCTTAAAATGGGTAAAGGAAAGATTGCTGCTCAATGCAGGTGCTCTCTGATTTTATTCTCTATGCTTTATGTACATTAGAGGGGTTATCTATTGTGATTTGAAAGTTCTATGCGGCCACCGACTATTGATTACAACAATATGTAAATGTAAATCAAGACTAAAGAAACATCTTTTGGATGCTACCAGGATTGGATGATTCGAAATCACCATAAAATTAATGGTCATTATTTTCAAGTTTTGAGTATACAGATTGTATTTATATAAAAATTTGAATATTAATTTTCATATATGTCTCTTGCCCCTCAATTTGGTGTCACTAAGCCTTCTGAAAACGAAAATGGATAGCTTGCTCTGTGAATCCGCATTTAACTAAGGATAGTGGCTATTGACAAAGATGATGCAGGGCGAAATTTTCTGTTATTTCAAGTTGATAATATAACATTATTTGTTTGAAACTTTGAATATTGTTCAAATAGATTAATGTTCTGAGAGCCAGTCTAAGACATTAGGCTGACTATAATATTTTATTACTGTATTTTCGTAGAAAGCCAACTAACATAGAGATCCCTGTGAGCTTATTTATTGCTTTTATTTTGTTTTTCGCATATCATTACTTTTTCATCTAAAACAAAATATATGTTTATCTTCTTATTTCATTTCAATGGACATTTTTCTTAACTGATTTGTGGTTCAAACTCAATATTGTCTCTTTTTTGCAGCCATGCAACTTTGGGTCTCTATAAAAAACTCAATTATCGAGCACCAAAGGCTTTAAATAGGTAATGCCACAACCTTGGTTGCACTTGCCGGTCATCTTGAATTATATCGCTTCATTCTGAAGTTTGTCAATGTGCAGGTGGGAGACGTGTGCACAGCCTAAGGTTGTT
Source organism: Sophora flavescens (assembly GCA_030762895.1). Lineage (NCBI taxonomy): Eukaryota > Viridiplantae > Streptophyta > Magnoliopsida > Fabales > Fabaceae > Sophora > Sophora flavescens. The sequence continues at coordinate 10,322,799 of CM061063.1, forward strand.
GTCAAAATTGAATCTGAAGAAGATATGTTGGCTCTGCAAGTAAGTATTGTTTTGGGCAATTTGGTGCTGTATTAGCTAAATTATTGTTTATCCTTTGAAGATCTGGATATTGGATACTTGGCTGCTATACACTAGTCAGTTATTTATTATAATTATGACCACAAAATTAAGTTCGATTAGAAACTAAGCTAATTAATTCAATAAGAATGATATGAAATTGCTTATCTTTTACTTTAATCATGTAAATAGTGGTTGGAAGTTTGGCTTTTATCAGTGGTAAGTTTGTATTTCATGGGGAAATACGCAAGATAAATCAGCAACTAGGAGAAAAATGGACATATACTTGTCCCCTTGGAATTAGCAAAAAAGAAAGAAAATAGATTTGGGTCAGTTGTGTTGCTTATAAGAACTGCTTAAGACCTGTGTAATCGATGGACTTAAAAGAGGACTATGAGAGAAAAGGTTAGTGTTCATTAAGCAATGTAAGACAGGAAAGTTTGGGCTTTACTTTGAAAATACTTTCTGCAAGCCTTAAACTTAGAAAATGTGTTTCTATACTTACTGGCAGCTGAAAATGTATATATAGGCTTTAAAGCTGTTTTAAAGTGAATGTTAAATTGTTAGGGCTAATTTGAAAAGCTTAAAAGCTTATTTAAAAAGCACAATTTGACTTGTGTTTATACTGGAGACTTGTATGGAAAATACAAAGGAAGTTGTTTTGACTATGGAGTTGCGAAAATGATAGAAGTGAGAGGTTTGAAAAAGAGTGTGATTTGGGCTTATGAACAACGCATGGCCAGGGACAGGGGAGGTGTGTATAGCATAAAATTTGGTCACCCAAAAAGTTGAACTGTTCATGGTGAAGCTCTGAACTCATAGTAAGTGAAGCATTTTTTGTTATTTGACCTTTATTCTCATTACACTAGGATTCTATCTGCTTTCTTAATTTTGCAACTTAATTATGTCTTACATTATTCATAAAAGGCAACAACTTTGGATAATCTTTCTTATAAAGTGTAATAACCTTATAAGGATGTAAAGGTTTATTGTGTTACAACCAACTGACCAAGCATATTCTCAGAATCTCAAGTAGTTTAGACTATTTTGTTTTGTCTGCATAGTTTATATAAACTATATATTTTTTTATATGTTTTGGTATTATCTTTGTCTACAAATCAATTAGTCTGGTTTGCCTTGTCATCTTTCATCATTTGCATCAATTTTTCCAAATTGGATTCACTTTACGCTCATATGCCAGTTCTACATGTTTTTTCTTCCATTTGACTTAATATGCACGGTTCTTATCTGAAGTTAGTTTTCTTTTAGTAAAATTGTTGTTTAATGTGTCAGGAAAGGGCTAAATCTCTGAAATTACCCACCCATATCACAATCGATGCTGGGAGAACACAGATTGCACCAAGTGAGTATTGGAAATATACTTCATTTGTAACTGATTGGTTTGTAGTATCCGCACATAAATGGAATTTTTTACCATTGTTTACTGCCTGACAATAGTAACTTAAAAAAATGAAATAAAAAATTATTGTCTTGCCTCATGTAAGTTTGTCTAGAATCTTGTATTGAATTGTGCCTTCAGGGGCCATCCCCCTTAAAATAAAATGGTAATCCACACTCTGAAATTGCTGGTCCGTGTACATTCTGAAGAAAAGAGGAGCTTAGTTGGTTCCTTTGGACTGTCTGTAACTTCGTATCCAATGAGAGAGAGGATAATTTGATTTGCGTATTCAATAGCAACTGGCTTTTCTTTCATCATTTGTTACATATTCTTCTTGTTATATCTGTAGAATATAAATGTTTGTATATATTTAATGCTTATCATAGTTAACATCCTTTTCTCTTTTCTTTCTTCCAGATTCCAGAACTGTGATGGCAATTCTTGGTAATACTCTCCTCTAATGGACATACTTTTTTTCCTCTCGTCAAATTAGCATTTCCTTGTAAGATTACATACAATTCTGAAGAACCTAATCAAAGATCTTTAGGATTCATGGCATTCACCTTTAAATATAAAACATAAACACTAACCTTGATCCATGTGTGAGTTTGCAAGAGGAGAATCCTTCTCCTTCACCCAATCTATCTCTTTCCCTTTCTTTATGTCAATCTTGATGGTGATGGAAATGAAGTCTCTCATGGGTAGAGATGTACCAACTCTCATCAAGTTGGTTACCATTAGTTTTTAGAAGTTTAAAATAACTTTTCATAATAACCATTATGCCCTTTGTGTTTTATTAAACCTCAAACAAGCCACAAATTAATTTCACATGAGCTATACTTAAATTTTCTAACACTCCTCTCTAATTTACAGCTTGAAGTCTAGTTTAATTTAATCTGTTATTCAAGTGCAGGACCTGTTGAAGTGGTAGATGAAGTAACAGGTGGACTGAAACTACTATAGCTTTCTGTCTAATCAAAGATGGTCTATTGTTTACCATGAACCTTAGTGTTCATGAAGGATAACATAACAGATTGAAAGTTTTGGACATTAAGAGCCCAAGTGAAGATTGTTCTTTCCGCATAATGATTTGCAATTAATCTTATGTTGACACTTGACAGTAACAGTAATGATGATGATGATGAAAACTTTTCTTTAGAGATCCTGACTGAGTATAAAGTTTTCCTGGAAGTCTTTATTTAATTAGCATGTTTTTAATAGATCAATAAAAGATGACATTGTTATGTTTAGCCTTCCTCCTCCGGATTATAATGGGCAGTGTTACTTGATTCGTTCTGCAAATGGGTCTTTATCAAAATTCAAAACTGATTATGAGGTGTGTACTAATGACATGATTGCTAATGATGGTATATTTAAGCTTGATTGGAAGTTCCATGCCCGGATGCCCCTTAGAGCCTTAGAGGATATGTTCTTTTCTTTGGCTTGTCAAGAATAGGGAACGTAAATACTGGACATCTTACTTTACACCCTTCTGGTGCTTTATGATTGAGAGAAGCTCAACCTCGCCATGAGTTTGGGCACTTCTCCTTTGGGATGGTGGAGCTTCTTGTTTGGCAATGCTATTTTCAGTGTTTTGGTGACAAAGGATGGCTGGTGTTTCAACTTGTTGAAGACTATATTTATGCTACAAGCCTTTCCCACTCATTTCTCCTGGCTTAGCTTTCTGATCATTGTAAACTTATTTTTATTTTTCTTGGTTTAAAAATGTTTTGCTCCCTTGCTCCGGTAATTGAAATTTTTGAGGTCATAATCTCTTGAGAGCTTGAACCCAAAAAAGGGTCATTATACAGACTTTCTAGTGTAATATTTCTCATTTCTTATGTCTTACTCTAACAGATAAAGTTAGGCTTTACAAACACAACTGGCGTTCAAACCAGCTTTGCGAGGCTTACCCAGGTATCAATGGAACGAGAGAACAATGAGGAATTGCAAGGATGACTGCTAATTATTGGAGAAAAAAAGTGGAACGATAAAACAGTGGTGACTTATACTTTGTAAATCTTCATTATTGGCTGAAAATGAGTCTAAATCACTGTTCATGCAGCTATACCAAATTTTCAGTCTACATGTCAGCTAAATATTTTATCTTAATTGCTTTATAAGCAGTCTATTCTCACAGTACTCTGTATATAAGCACCAATCTCGTCATCTCGACAAGAAAGTGCTTTGCACTATAATATTTTAGCATCCTCGTGTTTAAGTAAATTGAAAATAGTCGTAAGCTAAACATAAGAATCTCCTACATACAAAATAAGCCTTGCAACTAGTTTGAATAGAAATTCACAGTCAATCAATCAATTTACTATATATAATAAAACCAAGTCCTTTTCGCCACGAGCCATTCATTGAAGCACTTTTTTCCCCGTTCAAACTCACTCCCGTCTAATCCACCAATAAGCTTCTTCTACAACCTACAATACTCTTAAAATTTCTTTTACTCAAAAAATCACAATAAATGTCTCTTTCATCTCATTTTTCTCTCTCCAACTTTTCTACACCCCCAAAAAAAAAAAAAAACCACCCCACCCACACTAAAAGTATACCCCCCCTCGTTTATATTATAAGCAAAAAAGTGGTAAAAAAGTTTCAAACTTTTTTATCCATTATATAATAAATTTCAACTACTTATATCCAATTTAATAATTTTTTTTCAAAAATACCCTTCGTTTAATATAAATTATGTTTTTCAATGATTCCTTTTATTCCCAACAATACAAGTTTAATAAATAAGATTAACATTAATTTAGGTAACAAAGCTATTTAAATAAGATTAATAATATTAAACGAGATTAACTACCCATCTTAATATGTGTGTTTTATTTAATTTTTGCTTATCATAGAGACCGGAGTTGTACTATTCATGTCCCTCAAAACAAAAAATCTCTCTTCAAATGGTTGTGTCCTCTCCAAAATTTATTTCTTCTCAGAGTGTGTTTGGGAAAGCTAGAAAAAAAAAGATTTATGCTGATAATTAATTTTTGTATAATCAATTATTGTGATAATCGATTATAATCAAAAACTGTTTTTATTTGGATCTATTTGCTGAATAGCGATTTTATCTATTTCGTTTAGGTGGTGCAAAAAAATCACTTTTATATAGTAAATTACGGAAAAGAGTATGGAGTTATTTGTATAATTTAATAATATTTGTTTAGAAGTTAGATTTGTAGGGGTAAACAAGGAAGAGAGTTATGAGAATGAAAAATAATCAAATCACAACAATCTTAACCTAAAAAAAACTAGATGGCATAAAACAGCTTTTTTTCCTCAAAAAAAAGCTCTTTTTTTTTATAAATTTAAGCAAAATGTCAAACATGATATATTATCTATGAAACAACTTTTTAGCTAAAAAAAAAACAGCTGAAATGGAGAAAAACAATCTTTCTCAAACACACTCACAATCTCTACCAACAACTCCTATCCCATTCTTGTGTCTCCACTATTGCCAGAAACCCTTCTGAAATGGCTTCCACTGTAAGTTTTTTTCTTCTTAATATTACGATTTATTTTTTAAAATTTAATTGTATTATTTTAAGTTCTTCTTTTCTGTACTGTATGATTAGATTTTATGAAGTACAAGGAGCCATATTTTCTTATATTTCTGAAACTAAAACAAATACAAGGTACAATCCATTTTTTTCTTGAGCATAAATTCTTAAAACTCACTAAATTTATCATCTCAGAACCATGATATTCAGTTTTGTTTTTTTTTTAATGTAGCTGCTACTCTTCATTTTTGTTTTTACTGCTTCATTGGTCAGGTATGCCTCTATTTAAATATCACATTTTTATTTTGATTTATTTTTGGATTTCTGAATTTCTCTGCTTGTGGTTTTTGCTTCATTTATGGATGTTGGTTGTGGCTTCTAATACTCAAGAATGGGGGTTGAATTGAGTATGTACGATATTTGAAAACTTTTTCCTCTTTAAGCAAACCGGCACTTTTCTAAACTTTTGAAAAGGTTTTGCCAACCAACAAAACAAAACAAGATTTTGCAAAGTTATTTGATTCAAGACTTGATTCTTTATCAAGAAAGATTGATGAAAGATAGTTTTTCAGATTAGAACAAACACAAAATTTTCTTTCACTAAGACTTAACCACATACATTCAACAATTTAAAGCAGTTAAAGAAGTTAAGGGATAGAGAGAAATGCAAACCGAGATTTATCGTGCTTCAGCTACCTCCTCTAGTAACCTACATCCAGTCCCCACAATCACTTGTGAGTTTCATCCACTATCAATCAAAAATCAATTACGAAATTCTTTACAAAGCTTCACAACTCAGGTTCCTTCTACCCTGTGACAGCTTTCCAGAAAAAGCAATCTTGTAATCCCCAAGAGTCCCTTCTACTCTTGTCAAACCTCTAAGAGTTCCTTCTACTCTTAGATCAATACTCAGAGAGACACCTTTTCTCCTTTCTCGGTAAAAGAATTGAATTACAGATTCTAAGAAATCAGAAATTATTACTTGAAGCACTATCAGAAAAGACTTTAACTATTCTCAATGAAAAAGCTCTCTCTCAATTTCGTGTAAACTTTCAGAATTGAATGAATTTATTGTATTGAAAAATGTTTACCTAAGCCTTTATATGGGTGTGTGTCAAAATAGATCCGTTAGGCACACTTTAAAAGTTAGTTAAGATCAAAACAAACTTTTAAACAAAAATTTATTCTGTCAGTCAATCGATTGCCTAATCGACGTATTAAACAAGATTTATAATTTTTGTACTGAGTACATCGATTGATCAATCGATTGGATTCTTGAAAGTTCTTGATTCCCATTGATACACAGATGTGTACATCGATTGTGTTCGTGAAAATCACAAGCATCAACAGCCTAGAAGTTTTTACACCGATTGGTCAATTGATTGCATAATCATTTCAAAAAAGTCTTTGCCTCTGTTTGGGCTTATGCATCGATGTGTCAATCGATTGACTCTTTGTAAATATGAGATTCTACTTGTGTTCTGTGTATGCATCGATGCACAAATCGATGTAATGTATATGAAAAACTTTCTTGTCCTCTGTTTGGCCTTATACATTAATGTAACAATCGATTGTATGCTTGTTCCAGAAATCACTGGCTTCTGTTTCACTCTATACATCGATGTGCAAATCGATTTACAGAGGCTTAGATTGCATACATATCAAGTTGTTCTAGAATCAATCGATGTATACATTGATGTATAACAATTATACATTGATGTACACATAGGTTTTCATTAAAAAGTAGTTAATTAACTGAAAGTACATAGATGTACAGATCTTTCAATTAACAATTTTCTTTTTAAGTTTAGTTTTAATTTATGAAAACCATTTTGAATTTGGTTATTTTTTAGAGAGCTAAATCAAAGAATATAAGTAAAGCTTTTCTTTACATAATACATTCTAATTACCTTTGCTTGAGATTCCTTGAATCTTCACTTGTGGTTTCTTCATCTTCAAGAATTCCAATTATGATCCTTGCTTTGCCTTTGACTTTCTACTTTGATCCTTTGAATTCATATCCTTGCACAAAATGATCTTCTCATAACATGTAATCTTGGCAAATGATTAGTGAATCAAAGTTTAATCAATGCTTAATCAAAACATACAAGAGTCATTTTTCAACAAACTCCCCTTTTTTGATTGATGACAAACTTACCATACTTTAATATGAAAGAGTTCATTGGAAGTAAACATACATATATCAGAGTTAAATGATGCAGCTGAATTTCAATTGATATGATTAATCCCCCTGTCTAAGTGACAGGTAAAAGTATTTAGGATCATTGACTTTAGAAAAAGTGAGTATCTTGGAATAGTGAGTATGGTACCCTTTCATTTATCCCCATTTGTCATTATCAAAAAGAATTCATGGGAGATATAAAGCATAAGCCATATGAAAAACAAGGTATATACTAAGGTTATTCATCCATTAACCACAAACGCAAAACATCATATTGTTCAAGATATTGAAGTGATAAAAAAAATCATGAAACTGGGTATTACAAACCAAAACATAGCAGCCTAAGCATAGACTTAAACACTAAGAGGTCCTAAAAGATCTAAACATCGTCATTGTTGCTTGGCTCTTGAGTGTGTTGTGCAGGTATTGCAGCTTCGGTTTCTTGATGTCCTTCTTCATCAGTAGCAGCAGCAGCAGATGCTCTGGCAATATTAACAACATCCTCATAAATTGGTGTTTCTTCTTGAGGAGTTGTTGCAGATATAGGTGCAGCCAGGGGAATGCCTAAGTGCAGATGCACAGTGGCCATTTGGCCTTCCAAAGCATTGATCTTTAGACTCATGTAGTCTAATGTCCTCTTGATCATCAAATGTTGTTTGTTCTGCCTTTGTTCAAATACTTCAATCATGGAAATCAGCTTGTCTATTTTCCCATTCATTTCAGCATACTCAGGTCTAGTTTCAGCTCTTGCTTCATTTACAGTCAGCCTCACCCATTATCCATTAACTTTGGCATGTTTGATCTTGCTTATGATGCTTTCTCCAAACTTGTAAGTTACTTGTCTTGCATAGAACCTCTCTTCATTTTCCATTGGAACCTCAAAGTGTTCTAGCAATTTCACCACTAAGCCTGGATAGTGTTGGGTTGCACCACTGGTTTTGCAATCCAGCATATGTCTAATAATGATGTAGCTTCAACTGAGCTGTTTCTTTTCCACCATGGCCCACAACATCAGAAGATCATTATTTTAGACCACAGCATGATTTCCAGGTCTGGGTAGAAGCATCCTAGTTAGTACATATTACAGTAATCTGTGTTGGATATGCATAGCACTTATATTTATCAGTCTTCCTTCCTGTGCATTTTCTATCAGAAGTACATTCTTGGCTTCCTCTTTGTCATAGTTTTTCAACCAAGTGCTTTCTGGTCCTATTCCAGCTAGATTACTTCCCAAGTAATCCATCTTAGTAAATTCGGCAAACTCCTCAAAATTCATCTCAATTCTTATATTCTTTACATCGGCAGAAAATCCAATATTATCCATTTCAAATGTTCAATAAAATGCTTTGATTAATGTTGGATATATATCAGACTTAGTTTGTAAAAAGACACTCAGCTTGTAGTCATTCAAGATCTTTTGAAAACTAAACTCATTGATGTCAAAGTAGTTGAAATCAACAGTCCTAGCCTCATTGATTTCTCTATGCTTAAAGTCATTCTTGTAAAGAAGTATAGACTCATCATCAGTAAAATACCTCTTTAACAGTTCCATCTCTGTGATTAGATCAGCATCCTCATCTTCTTCTTCTTGCTCAATTCTCTTCCTATTTTTATGAGTTTCTTTATTCTTTGGAGTTTCCTTCTCCTTGATCGCCTTCTTCTTCTTTTCTTGTTTCTTTGGATCTGGTTTGGAGGATTCAACTATCACTTTCTTTCCCTTATCAAGACTCTTCTTCTTGGCAAGTTCCTTGATTGGAAGCTTGTCCATCTTTTGAGAATTTTCAGGTTCTTTCCTCTTAGGGCGTGAAGAAGTAGGATAGGGTAAAACTTGTGGAGGAGTGGAGGATTGGGTTGAGGATGATGAAGTGGAGTTAGAGGGAACAGGAGTAGAAGGTTGAGTTTGCTTAACTCGTGCATTGGAGTGAATTCTGAGCTCTGCTAGGGTTTGGGTATTTGGATTTTGATTTGGAATATGAGAAGTTTTGGATGGAAAAGTTGGGTATTTAAAGACCTAAGTCAGTCAATCGATGTAACAATCGTTTTATTAAAGGTTTTCAGCTGATAGAACTTGTGAATACATCGATGTACAAAACTTCAGAAATAGATTTTTTTTTATCTTTGTCAATCGATGTAGCAATCGATGCATAGGTTGAAATAGAAAGTACCCAGTTCTAACACTTGATCTCAATCGATGCGAGCATCGATGTATAAGCTGACATAGAGAGACCGGTAGAAACAGTATTCACTACATTGATGTATCAATCGATGTAAAGGTCAAGTCAGTAAGCTCCAGGTTTTGGAGACTTCACTCAATCAATGCCATAGTCGATTTATATACAGGGTTGATCTAAACAACCCAATGTAAATCGATGTTACAATCGATGCATAAGCTCTTCCAGAGAGCTGTGCTAAATGGTTCAAGGTGGAAATTGATGTTGTAATCGATTTATATCAGATTAAAATTGAAATTTTTTGATTTTTGTTGCAGGTCAATCGATGTAGACATCGATGCATAGGGACTTCCAGAGAGTCACCTATTCTGTTTTGGTCACACAATCGATGTATCAATCGATGTGCTGATGTTTTTGGTACTAAAAAGGTTGAGACAATCGATTGGTAAATCGATGTTCAGACACACAAAAAAAATATTTCTGAGATTATACATAGATTGCTCAATCTGTGTACTATCTACAGTATAAAGATTTTTCTTAAGCTTATCGATTGGTAAATCGATGCACAGAAAACAAGTATCAAGCAATCATGCATTCAATATACAAAACATCAAGCATAAGTTGGATCAATTATCCCCAATTCTCTTCTTATGTAATAGAAACTTTCTTTAGCAAGGGGTTTAGTGAAAATATCAGCTAATTGTTTAGATGTGTCAACATATTCAACAATTATATCTCCACTTTGTATAGATCTCTTCTAAAATGATGTCTTATTTCAATATGTTTGGTTCTAGAATGCATTATATGATTTTTAGTTAGGCTTATAGCACTAGTGTTGTCACATTTGATTAGTACTTTCTCTAAGTGAACATCATAGTCAATAAGTTGTTGCTTCATCCAAAGGATTTGTGCACAACAACTTCCTGCTGCAACATATTCTGCTTCAGCAGTTGACAAAGCCACACTTGTTTGTTTCTTACTAAACCGGGAAACTGAAATAGACAACTATAAACACGAGAAGGGGGGGTTGAATTGTGTTTATCAGAATTTAAGCAAAGCTGAAATCTTTTCACAAACAGAAAGCTAGCTTTGGACGAGTGGAAGAATACAGGATGGACGGGTGACTATTGCAAACACACCACTTGACAGACGCAAGAAAACTAAAGCAATTAAAGAGTTTAAGGGAAGAGAGATTGACACGGTGATTTATCCTGATTCACTCTTTAAATCAAAGAGCTACGTCCAGTCCTTGGCAGCACCAAGATTTATCCACTATAACTGATAAGGTTACAGACTCAAGTATTATTTGCACACCTAGCCTCTTCAGGCTCGAGACAAATATTGCTTTCACACCTAGCCTCTTCAGGCTCACTTAGGTTTGTTTGAGAGATTGGGTTTGTAAAAATACAACTTCTCACAAGCAGATATTTCACTAACACTCAGAGAGTGGTTTAAATGTGAAGTCTAGGAAAGTCTGCGTAATAACTTCAAATGTTTGAAGAATACAGAATGAAAGAATAAAAGAATTAATGAGCAGAGTAATGACGTTTTTAATGTAGTGTGTATTCTCTTCTTTTTTTCATCTTCAATGACTTATGTATTTATAGTCTTCAAACATTTAGGATCCGTTAGAGACATTTTCTCAGATGTTGGCTTCAAGCAGAACTTCATTAAATGCAATAAAGTCGTTCTGAGCACCCATTAATGCAATAGAGTGGTTCTGAGCAGCCATTAATGCAATAGGAACGTTGGTTGTACTCTAACATGTAGGATCATGGCTTTATGCATCGAGATACAGCCATGTCAGAGTTGGGCAGAGAGCTTTTTGTACTTTGCTGAGTACACTCCCCTTTTTGTGGAATAAAGCATGTTGGAAGCATTCTTTTAGATTATCCAAGGTTGCTTGAGAGAGTAGTCTTCTGACTTTTCTTGATAATCGTGAAACTGAGTAGGAAAGAAGGCTTCAAGTCTCTTTCTGATTCTTGAACTAAGATTCTGATAATCCTTAGAGAATTTGCGTTCATAAGATAAGTGTTTCCATCTTGAAAATAATCACGTCTATCTAGTCATTTGAGTTTTCATTCGGGCTAGTAGATGAGCTCCATATTAAGGACCCAGCAAGTCCAAAGACTAGTGGACGAGCGCTTCTGTCACCTTTAGTGGACGAGCACTTCTATTACTCTAGTGGACGAGAGCCTCTATTACTTTACTGGATGAGAGTCTCAGTTAGTCTGGTGGACGAGAGTCTTAGTTACTCTGGTGGATGAGAGTCTTAGTTACTTTGGTGGACGAGAGTCTTTTGCCACGCCATTGGACAGACAATTTGACCTTAATGGATGCGCTGTTCTGATACTTTAATGGACTCAATGTTCTGATACTTTAATGGACGCGCTGTTCTGATGCTTTAATGGACGAGCTGTTCTGATGCTTTAATCGACGAGCTCCAAATGATTCCTTAAGTAGACGCACTTCTGATACCTTCAGTAGACGCGGCCTTCTGATACTTTTAGTAGGCGCGGCCTTCTATTACTTTTAGTGGACGCGGCCTTCTGATCTTTTAGTAGACGCGGCCTTCTGATACTTTTAGTGGACGCGGCCTTCTGATACTTTTAGTGGACACGGGTTTCTTTCTCTTACGTTTTGGACGTGCGCTTTAAACATTTGCGATGGACGTGAGCTTCAATCACTACAGTGTTGGACGGATGATTCTATTTCTTAATCTGCACACTCGATAGATAGGTTAGCAACCAATATGAAGGTTAATTAAATTATTAACCAATGTTTAGTTTCATCAAAACTTAGGAAAATGCACATCGGACATTTTAGAGACTTAACAGAAACTAATGAGTTCCCAAGTAAGTGGCAGGTTCCACTAGTACTCTTCCTATCTAACTTGCATCCAGCAAAGTCAAAGTCAGAGTATCCAATTAGATTACAAGTTGATCCCTTAGCATACCATAAACCCATGTCTTTAGTTCCTAGCAAGTATTTCATGATTCTCTTTACAGCTGTTAAATGAGATTCCTTAGGGTTTGATTGATATCTTGCACACATGCAAACACTAAACATTATATCAGGTCTACTAGCTGTAAGGTAAAGTAAGGAGCCAATTATACTTCTATATTTGGATATATCTATTGTTTTACCTTTTTTATCCTTATCCAAGTAACATGATGGGCTCATTGGAGTTGTCATCTCCTTTGCATTTTCCATGCCAAACTTCTTCAATAGTTCCTTGCAATACTTTGCTTGGCTTATGAAGGTTCCATCATTGCATTATTTAATTTGAAGTCCCAAGAAGAAAGTGAGTTCTCCCATCATGGACATCTCAAATTCATTTTTCATCAACTTGGAAAATTCCTTACACAATGAATCATTAGTAGCACCAAATATAATATCATCAACATATATTTGTACAAGTAGTATACTTTGACATTTTCTTTTTGTGAAAAGTGTTGTGTCAACCTTACCTTTAGTAAAACCTTTTTGTAATAGAAAGTTTCTTAGTCTTTCATACCAAGCTCCTGGAGCTTGTTTAAGTCCATATAAGGCTTTGGTGAGTTTATAAACATGGTTTGGAAAATCATTTATTTCAAAGCCTGGTGGTTGACCAACATATACTTCTTGTATAAAACCATTAAGGAATGCACTCTTAACATCCATTTGATATAATTTGAAATTCATAATACATGCATATGCTAGCAACATTTTTATAGCTTCTAGCCTAGCCACGGGTTCATAAGTTTCATCATAATCTATGCATTCTTCTTGATTATATCATTTAGCTACTGATCTAACCTTATCTCTAATTATAATGCCATTCTCATCAAGTTTGTTCCTAAACACCCATTTTGTACCAATTATCTGTTTATCCTTGGGTTTTGGAACAAGTTTCCAAACATGGTTTCTTTCAAACTGATTTAATTCTTCTTACATTGCCATGATCCAATTATCATAAACAATAGCCTCATTAGTAGTTCTCGGTTCAATTTGAGAGACAAAGGCCATGTGGTTGCATGCATTTCTTAAAGAGTGTCTAGTAGGTACCCCTTTGGATGTTGTTGTCCAATGGATGATTGTTTACAATTCTCCACTCCTTAGGTAGTTCATTATTTTGTTCCTTTTCTGGATTTTTTTAGAGCTTCTTCTTCTTTTGCCTTGTATTGCTCTTCTTCCAGTTGAGTTTCTTCATATGTTTCTGCATCATCATCACAAATATCCTTTCCCAACCTTTTGGGGTTAGATTCATCGAAAGTGACATGTACAGATTCTTCTATAGTTTGAGTTCTCTTGTTATAGATTCTAAATGCTTTACAAGTTAGAGAATAACCTAGGAAAATTCCTTCATCTGCCTTTACATCAAATTTTCCAAGATTTTCCTTTCTATTGTTAAGTACAAAGCACTTACAACCAAAAACATGCAAGTGTCATATGTTTGGTTTTCTTCCTCTATAAAGTTCATAAGGAGTTTTCTTTAAAATAGTCCTTATCAAAACTCTATTTAGCACATAGCAGGCTGTATTTACAAAGATCTGCCCAAAATTGTTTTGGTAAGCTAGTGTCATTCAACATAGTTCTTGTAATTTCCTCCAATGATCTATTCTTTCTTTCTACTGCTCCATTTTGTTGTGGAGTTCTAGGAGCTGAAAAATTATGTTGAATGTCATACTCATTATAAAAGTTGTCAAATTCCTCATTTTGGAATTCACCTCCATGATCACTCCTTATAGAAACAATTTTCATTTCTTTTTCATTTCTTTTTCATTTTGTACAAGTTTGGCCAATTTCTTAAAAGCATAAAAAGCATTATTTTTGTGTGCTAAGAACAATATCCAAGTATATCTGGAGAAATCATCCACTATTACTAAGGCATACAAGTTTCCACCAAAGCTTTTGATTCTAGATGGACCAAATAAATCCACGTGCAAAAGTTGCAAGGGTCTAGTTGTTGAAACAATGTTCTTAGGTTTGAAAGAGACATTTACTTGCTTTCCCTTTTGACATGCATCACATTGTCCATCTTTCACAAATTTCACTTTTGGTAATCCATCAACAAGATTTTTAGAAATTAGTTTGTTTAAGTGGTTCATGTGGATATGTGCAATCCTTCTATGCCACAGCCAGTTCTCTTCTTCTTTTGAAATTAGACAACATGCATTATTTGAAGAGATATTATCTAAGTCAAGCATATAGATGTTATCTATCCTATGGCCAATCAGTTTCAAATTTGCATTATTCTGATTTTCTATCATACAGCTATTGGAGTTGAATTTTACCTTGTAACCTTTGTCACATAACTGACTTATACTCAAGAGATCGTGCTTTAATCCGTCAACATATAGAATTGTTGTTGAGTCACTTCCTATGTTGTCAATGCCTAGTATCTTCTCTTTGTTATTGTCTCCATATGTAATACTTCCACTAGATTTTGGAGTGAATGTTATAGACTTGCTCCTGTCTCCTGTCATATGCTTGGAACAACCACTATCAAGGTACCATTTAACATTCTTGGCCTTCCAACACACCTACAAAACAGATTTACAAACTTTTCCTTTAGGTACCCAAATCTGGTTGGGTCCTTTGTTGTTAGTCATCACATATGTTCCCTTAGGAACCCATATTTGCTTAACATTTATCCTTGAAGGATTTCTAAAACAGCATGTAGAAGCAGTGCGTCCTTTTCTAGCACAATAGAAACATTTGACAAAAGGACTAGTAGATGACTTAGGTGCAACAAAAAGTTTCTTAAAAGCTTTTTCATGCATTGCTGGTTGATATCATATTCCAGCTTTATCATATACACATTTTTGTTGTCTAAGAATTTCATTAAGATTATTTCTTCCTAGAGTAAATTTAGAGAGAGTGGTTTTCAGTTTTTCAACCTCTTTTTCAAGCATACTGCAATTGGAACATGTAGAGCTAGATGCATTTAGCTTACTATTTTTAGCTTCCAATTCCTTATTCTTAATTTGAAGAGATGCATAATCATTACATTGTTTAGCAATTACTTTTCTACATGATATGAGTTGCTTAGCAATTTTCAGATATTCACTATGCAATTCATCATAGGCATCTTGCAGTTCATCATAAGTAGGGGGAAGATCATTTACCTCATCTTCAATTTGTGTCACTTTGATGACTGGTCATAAGGCAAAGATTTACCTCTTCTTCCTCGGATTCTTCAGAGGAATCCATGTCATTCTCCTCCCATGCTATGTATGCTCTTCTTGGCTTTTTGTTCTTCTTGTCTTTGGACTCAAAGTTGTCATGCTTGTCCTTCTTTTGAAGCCTTGGACACTCATTTTTGTAATGTCCAGTTTTTCCACATTCATAGCATTTTACATTTGTATTTGTACTTTCACCTTTTGAGAGATTCTTTTTGGAAAAGAAGTTTGAGGGCCTTTTGTTGAAGGTTTTCTTCTTTTTGAGAAACCTCTTGAATTTTTCCGACTAGTAGTCCCATATCTTCTTCAAAATCTTCATCCTCCTCAAGTTCTTCATCTTCATCACTGTCATGAACTTCTTTGGAGATATGAGCCTTTGGTGATAAACCTTTCTTTTTCTTCTCATTCTCTTCATGATCATTCAATCTATGAAGTTCCATCTCATGTTCTTTAAGCTTTCCAAACAGTGTAGCAATATTCATAGATTCTAAATCTTGAGCTTCAGCTATAGCAGTGGTTTTTGGTTGTCATTCTCTTGTCAAGCATCTCATAACTTGGTTGATTTGTTGTTCATCTGAGATAGTCTTTCCAAGTCCATTTAGTTGATTCACAATATGGGTGAACCTTCTTTGCATATCATTGATGTCTTCATCTTTCTTCATGTGAAAGAGTTCATACTCGTGCATAAGTGAGTTCATTCTTGCTCCCATCACATCACTTGTCCCTTCATGAGTAACTTGCAACCTATCCCACATTTGTTTTGCTGTCTTACAATTTGAGACCCTGAAAAATTCATCATAACTCAAAACAGCGGTTATAATATTCTTAGCTTTAGCATTATAACCTACTCTTTTCTTGTCCTCCATCATCCCAATCAGCTCTTGGCTTATTTGTCTTGGTGCCATTTGCATCAAGATTATGAGGGATGTATGGATCATTCTCAACAGCATCTAATACATCAAGACCACTTGCCTCGAGGAATATTAACATCCTTTCTTTCCAATACATATAGGCAGTGCCATTGAATGCAGGGGGTCTTGCTAGAGAAGTCCCTTCTCCCAAGATGTCATTTGAAGCCATCCTCTTAAGTTGTTAGGCTTTACACAAGAGTGAAAGCTCTGAGGCCACTTGTTGGTTGTGGCTTCTAATACTCAGGAAGGGGGAGGGGGGGGGGGGGGGGGGGAATGTAAGATTTGTGAAAACTTTTTCCTCGTTAAAATAAAACTGACACTTTTCTAAACTTTTGAAAAGGTTTTGCCAACCAACAAAACAAAGCAAGTTTTTGCCAAGTTATTTGATTCAAGACTTGATTCTTTATCAATAAAGATTGATGAAAGATAGTTTTTCAGATTAGAACAAACACAAAATTTTCTTTCACAAAGACTTAACCACATACATTCGACAATTTAAAGCAGTTAAAGAAGTTAAGGGATAGAGAGAAATGCAAACCGAGATTTATCCTGGTTCAGCTACCTCCTCTAGTAACCTACATCCAGTCTCCACAATCACTTGTGAGTTTCGTCCACTATCAATAAAAAATCAATTACAAAATTCTTTACAAAGCTTCACAACTCAGGTTCCTTCTACCCTGTGACAGCTTTCCAGAAAAAGCAATCTTGTAATCCCCAAGAGTCCCTTCTACTCTTGTCAAACCTCTAAAAGTTCCTTATACTCTTAGATCAATACTCAGAGAGACACCTTCTCTCCTTTCTCAGTAAAAGAATTGAATTACAGATTCTAAGAAATCAGAAATTACAACTTGAAACACTATCAAAAAACACTTTAACTATTCTCAATGAAAAATCTCTCTCTCAATTTCGTGTAAACTTTCAGAATTGAATGAATTTATTGTATTGAAAAACGTTTGCCCAAGCCTTTATATAGGTGTGTCAAAATAGATCCGTTGGGCACACTTTAAAAGTTAGTTAAGATCAAAACAAACTTTTAAACAAAAATTTATTCTGTCAGTCAATCGATTGCCTAATCGATGCATTAAACAAGATTTATAATTTTTGTACTAAGTACATCGATTGATCAATCGATTGGATTCTTGAAAGTTCTTGATTCCCATTGATACACAAATGTGTACATTAATTGTGTTCTTGAAAATCACAAGCATCAACAACCCATAAGTTTTTACATCGATTGCATGATCATTTCAAAAAAGTATTTACCTCTGTTTGGGCTTATGCATCGATGTGTCCAATCGATTGGCTCTTTGGAAATATGAGATTCTACTTCTGTTCTGTGTATGCATCGATGCACAAATCGATGTAATGTATATGAAAAACTTTCTTGGCCTCTGTTTGGCCTTATACATTGATGTAACAATCAATTGTATGCTTGTTTCAGAAATCACTGGCTTCTGTTTCACTCTATACGTCGATGTGCAAATCGATTTACAGAAGCTTAGATTGCATATATATCAAGTTGTTCTAGAATCAATCGATGTATACATTGATGTATAACAATTATACATTGATGTACACATAGGTTTTCATTAAAAAGTAGTTAATTAACTGAAAGTACATAGATGTACAGATCTTTCAATTAACATTTTTTTTTAAGTTCAGTTCTAATTTATGAAAACCATTTTGAATTTGGTTATTTTTTAGAGAGCTAAATCAAAGAAAATAAGTAAGTCTTTTCTTTACATAATACATTCTAATTACCTTTGCTTGAGATTCCTTGAATCTTCACTTGTGGTTTCTTCATCTTCAAGAATTCCAATATGATCCTTGCTTTGCCTTTGACTTTCTGCTTTGATCCTTTGAATTCATATCCTTGCACTAAATGATCTTTTCATAACATGTAATCTTGGCAAATAATTAGTGAATCAAAGTTTAATCAATGCTTAATTTTAGTCATTAATCAAGACATACAAGAGTCATTTTTCAACAATGGATATTAAGGTTTTATGGTTGATTTAAGGGAAAGAGAAACTTAAATATGGTTTCTGATGCATTGCTGGATATTAAGGTTTGTTTGGAAAGAGGAGCTTAAATATGGTTTCTAATTCATTGATGAATATTAAGGTTTTATTCTTCATTTCTAAATATTTCACGTCACACAAAATTATGTGCTGTTTTTTTTTATATTTTTTATTCAACCTTGGAGGAGGGAATTTTAGGGTGAAACTCATCGTAACTCATGCTCTCTGTTGCTTAAATTTATTGTAGGTTTCTCAGATTTCTATCCTTCTATGGACAAAGTTGTTCTTTCTATATGAGGAAGATGGAAATTAGGCTCGAATCATTTGGTTGTAGTTGCTGGTTTATTTGTTGCTATACCACGCAACATGTAACACACTGAAACTACAAACATCTCGGGTGTTGAAACTTTCGTTCTAAGGTCATTCTATCACTTCTGTTCTTATTGGTCGAAAGATATTAGCTTCAGATTTATAATGTACCGTCGGTGACACTTTTTTCGTTTTAACCCAAATTAGTAGGATTAACTTTTGTGTATATGTTATATATATCTTCCAAATATGTAGTGGGGGTATTCTTCGAAATATGCAGTAATAGGATAGTATAAATAAGTAATTTTGAACTTCTTGACATTTTTAAAATAATTTTGTGATGTCTGAATAAAATTGGAAGAATTTTTATTCATCTGGACTACTGCCTAAAATATTGTTTCATAGGTTGATTGTGGCTCCTTTTGTCATCAATTTACTATATAATAAAAGTAAGTCCTTTTCGCCACATGTCATTCATTGGAGCACTGTAGTAAATTGGAGTAAGTCCATTTTGCACGTGTCATTCATTGGAGCACTTTTTCCCCGCTCAAACTCACTCCCTTCTAAGTTCTAACCCAACGATAACCTTCTTCTACAACCTACAACACTCTTCAAATTTCTTTTACTCAAAAAATCACAATGAATGTCTATTTCATCACATTTTTCTCTCTCCAACTTTTCTACCTCACATTAATTTCCCTCCTTCATTACACTTACCGATAGTTTTCACTTTTCAAAATCTCACATTTTTCTCTCTAAAAAAATTATCTCTATTCCACCCCCACTAAAAGTATACTCCCCCCACCCCCCCAATATTATAAGCAAAAAAGTTGTAAAAAAGTTTCAAACTTTTTATCCAATATATAACAAACTTCAAATACTTATATCCAATTTAATAATGTTTTTTCAAAATACCCTTCATTTAATACAAATTATGTTTTTCAATGATTCCTTTTGTTCCCAACAACACAAGCTTAATAATTAAGATGAACGTTAATTTAGGTAACAACTTAGCTTTTTAAATAAGATTAACAATATTAAATGAAATTAACTACCTACTTTAATATGTGTGTTTTATTTAATTTTTGCTCTCCAAAATTTATTTCTTCTCAGAGTGTGTTTGAGAAAGATGGAAAAAAAAAAGATTATGCTGATAATCAATTTTTGTATAATCGATTATTGTGATAATCGATTATAATGAGAAAATGTTTTTGTTTGGGTCTGTTTGTTAAATTGCTATTTTATCTATTTCGTTTAAGTGGTGCAAAAAAAAATCACTTTTATATAGTAAATTATGAAAAAGGGTATGGAGTTATTTGTATAATTTAATAATATTTGTTTAGAAGTTAGTGTTGAGAATGAAAAATAATCAAATCACAACAATCTTAACCTAGAAAAAACTAGATGGCGTAAAACAGCTTTTTTTACTAAAAAAAATCTTTTTTTTATAAATTTAAGCAAAATGCCAAACATGATATATTATCTACGAAACAGCTTTTTAGCTAAAAAAATAGTTGAAATGGGGAAAAATAATATTTCTCAATCTCTATCAACAACTCCTCTCCCAGTCGTGTGTCTCCACTCTTTCCAGAAACCCTTCTCAAATGGCTTCTACTGTATGTTTTTTTCTTCTTCTTCTTAATATTGTTATTTATTTTTTAAAATTTTATTTTATTATCTTAAGTTCTTCTTTTCTGTACTGTATGATTAGATTTTATGAACTACAAGGAGCCATATTTTCTTATATTTCTGAAATTAAAACAAATACAAGGTACAATCCATTTTTTCTTGAGCATAAATCCTTAAAACTCCCTAAATTTATCATCTCAGAACCATGATATTCAGTTTTTTTTTTTAATGTAGCTGCTACTCTTCATTTTTGTTTTTAATGCTTAATTGGTCAGGTATGTCTCTCTTTAAATCTCACATTTTTATTTTGATTTATTTTTGGATTTCTGAATTTCTCTGCTTGTGATTTTTGCTTCATTTATGGATATTAAGGTTTTATGGTTGATTTAAGGGAAAGAGAAACTTGTGTCAAAAAAAAGGGAAAGAGAAACTTAAATATGGTTTTGGATATTAAGGTTTGTTTGGAAAGAGGAGCTTAAATATGGTTTCTAATTCATTGATGGATATTAAGGTTTTATTCTTCATTTCTAAATATTTCACGTCACAAAAAATTATGTGCTATTTTATTTTTTTTTGATTCAACCTTGGAGGAGGGAATTTTAGGGTGAAACTCATTGTAACTCATGTTCTCTGTTGCTTAAATTTTTTTGTAGGTTTCTCAGATTTCTATCCTTCTATGGACAAAGTTGTTATTTCTATACGAGGAAGATGGAAATTAGGCTCGAATCATTTTGTTGTAGTTGCAGGTTTATTTGTTGCTATACCAAGCAACATGTAACACACTGAAACTACAAACATCTCGGGTGCTAATGTAATATCCTAAAATTTTAAAATAGTATTTTCCTTTAATAAAAGATTAAACTATTATGAGGTTTAGTGTAAAAATTTTGTAGCATAAAAATTTATTGGAATTATACAAACTATTATAATGTTGCAATGTTTGGCTTTAGCCAAACTAGCGCTCCACATGAAAACAATTCTTTTGAATTGTTATTAGAGAGAATTGTGGGTCCCACGTGATAATTATTGGGAGAATTGGCTCTTACCCAAAATAAGAGTCCCTGGAGTGTGGTTTACCACCTATGATAGGGGTATCGAAAAGTAATACCACCGTAATGAGTATCAAAAGTAACATCCCCATATAATTGGGATGTCAAAAAAGAGCAATACCGCCTAAAAAGGGGTATCAAAGGTAACACAGCCGCACGTTGGGGTGTCGAAAAGGGAGAAATACCGCCATGTGCACATGGGAGGTATCGAAATAGAAATGTCCCCGACAGGAGGGTGACATCGAAACATTCCTCATGAGTAGGGGTGGGTAAGGGGACGCCATTATCATGTGATGTGTGAGATTTATGGCATGCCGGCAAGAGACTGGTTAGTTATGAGGCCTTCGAGCCACTTGGATTAATTTAGAATTTACTTGGAATGTGGAATGTGATGCATTGAGACGAGTTGATCTTATGCTATATGTATTTGACTTGATGAATTTTTTGTTGTTATTTAAAACATTTTTTATATATTATTTTGGGAAATTAGCGGATACCATGGACAGTTTTTCCGGTTACCGCACCGGCTGAGAACAACACTATTTTCAAAACATTTTATAAATGTATTGTTGTGCACATGGATTTTATATCTCACTATAAGTGTTGTTTTCAGAGCCCGAGGACATCGCTGTTGAGGATCCAGAGATCTGAAGAGTTATCTTTGATTAACTAGTTGGTTAGTAATGTAGTATGTATTAGAGTATTATGCGGACGACGTTCTTTGGTTTACATACTATTTTTCTCAGATTGTAATTAGACGCCCGGTTTTGAGACTTTTAGTTTTTATTCAAATGATTGGATTTAATGATATTTTTCAATACTTTGTAAATACTATTATTTT
Source organism: Sophora flavescens (assembly GCA_030762895.1). NCBI lineage: Eukaryota > Viridiplantae > Streptophyta > Magnoliopsida > Fabales > Fabaceae > Sophora > Sophora flavescens. The sequence goes on from CM061063.1 coordinate 10,345,041, forward strand.
ATTTAATACGAGGTATTTTCATACTTAGTTATTTGAGAAAAATTTTATGACTTGTGTTTTTTAATTAAATATTTTGAAGGATTTTTATTGAAATTAATTTGGGTAACTAATGTAACGAAGGGCGTTACATTTTTGGTATCAGAGCAGTTCGATTCTACATCGGATTGTGGTAGTGGGGCTTTTTCTAAAACAAAACTTGAGTGTATAGGATGCTTGTTAGAGTTATAGATTGTGCATGCTATTCTTTGGGATAGTGGACCTGATCAACCCAGTATTTCATTGGTAGTGAGCAGATTTATGGCTTTTAATAGGCGAGGGGCGAATGTTGCACTTGCATCGACTTGGGATCGTATGACCAGAGCTATGCAAGGGCAGACGGAGACTCTTCGTCAACTGAAAGGGAATAGAGGCCAGTCACTGGTGGAGTTGTGACAACCTAGGACCCTTAGCACGTGGGGCTTTTCGAATTCAAGAAGAACGAACCGCCATCATTCTTAGGGAGCTTAGATCTGAGGAAGACTGAATTTCTCCTTCTCGTATAGGATAAAAGGTTACTATATTGTTTGATTCAGGAGCAACACATTTTTTGATATATCTTTCATGTGTGAAATTTGAAGTTACCTATCTTTCATTTGTCCTTTGATTCATGAGTTGCTACTTCTTTGGGAGATAATCTTATTACTTCCAGTGCTCATTTAAATCATTTTCTTGTGCGTCGGGACGTGCCTTATGTCATCGTTCTTACTTGTTATCAATGTGTGGGTTGGATGCAATTATTGGCAAGGACTGTTTGTCGTCTAGACTTATTGTCATAAAGTACTCTGATAGGACTATTGTCTTCTTTTGTTACTTCTTCACAACCATTGTTGAGTGATCCTTCGGTGTCGACCCAAATTGTATTTCTTGTTTCTTGTAATAAGTGCCTAGTTGAAGGAGCTCAAAGACCGATGCATGCTCTTGTTTCCTGGTAAGGTATAGAATTATAGTGACATGACAGTAATACCTGTAGCGTGTGAGCAAAACATGTTCTCAAGACCTCCATGGGATGATTTTTTTTAAGGATGTGATTTCTTGATTTGTTTTGATTCTTTTTAATTTAAAAATGATGTGGAAATTGAAGTTTTCACATGTAGATTTATCTATTATGAAGAATCAATATTTTGGGGTTCTTGATTATTTGATTTGGAATTATTAAAATGTTTTCATGTTATTTGATGAATTAATTTGATAGATGTATATTTTTTTTAAGATTTATAAAGAATGTTTTAATTTATGGTTTTGTTTCTTCTGTTAAGGTGTAAATGTAGCTCCTTACTTTTATTTTCGTCCAAAATTTGTAGCCCTATCTCATTTTCATTTGCACTAGTCTCACTTGAGTTAATTTTCCTTTTCGTTTGATGGCAAAATTGTAAATCCCACTTGAATTGATTTGTCTTATTCTATATTTAATTGTTTTCCCGTGAAGTGTTGTTTCACCTTATCAAGTCACTTATGTTTGAATTGGTTTCACTTGCCAAATTCAAATGATACTTATTTGGAATCACAATTTGCTCATGTTTCTTGAAACACTGTTTCACAATGCAGTGATTTTTTTTATCGGATCCTAAATAAATATTTGTTTAATTACAATATGGGTCAAATTCCATTTCAATTATTTTTAAGAAATATGTTTGATTTTGTAATAATTTTTGCGTGCTTGTAGTGAAAAAAAAAATGATTGGAGTACGAGGTTGTGTGTGTACAATATGTAATTGGACAAAGTACTCATTTGGGATATGTATATTTTGCCTAGGATAGATGACCTTGGATCAGTTGAGTAGAGTGACAGTTGATTCTAGTAAAGTAAATGCAGAGATGGGATTAGAGAGTTAAATACAAGGCAACGAAGGTGGATGAAATTTCTTAGGAACTATGATTTTGAGTTGAAGAACAATTGTGAATGCCTAATTTTGTCCGGGTATTTTTCTTAATTAATATTTTTGAAAACAAAAAATAAATAAATAAATAAAAATAAATAAATAATGCAAAAAAATAAAAAAAAATGTTTTTTTTTTTATCCATTATAATTAGATGTAGCCCAATTTTATTCTTGTTGTTACAAGCCCATGATCCAAACCCAAATCAAAATAATAAAATAAATAAATAAATAATAATTAAAAAATTAAAAATTAGAAGAGAGACGTGGTTTTTTGCCTGTGATGCTTTTTCACATCCTTGCTTTGTCCTCTTCCAATTTGAGGTAAACCAGCTTTCTTTTTTATTTCCCTTATTTTGTTTTCTTTCACTTTTTTCCAGAAAGAGGGGGGACAACATCCCTGCCCCTACACCTGCCAGGAAGAGTAGTGGGAGCACCACACCATGGCACCACAATCTGTCCAATTTTCGTCCTCCCCCTTTCAAAGCAAATAACATATTTTTGTTCTCTTCCTCATCTTATATATACACGTTATATTTCGGGGGGGGGGGGGGGTCTTGATCTCATCAGCATAAGGCAAAAAAAATTTAGTGTGAAAACAGAAGAGTTTAAAGCAAAGAACAGAGTCACAATTACAAAACACTTCTTAGAGCAGTAAAACAAATACTCAAAAAAAATTGTTCAAAGGAGGGAGAGAACCAGACGCCGTTGTCCGGTTGCTGCCAGGCCACCGCTGCTTCGTCCACTGCTGTCCGCATCTCGCCCACCGCAGCATACAAACCTTTGTCTCCGTCGGCTAGCTCCGCCACCACAGCCCGACGCCCCTCCGTTCTGTCCAGCAGCACGTCAACCGCTATTGTCTCATCACCGTTCGCGCCCTCCGCCACATCTCAGGCCAGAAGCTTCGCCGCCGCACCAGATCCACCAACACCACCGAACCGCCACCATCTCTACCGCGGACTCAGTCACAAACGGCCAAACGCAAATCCGCGTCTCCGGAACGGCCATCCACCGCACGAGCCGCCGTGGGCCAGACGTCCTCCCTCCGCCGTTGTCGTGTCCGTTCACGCATCCACTCCCCCTCCTTGGTTCTTCTCGTTTCTGTGGGTAACGAAGGCTAAGCCTCTAATGCTTTGCTTTTACCTTCATTTTATTCATTTTAATTTTTGTTTTATGTTATATACTTAAATACTTATTAGGTTATCACTTATCAGGTTCTAATGGTGGGCTTGTGCAGCACGTTTTTTTATGTTGTTTTTTTTTTGTTTCAGTAGGATTTGGGCCAAGCTGAAGACAAAAAGAGAAATTTGTCCCCTTTTTTTAAAAAAAAAAACTTTTTGGGCAATGTCTGTTAGGCCCAAAATTTTGTTTTTTTAATGTTTGTAACTGGGCCAAGGATGTAGTGAGGCCCATCAAAAAGAAACATAAGCTGTGGGCTAATCACTAGGCCTCTCTCTTTTTTTCTTTCATAAGTCTGGGTCTAGTTAAAACAAAAAATTAAATAAAAATAAAAATAAAAAAGACTCTTAAAAAAGATTTTCAGTTCTTTTTTAAAAAAATCTTTTTTTTTGGAAAAAAAAGAATAAAAAAATGAAAAAAAATCATTTCTTTCTTAAAAAAGAGGAGTTTGTTGTTTATTTGTTCCTCAATTGAAAAATCCTTTTTTAAATTACAAATTCCCTTTTCAAAAAGGGGTAAAATAATAAATCATCTTTTAAGATTTTTTGACTCTTTGTTCATAATGAAAATTCTTCCCAAATAAAACCTTTTTTTAAAGAAATTATTTTTTTGTAAAAAAATCTTTTGAGTTCATGCAACAATCTACAATGTTGATGTATGATTTTTCATCCTCAAGTATTGTATGAATTGTAAGGGTTCATCGTATAGCTCCGCTATCTTTAACCCTGTGCAAGGGTGAATTCCTTTTTGTATAAAATAATAAATGTTTTCAATTTACTCCTTTGATTCAATTTTATAAAATAAAATCTTTTGAATTCACGCAACAATCTACGACGTTGATGTATGACTTTTCATCCTCAAGTGGCGTATGAATTGTAAGGGTTTATCGCATAGCACCGCTATCTCGGGCCCTGTGCATAAGTGGATTAATTTCAAAATAAATCCATTTTCAAATTATTTACAAGAAATCAAATTCCCACTCAAAAATTAAAATCAATAAACCAACCAATTAAATCTTTTTCCAAAAGAACTACGTGGCTTTGAGTTTCCCATCGCACCCGGGAATACGTAGGAGTAAGATAAATCATCCTGTCAAGCCAAAACTAATTTTTCCCCCTTATTTTTGTGTCTCATTTTATTTATGAATAACTAATTAAAATATTTAAATTTATATTATTTAGGGATGCCCTATGGACTCGGGTACCATGTTCAATCCCTTAGATTTAAGGTTGCTCTGTGGACTTATGTGTCATGTTCAACCTCATTTAGGTTTTATCAACAATATTTTTTAAAATACAAAACCAATAAATAAATACAAAATATTAAAAAAAAAATCTTTCTTGTAAATAATTTTTGGGGTAAAATAAATATTTAAAAGGTTATTAAAATGTTTTTCACAATTAACTTGAAGTACTGTTTTTAAAACAGGCGATGTAGGGTGCTAACACCTTCCCTACTCGTAACCGACTCCCGAACTCAAAATCTCTATGTTATTTTTAAAAGACCAGTTTCCTTAAAATAAATGGTTTTTTTCCAATGTTTTTCCCAAATAAAATATTGGTAGCGGCTCCTCTTTTTTTACCTTCTTTTTGCAGTGTCCGGACGGGACGGTCGCGACAGCTAGCGACTCCACTGGGGATTTTTGAGAGTCAGGCCTATCATAGTTGGTTGTGCAAATTTTTTTTTAAACGGCTTTGAAAATATTTGTTTTACCCTTTTAGTTTTATTTCCTTTTTTAATGCTTTCATAACTGCTTTTGTATATTCTTGCAACCTTAGGGTAGAGAACTTTTGTATTGGTGTTGTTTGTTCCTTTTTTGCAGGTTTGGGGTAGTTTTGTTTTAATAGGTTTTTGTGAAGTTTTGTATGCTCCCATCACACACATCACTATCACATGTTGCACACATTTTTGGGCTCTATACCCGAGTCTTGGAATGTCATAAGATTAGAAGGGGCTTCAGTGATGTTATTGTGATGCTTTTGCATCCCTGACAGTCACTGATTCTCCTGCTCGGATTGCTACCGGTACATGGACTACCATATTGTGACTTATTTGTCCCTATGGTGAGGTTCATGGATTCGGATCCTTATCTTTTAGATGAGGGTAATCCGGGGACCATATGTTTAGGTGTCTAGATCTGTCCCGAAAGTCATGCACATAAAATGCCATTAGCAGCCTACCAAAATAGGGTCTTGACTTCAGAAGTCCCAACTTTAGGATATGACTTATGTAGGACAAAAGGGAGCTCATTCCATCTTTTTCTGCAACATGAATAATCACATTTATATCTCATGCGTCATAACGATTTTCTGCACGTATCCCACATGCTCCTTAACATGCCACTCATTCGTGCATCCTGTTACACTCATTATTATATTGTATGCCCGTGCATGTAGTATTTTAGGCCATGCATCATCAATATGTCATTCATTCATGCATCTTGGTACACTCTCATGCATAAGTAATTTTGCTTTCCAAATGTTATTAATAAAATAAAATTTCTCTTGCACAGATAGTTTGGTGAGAGATAACATCTTTGGTAACAAGAGATGGAAAAAGTCAGACACACTAGCAATGCTTTAGCCACCAAGAGCTCCAGGGTGATTTTGAACTCATTAGAGAATCTGAAAGAGTTGAGCCAATCTTTGCCTCAAGAACATCGAAAAAGCTTCGTCAAGAAGTATGGAGGGATCTTGGACCTAATTTCCATACCGGTTCAAGCTACTGCTTTCAGTGCTCTAAGTCGGTATTGAAGCCCACATCTCAGATGCTTCGAGTTGCCAAACATGGACATTACACCCACCATTGAAGAATATACTTGCCTGTTAAGGTTGCCAATCCAGAAAAATCCCATCGTGTACTTTTGCATGGGACAATACTTGACCACTGCAAGCATAGCAAGGTTACTAGGGCTTCCTGAAATTGAAGTGAATTTGACCGGGCACTCAAACTCGCGAGTGTTGACCCGAAAATTTCTTGAAAATCATTTGAGGAAACTAATGGATCGACAAGGCTGGGAAACCTTTGAGAGGGTATTGGCACTTGCAATATATGGGTTGGTTCTATTTCCATCGGCGCTAGACATGATAGATCAAGCAGCAATGGACATGTTCTTCACAGTTGAAAGAAAGAAAAACCCCGTGCCGACAGTATTGGCTGAAACGTTTTTGACTCTAGAATTTTGCCAGCGGCATCCAAAGGGGAAGCTCAGATGTTGTGCACAGTTGCTCCATGTATGGGTCATGACTCACATGTACGCAAAAGGCAATATCAACCACCATTCAGATCCACTAAGAGGCTTCCATAACATCCCTACAAGACAGCTTAATGAAGAGGAATGGAAGAGCGAGTTTGACAAAGTGGAAAGAGACTCTTTTAAGTGGGTATGCCCATGGTACGAAAGTCAACAGGGGCAAGATATCATTTATAGTTGTGGTGACTATCCAAATGTTCCTTTAATAGGCCCGAGAGGGTGCATATCCTACATACTCGCCATAGCCTTACGATAACTTTGTTGGACGCAAACCGTGCCACGAGAAGAACAACTTGGTGGATGCTATTTTCGATACGAGGATGGTGAGAATACCAAGTTGTTGGCAAAATAAGTTAGAAATTCATGGAAAAATGTGAGGATGGCGGGGAGATCACAATCGGGCCGACCAATCCTAATCATTATCTCAGAGTATGAAGCATGGAGAAAATCAAGGAAAGGTCCCATCAACATTCCTGCAGAAAGCACGAAAGCTGAAGATCACTCCCATTCGGTAAATTAAATGACAGAACAACTGAAAGTCCTGGAAGCACAAATGAAGGAAATGGAACAACAAAAGCAAGATGTCTAGTTGAAAATAGTCATTGGTCAGAAGCGTTGTGAGAAGTTAACAAAGGAAAATGAACATTTAAAATATTTGTGTGCAGATATCTCTGTAACCTCAAGAGTCCGGAAGAATACAGACAAGGTCTTGCCGAGCGTCATGACTAGGATCCAGAATCTTGAAAGTAAAGTATTGTCCTTGACAACAGAGAGGCATCAACTAAGAAAAGAAAAGCGTCAGTTAGAAGAATAAGTCATTCAGCAAGGAGATGTGAGAAAGTCATTGGAAGTGGAAGTCAATCGACAAAGGGAAGTCAATGCCAACTTACAGAAGCAAATTTGTGCACAAGACAGGATGACTGATGAATTGGTGCAAAAGATCCAAGAGCTAAATATTCTATTAGTCGAAATCAAGAAGCAGTGCAATTTAGGGTGGACCTCGGCAAAACACTATCACGATCAAGTGGTTCAAGCAATGAATGCCGTGAAGTGGTGGAGAGAAGAGGCGCGAGAGCGAGGGATAGATATTGACATATGGAAAGAAAGATATATGAGCATGAATTTGGAGCTAAGCTATTGTATTCCGAATTTTGTCCAACGCTTTGAAAAGGCAGAAAAAAAAATCGTGCGGACCCTATGCTTCGTCTCCCGGCTGAGTTGGATGATTTCATGCAAATGTGTGGAGGGTTTGCTCGAAGGCTAAAAAGAAAGAGACCTAATATATTGACTATAAGATGAAAATGTTGTAACAATGTCGAGAATTATGATGTAATCCCAATCTATGTATCGTTTTGATGAGATTTAAATGAAATATGTCCTTGCCTCCATAATTCTATGTATTGCTTTGAGGAGTTTTTAATGAAATCAGTCCTTGCTCCTATGATTCCTTCGCACTCCAACTCTTGCACTTGACTTGCGACGACACCTATCGTGGAGCATGGTCTTCCTTTAGTATGTGGTCCACTACATCTTTGCCTTATAGGATTCTTCCTTCTGCACAAAGGGTAGGACGAGATGTCTCAATTCAGAATTGCTAGTGTGTTTGAGACAACATCTATTGTGGAGAGTTGTTTCTCCCCTAGATTTGTTGTCAACTCCATTCCATCTAATTAGCACAATGCTCTCTGTGCGGGATGGAGGGACCATCTATTGTCTGTTATAAGGTGTTAACTCAAAAAATATATATAATAATAAACTCCAAAGGTGATTTTCATAAAAGCTTTTTTGTATTTTTCCAACATTTTGTTCTCACTTTTGTTTTGATTAAAACAGTGTGTGGCTTTTCTGAACAATTGCTCCAAGACACCCTTATCGCACTCGGTCACAGATAAGAGCCATGGCGGATGAACTAGAAGAAGTCCAAGAGATCAGGGATGAAGTCAGTCAAATCAAGGATCGGATGACTAAGATGATGGAGATCCTACAAGCAATGCAGAAGGAAAAGAACACAGAGGAGAACCCTCCAGCCTTGAATGAAGGACATCCGGCCACACCTCTCATTCCTCCCGGTCTTGCTCAAATTCCTATTCAAGGCTTCAACCAACCAAGGGTCATGATGCCTCTCACTATTTATCCAAGCAACCAAACTCATCTTTCATTTGACCCGAACATTCCCCCATACGGTTTGCCTCGTAAATTTTTGTGCCACCAACGGCCCCCAGCCCACAAGATGGTATTCAAAACTCCGAACATATCACTCAGACACAAACCCTCGCCGATGCTGTCGAAATGCCACAAACACAAAATGTCAACCCTACAGATGGTAACACCCCGACAGTGACACTTTCTGCCAATCCAAAAAATCCATAATACACCCTACATTATGGACCCCAGGGGACTCAAATGATGCCAAACTTCGGGTCCTCCTACATGCCATACCCCTTTCCCCAGAATATGTACTGTGAAACTCCAGTGAATCAGTCGGGAGGGAATTCCCAATCTAAAGAAAAGTTGGAAGTTTAGAGGAGAGACTGTTGGCCATTGAAGGGGCAAATAGTTATGGTCTTCGGGATCCCTCAGAGCTTTGCCTGGTGCCAAATGTTGTAATTCCACCAAAATTTAAGGTACCCGATTTTGACAAATATTTGGGAACCACTTGTCCCAAAAACCATTTGACCATGTATGTAAGGAAAATGGCATCATACGCTCAAGATGATAAGATCTTGATTCACTTCTTCCAAGACAGTTTAACTGGGGCAGCTTTAAATTGGTACACGCATCTAGAACGAGCCCACGTCCGATCCTTCAAAGATCTAGCAGATGCATTCCTGAAGCAATACAAGTACAATATTGACATGGCTCCCGATAGGATGCAACTCCAAAATATGGCAAAGAGAGACATAGAGACTTTCAAGGAGTATGCGCAACGATGGAGGGAACTGGCTGCTTAAGTAGAGCCTCCATTGGCCAAGAAAGAAGTTGTGGCAATGTTCATTGATACACTCCAGTCGCCTTTCTATGATAGAATGATTGGAAGCGTGTCATCGAACTTTTCTGACATGGTCATTATCGGTGAAAGAATCGAAAGTGGAATGAGGACTGGCAAAATCATTGATACTTTATTAGCAAATGGCCCAAAGAAAGCCCTGTTTGTGAAAAAGAATGAGGGAAAAGCACATGCAGTAACCTTCGAACAAAAGAAATCGAACCAATTTAAACCAAACCAAACACCCGCCTTCCAAGCCCAATACGCCCCATATTACCAACCACCTCCATATCACCAAGCCAACCATCCATACATCGTTGCCACCTCACAATTTCCAAATCCTCAACAGATGGCTCCTTACCGACCATCATACCCTTCGCAGCCTCAAACACACCCTACCATGCCACCTCGAATTGTTCAACCCCTAAATCCAAACCCAAACACCAGCCAAACAAGACCACCGTATAACTCGAAAAGAAAGCCAGTGCGTTTTGACCCGATACCCATGACCTACACTGAACTATTCCGTCAACTTGTGAGCAAATCCGTGATAACTCCTATCCCGACAAGACCAATAGAACCTCCTTATCCAAAGTGGTATGACCCAAACGCTCAATGTGAGTATCACGATGGGGCCATAGGTCATTCCATCGAGAATTGTAAAGCTTTGAAGTTTAAGGTGCAAGACCTGATTAATGCCAAATGGTTGAGCTTTCAGAAGGATGCTCCAAATGTGGCACAGGGTCCTATGCCAATTCACGGGGTTTCGGGAGTCAATGCCATTGAAAGCTTCTTGGAATATACTCTCAAGAGTAAAGTGGCCGATGTTAGGACTCCTATGAGAGTTATTTTCAGAGAAATGTGCAAATGCGGATTGATCCAAATCCCGATCATGGAAGAAAAGGCCCTCGATAAAGAGATAAGGTGTGACTTCGACGGGAATATAGGGCATTCTATTGAAGACTGTGTAGAGTTTCGGAAAGTTGTGCAGCAGTTAATGGATATGAAGATTATCTTAATTGATTGTGAATCAAATGAGTATGGCATTAATAAGGTTACTGAATCTACAATTTCCCCAACCCTAATTAAAATAACCCTTTTTACTGTTGTGGTTAATCCTCAACCAGTTCTTGATCAAGTCACTCTGAAACCAGTGGTGATATACTATACTGAGAAGAAACCTTTGCCGGTTCCAAGTGGGCCAACACCAATTGTTATCCTAGTCCCAGGTCCTTTCCCTTTCAAGGACACTAAAACGGTACCATGGAAATATGATAGACAGGTTCAACCCAATCCTTCCGAAGGGACTACTGTGGTTACCAACATTTCAGGAATTGGTGGAATGACTAGGAGTGGTCGCATTTATACTCCAGAGGTATTGCGAAGGGAGGGAACATAAAAGGAAGAAAAAGATCGCAAGGGGAAAGAGAAGGTGGAAGGGATGCCTGCTGAAAAGGATACAAAAGGGGGTGATAATAAAAAGGAGGTATCTGATGAAAAAGCCGGCGAATTCTTGAAGTTCATCAAGCAAAGCGAATACAGGATTGTGGATCAATTGAATCAAACTCCAGCTCGGATATCTCTTTTGTCTTTGTTGATGATTTCTGAGTCACATAGGAGAGTACTGATGAAGGTGTTGAATCAAGCTCATGTCTCTCATGACATCACAGTTGACAAGTTCGATAACATCGCGGGTAACATCGTTGCTGATAATTATGTCACTTTCACTGATGATGAAATTCCAGCTGAAGGAATAGGGCACAACAAGGCGTTAAACATTTCTGTGAAGTGTCAAGATCATGTCATGGCTAGGGTCCTCATTGATAATGGCTCTTCTTTGAATGTAATGCCAAAGTCAACACTGGCAAATTTGCCTTTCGATGGAACTCATATGAAGCCAAGTACAATGATTGTAAGAGCTTTCGATGGCACCCGAAGGGAAGTCATGGGAGAAATTGAATTGGCCATTCAGATTGGCCCTTGCACCTTTGAAATACTCTTCCAAGTAATGGACATCACACCAACTTACAGTTGTCTCCCAGGACGACCATGGATCCATTCGTCTGGAGCTGTACCTCCCACATTGCACCAGAAAGTGAAGTTCATTGTCGATAGTAAGTTGATAATTGTTTCTGGAGAGGAGGATATGTTACTGAGTAAGCCATCAACAACCCCTTACATTGAAGCTGCCGAAGAAGCTCTCGAGACCGCTTTCCAATCGCTTGAAATTGCTAATGCCACTTATGTTGGGGATGGTGGTCCACTCTTGAAACCTCAGTCATCTAAAACGTCCATTATGATGCCTAAGGTTATGCTCAAAGGAGGATACCGGCCTGGAAGCAGTTTGGGGAAGAATAGCCAAGGTGTCACTGACATCCTCATGCTCACTGAGAACAAGGACAGGTTTGGGTTGGGATATAAACCCACTAAGACCGACAAGATGAGGGTTATAGAAGAGAAGAAAAGGAAGAGGTTGGCTCGGCTGGAAAATCGTGAATACGAGACTGAAAGGGTTCCTATCTGTGACATTCGACAGAGCTTCCGAAGTGTAGGGTTCGCATTCCTGGACCAAGCAGCAGCTGTTGAAGATGATTATCTCGCCGATCATGGTGTCAATTTGGTGTATCCATGCCCTCCGAATATAGAGCTCAACAATTGGGAGGTCATTGAGTTCCCCAAGACCATAGAGTTTTTTGCAAAGTAATTTTGCAATGCTTATCCTTTAGCTCTGCCCAAGGCTTTATGAATTTTGTTGTAATGGGCTTGTTTCCGTTTCAGTATGACTTATCAATAAATGCATGCATTCAATGTCTTTATGTTCTTATCTCTCTTTTTAATTTCGCTTTTATTCATCGTTCATCACCAATAAATGTAGTTTCCCATCTTTAACCTTTATTCATTCATCTTTCCCTGATAACTATCAAAATGCAGATCTAAAAGTGACTCTCTTGAAAATGACAGTGTTAGTAACTCAACGTACAATTTTGACTATCACATTGATCATACTGACGAGGTTGTTGATGATGACGGGGAAGTCCCTCCTGAATTATTGAGGTTGGTAGAACAAGAAGCCAGGGAAATTTGGCCCCATGAAGAGCCGAGTGAACTAATTAATTTGGGAACCGAAGACGATAAAAAAGAGGTCAAGATTGGCCTTTCCCTGAAAGAAAAGGAGCGAAGTAGGTTGATCAGGTTGTTGATAAATTATAAAGATGTTTTTGCATGGTCGTACTAAGACATGCCAGGGTTAGACCCTAGTGTAGCAGAACACAAACTGCCATTAAAGCCGGAGTGTCCTCCAGTAAAACAGAAGCTAGGAAGGATGAAAGCGGAAATGTCTTTAAAGATCAAGGAGGAGGTCAAGAAGCAACTGGATGTGGGTTTCCTAGAAGTGGTAAAGTACCCTCAATGGGTTGTTAACATCGTTCCTGTCCCCAAGAAAGATGGAAAGGTTCGAATGTGTGTCGACTATTGAGATCTGAACAGGGCAAGCCCAAAATATGATTTTCCTCTGCCTCATATTGACGTTCTTGTAGATAATACTGCCCAACATGCATTATTCTCTTTCATGGATGGATTCTCAGGATATAATCGGATCAAGATGGCACCTGAAGATATGGAGAAAACTACATTTGTCACTTTATGGGGAACCTTTTGTTACAAGGTTATGCCCTTTGGCTTGAAAAATGCTGGGGCAACATATCAGCGGGTTATGGTGGCTTTATTCCATGACATGATGCATAAGGAGATAGAAGTTTATGTAGATGACATGATTACCAAGTCCAGATCCGAAGATGACCATGCTGATAATCTGCAGAAACTTTTTGAGCGATTAAGAAAGTTTAAGCTCCGATTGAATCCAGCCAAATGCACTTTTGGAGTGAAATCAGGCAAGCTTCTGGGGTTCATTGTTAGTCAAAGAGGAATAGAGGTTGATCCTGAAAAGGTTCGAGCAATCATCGACATGCCAGCACCTCGAACGGAGAAGGAAGTTCGTAGGTTTTTAGGAAGATTGAACTACATTGGCCGGTTCATATCTCAACTAGCCGCGACATGTGAACCAATCTTTAAATTGCTGCACAAAAATCAGGTTGTGACATGGAATGAAGATTGTCAAAGAGCCTGTGAGAAGATCAAACAATACCTACAGGAGCCTCCGGTCTTGGTTCCCCCAGTGCCGGGAAGACCTCTCATCATGTATTTGACTATGCTAGATGAATCAATGGGTTGTGTACTGGGGCAACACGATGAGTCAGGAAGAAAATAACATGCCATCTATTATCTAAGCAAGAAGTTCACCAGTTGTGAAGCCAACTACTCACTGCTGGAACGCACTTGCTGTGCTTTAGCTTGGGAGGCCCGCCGTTTGAGGCATTACATGTTGTGTTACACTACCTGGTTGATGTCCAAAATGGATCCAATTAAGTATATCTTTGATAAGCCTGCCCTGACTGGAAAAATTGCTCGCTGGCAAGTCCTGCTATCAGAATACGACATTGTCTATGTCACCCAAAAAGCAATAAAAGGGAGTGCTCTCGCAGAGTATCTAGCCAATCAGCCAGTAGAAGATTATGGATCGATGCAATGTGATTTCCCAGATGAAGATATAATGGCTTTGTTTGATCGCGAGCAATCACCAGAAAAAGAAAAGTGGACTTTGTTATTTGATGGAGCTTCTAATGCCTTGGGGCATGGAATTGGGGCAATACTAATCTCACCGGAAAATGATTATTTCCACATCCTTTGCAAGGCTTTGCTTTGATTGTACAAACAATATAGCTGAATATGAAGCTTGTGCGCTCGGGATCCTGGCAGCAATAGAATCAAAGGCAAGGATACTGAAGGTATATGGGGACTCTGCATTAGTCATCCAGCAGCTAAGAAGGGAATGGGAAACCCGAGATGCCAAGTTAATCCCATACCATGATTACATCAAAGGTTTAATTGAGCAGTTTGATGAAGTCACATTTCATCATATTCACCGAGAAGATAACCAATTAGCTAACGTGCTGTCTACCTTGTCCTCAATGTTCAAAGTAAGTGACGAGAGGAACCTATCACTCATCAAAATGGAAAGCCGTGATCATCCTGCATATTGTCAAATGATAGAGGAAGAGTCTGATCAAAAACCGTGGTACCATGACATCAAATGCTTCGTCCAAAGAAGGGAATACCCTTCGGGCGCTTCAGAAAATGACAAAAGAACCCTAAGAAGACTTGCAATAGGTTTCTATTTAGATGGATATATTCTCTACAAAAGAAATCATGACATGGTGTTGTTAAGATGTGTTGACGCGAAAGAAGCTAAACGAATAATTGAGGAGGTCCATGAAGGATCTTTCGGAACACATGCGAGAGGGAATGCAATGGCAAGAAAAATCTTGAGGGCTGGCCAATACTGGTTGACAATGGAGGCAGATTGCTTTAATTATGCGAAGAGGTGCCATAAGTGTCAAATATATGCTGATAAGGTTCATGCACCGCCAACTCCCTTGAATGTCATGACGGCACCTTGGCCATTCTTAATGTGGGGAATGGATATGATCAGTCCAATCGAACCAAAAGCCTCAAATGGGCATCGCTTCATTCTTGTTGCCATTGATTATTTCACAAAGTGGGTTGAGGCTGCATCATATGCCAATGTGACCAGGAATGTCGTGATCAAATTTGTAAAAAGAGAATTAATTTGTCGTTAGGGGTTGCCAAATGAGATTATCACTGATAATGCGACTAACTTGAACAACAAGATGATGAAAGAGATGTGTGAAAACTTCAAGATAAAGCATCATAATTCCTCCCCATATCGCCCAAAGATGAATGGAGCAATTGAGGCCGCTAATAAAAATATCAAGAAGATTGTCCAAAATATGGTGGTGACATATAAGGATTGGCATGAGATGTTACCTTTTGCTTTGCACGGCTACCGTACCTCTATTCGCACCTCGGCAGGGGCAACTCCGTATTCTTTAGTTTATGGGATGGAAGCAGTACTCCCGATTGAAGTAGAGAACCCCTCATTAAGGGTATCGAGAGAGGCAGAATTGGAAGAAGCCGAGTGGATCCAAGATCGACTCGACCAATTGAACCTTATTGAAGAGAAAATATTAGAAGTATTGTGTCATGGCCAATTGTACCAGAAAAGGTTGATGAGAGCTTACGAGAAGAAAGTACGCCCCCGACAATTTCGGGAGGGTGATCTAGTGCTCAAAAAGATCCTACCAATCCAAAAGGATCACCGTGGGAAGTGGACCCCGAACTACGAAGGACCTTACGTTGTGAAAAAGGTGAAATAGACAACTATAAACACGAGAAAGGGGGTTGAATTGTGTTTATCAGAATTTAAGCAAAGCTGAAATCTTTTCGCAAACAAAAAGCTAGCTTTGGACGAGTGGAAGAATACAGGATGGACGAGTGACTATTGCACACACACCACTTGACAGATGCAAGAAAAACTAAAGCAATTAAAGAGTTTAAGGGAAGAGAGATTGACACGGTGATTTATCCTGATTCACTCTTCAAATCAAAGAGCTACGTCCAGTCCTTGGCAGCACCAAGATTTATCCACTATAACTGATAAGGTTACAGACTCAAGTATTATTTGCACACCTAGCCTCTTCAAACTCAAGACAAGTATTATTTGCACACCTAGCCTCTTCAGGCTCAAGACAAGTATTATTTGCACACCTAGCCTCTTCAGGCTCACTCTGGTTTGTTTGAGAGATTGGGTTTGTAATAAATACAATTTCTCACAGGCATATCTTTCACTAACACTCAGAGAGTGGTTTAAATGTAAGGCTCAGGAAAGTCTGCGTAATAACTTCAAATGTTTGAAGAATACAGAATGAAAGAATAAAAGAATTAATGAGCAGAGTAATGGCGTTTTAATGTAGTGTGTATTCTCTTGTTCTTCATCTTCAATGACTTATGTATTTATGGTCTTCAAACATTTAGGATCCGTTAGAGACATTCTCTTAGATGTTGGCTTCAAGCATAACTTCATTAAATACAATAGAGTCGTTCTGAGCACCCATTAATGCAATAGAGTCGTTCTGAGCAGCCATTAATGCAATAGGAACATTGGTTGTACTCTAACATGTAGGATCATGGCTTTAAGCATTGAGATACAACCATGTCAGAGTTTGTCAGAGAGCTTTTTGTACTTTGCTGAGTACACTCCCCTTTTTGTGGAATAAAGCATGTTTGAAGCATTCTTTTAGATTATCCAAGGTTGCTTGAGAGAGTAGTCTTCTGACTTTTCTTGATAATCGTGAAACTAAGTAGGAGAGAAGGCTTCAAGTCCCTTTCTGATTCTTGAACTAAGATTCTGATAATCCTTATAGAATTCACGTTCATAAGATAAGTGCTTCCATCTTGAAAATAATCACGTATATCTAGTCATTTGAGTTTTCATTCGGACTAGTAGACGAGCTCCATATTAAGGACCCAGCAAGTCCAAACACTAGTGGACGAGCGCTTCTGTCACCTTTAGTGGACGAGCACTTCTGTTACTCTAGGGGACGAGAGCTTCTGTCACCTTTAGTGGACGAGAGCCTCTGTTACTTTACTGGACGAGAGCCTCAGTTAGTCTGGTGGACGAGAGTCTCAGTTACTCTAGTGGACGAGAGTTTCTTGCCATGTCATTGAAAGGATACAATCTGACCTTAATGGACACGCTGTTCTGATACTTTAATGGACGCGCTATTCTGATACTTTAATGGACGAGCTCCAAGTGCCACGTCATTGGACGGATAATTCTGATACCTCACTGGACGGGCTTTTCTGATACTTTGATGGACGCGTTATTCTTATACTTTAATGGACGCGGCCTTCTGATACTTTTAGTGGACACGGCCTTCTGATATTTTTATTGGACGCGGCCTTCTGATATTTTTAGTGGACATGGGTTTCTTTCTCTTGTGTTTTTGGACGTGCGCTTCAAACATTTGCGATGGACGAGAGCTTCAATCTTCAAACAGTGTTGGACGGATGATTCTATTTCTTAATCTGCACACTCAATAGATAGGTTAGAAACCAATGTGAAGGTTAATTAAATCATTAACCAATGTTTAGTTTTCATCAAAACTTAGGGAAATGCATATCAAACATTTTAGAGACTTAACAATCTCCCCCTTTTTGATGATGACAAACATTGAGATGATTTAATGAACCTCAGAAAATATCAACAAAGAAAATAGCATATATAGACAGGTTAAAATTTTCTTAAGTGAACAGGTCATATCATATTCATTCTCCCATTCTATTTCTCATATTCTCCCATTCTCCCTATTCATTTCTCCCTTTCTCCCCCTTTTGTCAACATCAAAAAGGGTTATCAAGTTTTATTTATGAGATATGTTAAAGGCAAGATAACATGTTAATAAAATCATAGTAATGCAGCAAGCATATTAGACATATTCTACTTAAATTATTGTATCATTACTCCCCCTGAACTAATGCTTAGTTGAAAGAACATGTATATAGGAGTAATGACAGATTTAGCACAGACAGCTTAACATTCAAACATGTCATTCAACAATGCAATGCATGTTTAGATTATCTCTAATAAATAAAAACCTTTCTTCTGGGAGGGGTTTAGTGAAAATATCAGCCCATTGATTTTCAGTTTTAACAAACTTAATATCAAAGATGCCTTTCTGAACATAATCCCTAATGAAATGATGTTTGATTTCAATATGCTTAGCCTTAGATTGTTGAATTGGATTTTTAGTTAAGCATATAGCACTGGAATTATCACACCATACAGATATGTTATGTTCATAAATAGAGTAATCCTCAAGTTGATGTTTTACCCATAAGAGTTTAGAGCAGCAATTAGCAGCAGAGATGTATTCTGCTTCAGCAGTAGACAAGGCAATGGTTGTCTGCCTCTTGCTTGACCATGAGACTAAACTTGCTCCAATGAAGTGACAACCTCCACTGGTGGTTTTTCTTTCTATTCTGTCTCCAGCAAAGTCAGCATCACAATATCCCACTAATCTGTATTCTTTTGATCTTAAATACAGCAAACCAAGATTAGTAGTTCCAAGCAAATATCTAAATATTCTTTTTACAGCCTTAAGATGAGATTCTCTAGGATCAGATTGGAATCTAGCACACATACAGACACTAAATTGAATGTCGAGTCCGCTTGAAGTTAAATCTGAGAGAGAGCCAATCATACCTCTGTAGACAGTTTGATCTACCTTTTTACCTTCATCATCTTTGCTTAGTTTTGCATTGGGTTGCATAGGGGTTTTCATGAGCTTTGCATTTTCCATTTTGTATTTCTTGAGTATCTCCTTGGTATATTTTTGTTGATGAATGTAAATTCCATCACTTGTCTGCTTGATTTGTAATCCAAGTAAGAACTTCAATTCTCCCATCATGCTCATCTCAAATTCAGCTTGCATTAGATTTGAAAATTCCTTGCACAACTTTTCATTAGTTGCTCCAAAAATAATATCATCAACATATATTTGAACTATAATAAAGTTCTCTTTAGAGCATTTTTTGAACAGAGTAGTGTCTACTTGTCCTCTAGTAAAACCATTATGCATGAGAAAAGAACTGAGTCTATCATACCATGCTCTAGGTGCTTGTTTCAAACCATATAATGCCTTTTTAAGTTTGAAAACGTGATCTGGTTTATCAGTATCCTCAAAACCAGGGGGTTGTTTAACATACACTTCTTCTCCAATTATACCATTTAGAAAAGCACTTTCTACATCCATTTGAAATAAGGTAATTTGGTGTTGTGCAGCATATGACATTAAAATGCGTATGGCTTCTATTCTAACTACAGGTGCAAAGGTTTCAGTATAATCAATACCTTCTTGTTGGTTATAACCTTAAGCTACTAACCTTGCCTTATTTCTGACAACTTTACCATCTTCATCCAATTTGTTTCTGAAGACCCATCTTGTTCCAATAACTGACTTGTTTTTAGGCTTAGAGACAAATGTCCAGACATCATTTCTGGTGAACTGGTTAAGTTCTTCTTGCATAGCAAGAATCCATCTTTCATCCTCAAGAGATTCTTCAATGCATTTAGGCTCCAAATCTGAAATAAAGGCCACATTACTTGATTCTCTTAATGTGGATCTGGTTCTTACTCCTTCAGAAGGATTTCCAATAATAAAATCCTTAGGATGATGAATGTTAAACTTTCAATCCCTTTTGAGATCATCATGAAGATCTTGACTTGTCTGCTGACTGGTCTGTTCCACTTGTCTTTCAGCCTCAGGCACAGGTTCTGTTTTGGTTAGATCTGGTTGTTGACTTTCTGGCTTGTTTATATCAAGACCTGCAAGATCATCTTCTAGATCTGATAGTTCTTTATCAGTCTTTAAACCATCATTGAATTTAACATGAACATATTCTTCAATAATACAAGTTCTGGAATTGTAAACTCTAAAAGCCTTAGACTTTTCAGAATAACCTACGAAAATACCTTTATCTACCTTAGAATCAAACTTTCCAAGATTATCTCTGGTATTCAGAATAAAACATTCACATCCAAAAGCATGAAAATAAGATATGTTGGGGCTTTTTCCTTTCCACAATTCATAAGGAGTCCTTTTTAGAAAAGGCCTAATAAGTATTCTATTTTGTACATAACAAGCAGTGTTTCTGACACGCCTGGAAGTACTTAGGGAGATTATTTTCATTTAGCATAGATCTAGCCATCTCTTGCAGAGATCTGTTCTTTCTCTCAACCACTCCATTTTACTGTGGAGTTCTGGGTGTAGAGATATTGTGAGAGATTCCATTCTCCTCACAGAACTGTCTAAACTTCTCATTTTCAAATTCTCCCCCATGATCACTTCTAAGGGTAGAAATACAGAAACCCTGCTCATTTTGTACTCTTTTGCAGAATACTGAGAAAGCCTTAAAAGACTCATCCTTGTGTGTTAGGAAGAGTACCCATGTGTATCTAGAATAGCCATCAACTATGACAAATCCATATTTTCTTCCAGCCAGGCTGGCAACACTAACTGGTCCAAACAGATCCATGTGTAACAACTGAAGAGGTCTAGAGGTTGATACTTGGTTTTTAGATTTGAAACTTGATTTTATCTGTTTACCTCTCTGACATACATCACACAAGACATCTTTCTTAAAGCTAATATCACGCAATCCTCTCACGAGATTATTCCTTTTTAATTCAGAAATTAGTTTCATACTAGCATGTCCTAGTTTCTTATGCCATAACCATATCTCATCCTCTTTAGACATCAAACATGTTACACTTTGATATGAGAGATCAGACAGTTCAATCTTATAAAGATTTTGTTGCCTTTTAGCTGAAAAGAAGGTTTTGCCACTGCAGTCTTTAACTATGCATACATCCTTGGTAAAGGAAACATCAAAGCCACTATCACATAATTGACTTATGCTAAGCAAATTGTGTCTTAATCCTTTAACCATAAGAACTTTAGATATAGAGGGAAGAGGGGGTTTACCACCAATAGTACCAATACCTATAACTTTCCCTTTCTGATTTCCTCCGAAGGCAACGTGTCCTCCTTTCTTAAGTTGGAGGTCTAGGAACATAGACTTTTCTCCTGTCATGTGACGCGAGCAGCCACTGTCCAGGTACTAGCAGTGGTGTTTTCTTTGTCCTGTTGAGGACATTTGCAACAAAAATTATTTGATCTTTAGGTACCCATATTTTTCTGGGTCCTTTTCTGTTAGTTCTAGGAATCTGTAAAGACTTCCTTCTCTTCTTATGGATACACTTAGACATAACATGCCTAGTTTTTCCAAGAAGTTACAAATAGGTGTTGATTTAGTTACAGTTGACTTAACAGATACTGGAGGAACTTTAGTTGATACTTTATGATGTGTTTGATGGACATATCCAATACCTTCTTTGTTAAGAGAGTGCTTCTGAATGCCAAGTAGCTTAGTCATATTGTCTCTACCATTAACAAATTTGGCAAGATCAGAAGTGAGCTCTTCCACTTTCTGTTTAAGTTTTTCAACTTCTTCAGATGGTGATGTTTCACTTGAGATATTAGCTTCATTAGACTTTTCAGTCTTCAGCTCACTGTTCTCTTTAGCCATCTTCTCGCACTCTTGAGATTTCTGTTTATGCTCACTGGTGAGCTTTACATACTCTCTCTTGAGGGATTTGAAGGCTTTAGATAAACAGTTGGATTCCTCCAACGACTCCTCATAAGCATCCAGTAATTCCTCATAGTCAGGATGTACCTTATCATCAGAGTCTGATTCAGTGTTGGCCATCAAACAGAGATTGGCTTCTTCCTCAGTTTCTTCATCAGAAGATGTTGACTCCAGATCCTCCCAAGTAGCCATCATTCCTTTCTTCTTCTTCTTGAAGAATTTATTAAAAGGGGCCTTCTTGAGTTGAGGACATTCAGCCTTGAAGTGACCGGGCTTTTTGCACTCATAGCAAACAATTGGACTTTTGTCTGTTGAGGTGGATTCTTTGAAGTTCTTGTCCTTGTTGGACCTTCTGAATGGCCTATCCATCCTGAACTTCTTTTTCTGCAGGAGAAGCTTTATCTTCCTGGTCAGGAGAGACAACTCTTCATCACTCTCAGAATCCTCGAGTTCTGATAGGTCAGCTTCACTGGATGACTCATCTGCCTTCAGAGCCTTGGAACGTTTTGCTGACTTTTGATCAACTTTCAGAGCAATTGACTTGCCCTTCTTTGGTGCAGCTTCATCTCCAACTTCTTACTCATGAACAGTGAGTGTTCCAAGAAGTTCATCCATAGTCAAGGTAGTGAGATCCTTGGCTTGGGAGATAGCAGTGACCAAAGGTCTCCACTGTTTAGGTAGACTTCTCAGAATCTTACCAACCTTCTCAGCATTGGTATAGACTTTGCCAGGAGATTTTAAACTATTGATGATAGTTTGAAATCTTCCTATCATCTGTGCAACAGATTCTCCTTCCTCCATGATGAACAGTTCATACTTTCTAACAAGTATGGCAATCTTTGACTCTTTGACTTTTGTTGTTCCTTCATGTGTGACAGCTAAGGTGTCCCATATTTCTTTTGCAGAGTCACAGGCACATACCTTCTCAAACTCCTCCAGACTGAGAGCACAAATGATGTTGTATCTGGCTTTGTGGTTCAGCTCCCATTTTGATTTTTCTGCAGCAGTCCACTGAGCTTTTGGTTTGTCAGTGTTATCATCATTCTTGGAAATGAATGGACCATCTGTGATGACATCCCAAAGATCAGAGTTTGTGGATAGAATGAACCATTGAAATCTATCCTTCCAGTAGTTGTAGTTTTCTCCATTGAAGTAAGGAGGTCTGGTTAGGGAAGCTCCTTCAGTATGATGACTTCCACTTGAACTAGCTCCAGCCGTCATGTCTATTCTTCAGGACCTTTTACCTCTACATTGTTAGATGCTCAACCCAGAGGCTGAGCTCCGATACCAACTGAAATAGACAACTATAAACACGAGAATGCGGGTTGAATTGGGTTTATCAGAATTTAAGCAAAGCTGAAATCTTTTCGCAAACAGAAAGCTAGCTTTGGACGAGTGGAAGAATACAGGATGGACGGGTGACTATTGCACACACACCACTTGACAGATGCAAGAAAAACTAAAGGAATTAAAGAGTTTAAGGGAAGAGAGATTGACACGGTGATTTATCCTGGTTCACTCTTTAAATCAAAGAGCTACGTCCAGTCCTTGGCAGCACCAAAATTTATCCACTATAACTGATAAGGTTACAGACTCAAGTATTATTTGTACACCTAGCTTCTTCAGGCTCAAGACAAGTATTATTTACATGCCTAGCCTCTTCAGGCTCACTCTGGTTTGTTTGAGAGATTGGGTTTGTAATAAATACAATTTCTCACAGGCAGATCTTTCACTAACACTCAGAGAGTGGTTTAAATGTAAGGCTCGGGAAAGTCTGCGTAATAACTTCAAATGTTTGAAGAATACAGAATGAAAGAATAAAAGAATTAATGAGCAGAGTAATGGCGTTTTAATACAGTGTGTATTCTCTTGTTCTTCATCTTCAATGACTTCTGTATTTATGGTCTTCAAACATTTAGGATCCATTAGAGACATTCTCTTAGATGTTGGCTTCAAGCAGAACTTCATTAAATGCAATAGAGTCATTCTGAGCACTCATTAATGCAATAGAGTCGTTCTGAGCAGCCATTAATGCAATAGGAACATTGGTTGTACTCTAACATGTAGGATCATGGCTTTAAGCATTGAGATACAGCCATGTCAGAGTTGGTCAGAGAGCTTTTTGTACTTTGCTGAGTACACTCCCCTTTTTGTGGAATAAAGCATGTTGGAAGCATTCTTTTAGATTATCCAAGGTTGCTTGAGAGAGTAGTCTTCTGACTTTTCTTGATAATCGTGAAACTAAGTAGGAGAGAAGGCTTCAAGTCTCTTTCTGATTCTTGAACTAAGATTCTTATAATCCTTATAGAATTCGTGTTCATAAGATAAGTGCTTCCATCTTGAAAATAATCACGTCTATCTAGTCATTTGAGTTTTCATTCGGGCTAGTAGACGAGCTCCATATTAAGGACTCAGCAAGTCCAAAAACTAGTGGACGAGCGCTTCTGTCACCTTTAGTGGACGAGCACTTCTGTTACTCTAGTGGATGACTTTAGTGGACGAGCACTTCTGTTACTCTAGTGGACGAGAGCTTCTGTCACCTTTAGTGGATGAGAGCCTCTGTTACTTTAATGGACGAGAGCCTCAGTTAGTCTGGTGGACGAGAGCCTCAGTTAGTCTGGTGGACGAGAGTCTCAGTTAGTCTGGTGGACGAGAGTCTCAGTTACTCTAGTGGACGAGAGTTTCTTGCCACGCCATTGGACGGATACAATTTAACCTTAATGGACGCGCTGTTCTGATACTTTAATGGACACGCTATTCTGATACTTTAATGGACGAGCTCCAAGTGCCACGTCATTGGACGAATAATTCTGATACCTCACTGGACGGGCTTTTCTGATACTTTGATGGACGCGCTATTCTGATACTTTAATGGATGCGGCCTTCTGATACTTTTAGTGGACGCGGCCTTCTGATATTTTTATTGGACGCGGCCTTCTGATATTTTTAGTGGACGCGGGTTTCTTTCTCTTGTGTTTTTGGACGTGCGTTTCAAACATTTGCGATGGACGAGAGCTTCAATCTTCAAACAGTGTTGGATGGATGATTCTATTTCTTAATCTGCACACTCAATAGATAGGTTAGCAACCAATATGAAGGTTAATTAAATCATTAACCAATGTTTAGTTTTCATCAAAACATAGGGAAATGCATATCAAACATTTTAGAGACTTAACAAAAAGCCTTCTCGGGAGGAGCTTTAGTCTTCGCCAGGATGGATGGGGAAGATCTTCCACTCCCTATAAACTCAGATGCGGTCAAAAAGTATTATGCTTGAACGCATTTCCAAGAAGAAGAAAAAGGTGTGAAAAAATAAAAAGAAGAAAAGTTCGTTAGGCTGAAAATCTGAAAAGACAGTCGAGGCAAAAGTTAGAGCAACCCGCTAGACTAAAAACCTGAAAAGGCGATCTAGGCAAAAGTTAGGGTTCAAAAAATAATAAACAATGGAAGTATCGTCAATTCGATGAACTGGGGCAATCAGTGGGCTAGATGCATGAAGACCGGGGTAGATAGCATTCTCAGATGTTGATTAGTGAACAGTGATATGGTATGAGAGATACTAACACTGGTCATGGAAAGAGATGTCACTTGAGGAGATGTGTTTCCACTTCACAACCTTTTTTGCAATTCCATACTCCATTGTAATATATGCTTTGTATACCTTTTCAGTCCAAATATAATGATATTGACTTCCTTTATTTTGTTTCGCTACCTTGGTCCCTTTCTCATAACTTTTGTCATTTGTGTGTGTGCATTCATCCTGATAAGTATATACTGAAATGTGAAACAAGTAATGTTTTTTTTTTATCAGTTAGAATTCCTTAGAAAACCTTAAAAGTTCATGGGGGGCACGATGGTTCCCCGATGAAGGGCACTGAAGAAATGAATGAATATCAAGAATCAACCACTGGGTTGATTATCATCAAGGGTGTTTACCATCAGAAAATAAAAGTGCAAGATATCCCTCCCCAAAAAGATGGGTCTTGTTTTAGTTCATCCTCAAGATTGACTGTGATCGATATTTTAAGGGGTCAAGGATCCAATAATGAAAAGAAACAGCAAAGAAGAAATATTTTCTCATCAAAAGTATCTCTTGCATCGTACAAAATCAGCGTTCATTGTGTGTTGGATTGAAAGATAGTTATTTGAGTTTTCATCAATCATGAAAACCATCTCATACATTGTCATTCCATCAATGAGTAAAACCAACACTCATGCATTGCATTTGTCTATCTGGCCTCATAAAAGAGCTTCTGACGGACAATCCACCCTGTGAGCTCAATTTTATCTTTCTGTTCGAGCTTTTGACGGGCAATCCACCCCGTGAGCTCATTTTATCTTTTTGTCCGAGCTTTTGACAGGCAATCCACCCCGTAAGCTCATTTTATCTTTTTGTTCGAGTTTCTGACGGGCAGTCCACCCCGTAAGCTCTTTTATATTTTCTGTTCGAGCTTTTGACGGGCAATCCACCCCGTAAGCTCTTTTATATTGTAGTTTGAGCTTCTGACGGGAAATCCACCCCGTACTCTATTTTTTTATCTTTCTGTTCGGGTTTCTAACGGGCAATCCACCCAGTAAGCTCATTTTATCTTTTTGTTCGAGTTTCTGACGGGCAGTCCACCCCGTAAGCTCTTTTATGTTTTCTGTTCGATCTTTTGGTGGGCAATCCACCCCGTAAGCTCTTTTGTCTTGCAGTCTGAGCTTCTGACGGGCAATCCACCCCGTAAGCTATATTATCTTTCTATTCGAGCTTCTGACAGGAAATCCACCCCGTGAGCTCATTTTATCTTTTTGTCCGAGCTTTTGACGGGCAAACCACCCTGTAAGCTCATTTTATCTTTTTGTTCGAGTTTCTGACGGGCAGTCCACCCCATAAGCTCTTTTATGTTTTCTGTTCGAGCTTTTGACGAGCAATCCACCCCGTAAGCTCTTTTATCTTGCAGTTTGAGCTTCTGACGAGCAATCCACCCCGTAAGATATTTTATCTTTCTGTTCGGGTTTCTAACGGGCAATCCACCCCGTAAGCTCATTTTATCTTTTTGTTCAAGTTTCTGACGGGCAATCCACTCCGTAAGCTCTTTTATGTTTTCTGTTCGAGCTTTTGACGGGCAATCCACCATGTAAGCTCTTTTATCTTGCAGTCTGAGCTTTTGACGGGCAATCCACCCCGTAAGCTATATTATCTTTCTGTTCGGGTTTCTAACGGGCAATCCACCCCGTGAGCTCAATTTTATATTTCTGTGCGAGCTTTTGATGGGCAATCCACCCCGTGAGCTAATTTTATCTTTTTGTCCGAGCTTCTGACGGGCAATCCACCGCGTAAGCTCATTTTATCTTTTTGTTCGAGTTTCTGATGGGCAGTCCACCCCGTAAGCTCTTTTATGTTTTATGTTCGAGCTTTTGACGGGCAATCCACCCCGTAAGCTCTTTTATCTTGTAGTTTGAGCTTCTGACAAGCAATCCACCCCGTAAGCTATTTATCTTTCTGTTCGGGTTTCTAACGGGCAATCCACCCCGTAAAATCATTTTATCTTTTTGTTCGAGTTTCTGACGGGCAGTCCACCCCGTAAGCTCTTTTATGTTTTCTGTTCGAGCTTTGGGTGGGCAATCCACCCCGTAAACTCTTTTATCTTGCAGTTTGAGCTTCTGACAGGCAATCCACCCCGTAAGCTATGTTATCTTTCTGTTCGGGTTTCTAACGGGTAATCCACCCCGTGAGCTCAATTTTATCTTTCTGTGCGAGCTTTTGACGAGCAATCCACCCCGTGAGCTCATTTTATCTTTTTGTCCGAGCTTTTGACGGGCATTCCACCCCGTAAGCTCTTTTATGTTTTCTATTCGAGCTTTTGACGGGCAATCCATCCTGTAAGCTCTTTTATCTTGCAGTCTGAGCTTCTGACGGGCAATCCACCCCGTAAGCTATTTTATCTTTCTGTTCGGGTTTCTAACGGGCAATCCATCGCGTAAGCTCTTTATCATTGTTTTTAAGCTTAGCAGGCAATCCACCCTACAAGCTTTTCATGTGTAGACCATAGTGGGCAATCCAACCCGCTGGTTCTTTATAGGAAATCGCTTTGTAGTCACGGGTCCTTTGCTTGCCTACATATCCCGGCCAAAATTGGATTTCATGTCTTTTCTTGTTTCTTATAACGATAATAGGTCAACTAATGTTACACCTACTATCTAATAAGAAACAAGTAAAGAGTGGCAGCTGTGAACACCTAATTTTGTCCGGGTATTTTTTCTTAATTAATATTTTTGAAAACAATAAATAAATAAATAAATAAAAATAAAAAATGCAAAAAAACTAAAAAAATGTTTTTTTTGTTTTTTTATCCATTATAATTAGATGTAGCCCAATTTTATTCTTGTTGTTACAAGCCCATGATCCAATCCCAAATCAAAATAATAAAAATAAATAAATAAATAATAATTAAAAAATGAAAAATTAGAAGAGAAACGTTGGTTTTTTGCCTGTGATGCTTTTTCCCATCCTTGCTTTGTCCTCTTCCAATTTGAGGTAAACCATCTTTCTCTTTTATTTCCCTTATTTTGTTTTCTTTCACTTTTTCCCAGAAAGAGGGGGGACAACATCCCCGCCCCTGCACCTGCCAGGCAGAGTAGTGGGAGCACCACACCATGGCACCACAATCTGTCCAATTTTCGTCCTCCCCTTTCAGAGCAAATAACAGATTTTTGTTCTCTTCCTCATCCTATATATACACGTTATATTTCAGAGGGCAGGGGGGTTTTCTAGATCTCATCATCATAAGGCAAAAAAATTTTAGTGTGAAAACAGAAGAGTTTAGAGCAAAGAACAGAGTCACAATTACAAAACACTTCTCAGAGCAATAAAACAAATACTCAAAAAAATTTGTTCAAAGGAGGGAGAGAACCAGAGGCCGCCGTCCGGTTGCTGCCAGGCCACCGTTGCGTGCCGTTGCTTCGTCCACTGCTGTCCGCGTCTCGCCCACCGCAGCGTACGAACCTTTGTCTCCGTGGACTAGCTCCGCCACCACAGCCCGACGCCCCTCCGTTCTGTCCAGCAGCGTGTCAACCGCTTTTGTCTCATCACTGTTCGCGCCCTCCGTCACATCTCAAGCCAGAAGCTTCGCCGCTGCACCAGATCCACCAACACCACCGAACCGCCACCATCTCTACCGCGGACTCCGCCACAAACGGTCAAATGCAGATCCGCGTCTCTGGAACGGCCATCCACCGAGCGAGCCGCCGTGGGCCAGGCGTCCTCCCTCCGCCGTCGTCGTGTCCGTTCACGCATCCACTCCCCCTCCTTGGTTCTTCTCATTTCTGTGGGTAACGAAGGCTAAGCCTCTGATGCTTTGCTTTTACCTTCATTTTATTCTTTTTAATTTTTGTTTTATGTTATATACTTAAATACTTATTAGGTTATCACTTAACAGGTTCTAATGGTGGGCTTGTGCAACACGTTTTTTTATGTTGTTTTTTTGTTTCAGTAGGATTTGGACCAAGCAGAAGACAAAAAGAGAAATTTGTCCCCTTTTTAAAAAAAAAAAAAACTCTTTGGGCAATGTCTGTTAGGCTCAAAATTTTGTTTTTTTAATGTTTGTAACTGGGCCAAGGATGTAGTGAGGCCCATCAGAAAGTAACATAAGATGTGGGCTAATCACTAGGCCTCTCTCTTTTTTTCTTTCATAAGTCAAGGTCTAGTTAAAGCAAAAAAATTAAATAAAAATAAAAAAGACTCTTAAAAAAGATTTTCAGTTCTTTTAAAAAAAAAATCTTTTTTTGAAAAAATGAAAAAAAAAATCATTTCTTTCTTAAAAAAAAGGAGTTTGTTGTTTCTTTGTTCCTCAATTGAAAAATCCTTTTTTAAATTACAAATTCCCTTTTCAAAAAGGGGTAAAATAATAAATCATCTTTTAAGATTTTTTGACTCTTTGTTCACAATGAAAATTCTTCCCAAATGAAACCTTTTTTAAAGAAATTATTTTTTTGTAAAAAAATCTTTTGAGTTCACGCAACAATCTACAATGTTGATGTATGATTTTTCATCCTCAAGTATTGTATGAATTGTAAGGGTTCATCGTATAGCTCCGCTATCTTTAACCCTGTGTAAGAGTGAATTCTTTTTTGTATAAAATAATAAATGTTTTCAATTTACTCCTTTGATTCAATTTTATAAAATAAAATCTTTTGAACTCACGCAACAATCTACGACGTTGATGTATGATTTTTCATCCTCAAGTGGCGTATGAATTGTAAGGGTTTATCGCATAGCACCGCTATCTTGGGCCTTGTGCATAAGTGGATTAATTTCAAAATAAATCCATTTTCAAATCATTTACAAGAAATTAAATTCCCACTCAAAAATTAAAATCAATAAACCAACCAATTAAATCTTTTTCCAAAAGAACTACGTGGCTTTGAGTTTCCCATCGCACCCGGGAATACGTAGGAGCGAGATAAATCATCTTGTCAAGTCAAAACTATATTTTTTTTTTACTTATTTTTGTGTCTCCTTTTATTTATGAATAACTAATTAAAATATTTAAATTTATATTATTTAGGGATGCCCTATGGACTCGGGTGCCATGTTCAATCCCTTAGATTTGAGGTTGCTCTGTGGACTTATGTGTCATGTTCAACCTCATTTAGGTTTTATCAACAATAATTTTTAAAATACAAAACCAATAAATAAATACAAAATATAAAAAAAAAATTCTTTCTTGTAAATAATTTTTTGGGTAAAATAAATATTTAAAAGGTTATTAAAATGTTTTTCACAATTGACTTGAGGTACCGTTTTTAAAACGGGCGATGTAGGGTGCTAACACCTTCCCTCGAACTCAAAATCTCTATGTTTTTTTAAAAGACCAGTTTCCTTAAAATAAATGGTTTTTTCCAATGTTTTTCCCAAATAAAATATTGGTGGCGGCTCCTCTTTTTTTACATTCTTTTCGCAGTGTCCGGACGGGACGGTCGCGACAACAATCTAGGAAAAGCTAAAGTAATGGTCGATGCTCTGAGTAGGAAATTTTCGCACACGTCTAGTTTTAGGTTGCAAGAGATGAACCTAATAGAAGAGTCTAGAGACATGAATTTGGATGTCCTTTTAAGGCTTTAAGCTTGAGGTTGAAATTTTGTAGTGACCTTAGAAAATAGATTAAACATGTGTAGTTTATAGATCGGGAATTGTAATCTCTTATGGATCAAGAGAAGTATGTGTTATCTAATAATGGTCTGGTGTTGTTTAGGAATAGGATCATTGTTCTTGAGGAGGGGAGCCTTAGAAAAAAAAAATGTTGGAAGAGACACATAAAAGAACTTAACCATACATGTATGAATAACCAAAATATATCAAGTTTTAAAGATGAATTGGTGGAGGAGAATAAAAATGGATGTTGTATATATGTGCTCAAATTTTGTTATTATGTTGTAATTTTGTTATATAATATATTTTTTTTTAGAATATATTTCCTTAGAATTCCAGATTGTTCCTCAAGTGACCAAATATTAATCGCGATTAACATGCCCCTAGGATTTGTTTTCCATATAGATTAACGGCATGCCTAATCCTAAAAAAAACAAACAAACTTATATTTCTTATCAAAAATTGAAAAAAAAAATTGTTGTTTCTTATTTGTACGTGCCTACTCAAGGATCAAGATGGAACTGATTTCTTAGTACTACTGTTGTATTTTTTTTTTACGATTGTTTCTGCACAATGTTTGCACAATTTAATTGCAAGTTTACTAAACGTAATTCTCTATTTTGTAATCACCTTTCTTTCAAGTAAGATCTTCTTATCAACAAAAAGTGAAATTTATATATATATATATATATATATATATATATATATATATATATATATGTTAAATTATTATCTTGGACTATATAAGAATTAATATGTGGATGACGCTACTACTATTCCTTTCTTTATTTTTCTTATTTATAAAATTCCTCTGTTCGTAAATAATATAAGAAATTTGGTGTACCGTTTGTAAGAGACTATTATATCTATGTATAGATGGTATAAAACATTTACTCCAATTTATTTTATTTATTGTTTGTTATAAATTTAATTCGTGAGAGTTCTCATAATGATCAAATGCAAGTGAAGGTGTTCTAGTTATATGTGGATGGTTAGAAACAAACGCTTAAGTGTATGATTTAATTGTATAAATATTATTATTGACTTTTTGTTTTTAATATATATATTTTTTTATAGTTCACGAATTGTACCCTTATTATATGGTGAAATAGTTAATAACTATATGTATTGACGAGGTGATTAGGAAATATAGGCCCTTTTATGTTAGTGTAAAGTAGGTGGGAAGATCTTGTTAGGACTAGATTTAATCCAATAGACCACAATTAGGATTCTAATAATTAAGGGAAAGATGCGTAGTTTACAGAATAGGTAAAGTGTTTTGCCGAGAAGAAAAGAAAGCCTTTAGAATTTTAGGAAGAGGAACATGTGGTTGAGAGTCACTCCTAAGATTGAAATGGGGAGGTCAATGTCATTCAGAAAACTAATTCTTTATTTCATTGGTCCTTTTCAAATCCTACAGAGAGTCGGGCATGTTGCGTATCCATTAGCTCTTCCACCTCAGTTGTCAAATCTCCAAGACGTCTTCCATGTTTCTCAACTCCGGAAGTATGTTCCAACTGTTTCACACGTGATAGCTCCTGGGTTAGTACAATTGAGGGATAATTTAATCTTTAAATCCAAGCCTATTCAGATATCATTGACAAGAGCACTAAAACTCCGAGGAACAAGATGGTCCCATTGGTGAAGGTGGTTTGGGAGGGATTGATTCCAGAGGAAGCTACTTAGGAACTTGAGGAAGATGTTACACTTCATTATTCGGATCTCTTCAACAAAGAAACATATGTAGCGTTGTACTACCTTCAATCTATGTTGCTTGGTTAGATAGGTATGATAATAATTTCGGGGACGAAATTCTTAAAGGAGGGGAGAAAATGTAACATCCTAAAATTTTAATATAGTATTTTCGTTTAATAAAAGATTAAACTATTATGAGGTTTAGTGTAAAAATTTTGTAGCATAAAAATTTATTAGAATTATTTAATAATTATAAAGAAATATAAAATTTGATTTTAAAAAAGTGGAGTGTCCTACACATAAATAAAGAATTAATGTTGCAATGTTTGGCTTTAGCCAAACTAGCGCTGCACGTGAAAACAATTCTTTTGAATTGTTATTAGAGAGAATTGTGGGTCCCACGTGATAATTATTGGGAGAATTGGCTCTTACCCAAAATAAGAGTCCCTGGAGTGTGGTTTAGGGCGTGAGTGAATACAAAAAAAAAAGATTTTCTTAGAAAAATAAATAGTAGGCCTACAATGATGCAAAGTTAAAATGGAAAGAAGTTATGAGGGAATGAGCTTTACTATTGGGCTGGGTTTTTTTAGAGATAAGAATATATGTAACTGATTTATCTCCTCAATTGAAGGGATATAAAAAATTAACAACTCATATTAGTGGAGGGCTAGAGCAGCGACATCGTTAGAGAAATAGGAGAAATGTGCAGCGCCGCACAATATCACGGACTCATAGCATTAAAAGGGGGAAAAACGAAAAGAGAGAACAACAATGTCATAGTGGGAAGGAGCTTCACGACTTGGAGAGGATTGATTAAAGGCGTTGCTATTTAACGTTTGGGATAATTTTGGAAGTCTTCGAGAGGTGAGTAACAATACTTTTTATGAACCCTTTTCATGGTATATATGATTGTTTTTGTTGATAAGGGATTATCATGTGGTTTTGGGAGTCTTTAATTGACTTGATGCATATTGTTAGTAACTTAAATTCTAAAATTGGAGTTTTGTTTAAAAGGGGAATTAATTGATTAATTGATGTTGTAACGTGCTTATTCATATATGATATGTTGTGATATTCATGATTGTTTGTTATTGGTGGAAGTTTATATGTTTAAAATTGAGGGAAATAGTTTGTTACATGCATGAGACATGACATATTTGAGTTATAATATGTTGTATGATGTTTGTCGCAATACCATCTATGATAGGGGTATCGAAAAGTAATACCACCGTAATGGGGTATCGAAAGTAACATCCCCATATAATTAAGATATCGAAAAAGAGCAATACCGCCTAAAAAGGGGTATCGAAGGTAACACAGCCACACGTTGGGGTGTCGAAAAGGGAGAAATACCGGCATGTGCACATGGGAGGTATCCAAATAGAAATATCCCCGACAGGAGGGTGACATCGAAACATTCCTCATGAGTAGGGGTGGGCAATGGGACGCCATTGTCATGTGATGTGTGAGATTTATGGCATGCCGGCAAGAGACCAGTTTAGTTATGAGGCCTTCGAGCCACTTGGATTAATTTAGAATTTACTTGGTATGTGGAATATGATGCATTGAGACGAGCTGATCTTATGCTATATGCATTTGACTTGATGAAATTTTTGTTGTTATTAAAAACATTTTTTTTATATATTATTTTGGGAAATTAGCGGATACCATGAACAGTTTTTCCAGTTACCGCACCGGCCGATAACAACGCTATTTTCGAAACATTTTATAAATGTATTGTTGTGCACTGGGATTTATATCTCATTATAAGTGTTGTTTTCGTGAGCCTCGAGGACATCATTGCTGAGGATCCAGAGATCTGAAGAGTTATCTTTGATTAGCTAGCTGGTTAGTAATGTAGTATGGATTAGAGTATTATGCGGACGACGTTCTTTGGTTTACGTACTATTTTTCTCAGATTGTAATTAGACGTCCGGTTTTGAGGCTTTTAGTTTTTATTCAAATGATTGGATTTAATGATATTTTTCAATACTTTGTAAATACTATTATTTTATTTAATACGAGGTATTTTCATACTTAGTTATTTGAGAAAAAATTTATGACTTGTGTTTTTTAATTAAATGTTTTGAAAGATTTATATTGAAATTAATTTAGGTAACTAATATAACGAAGGATGTTACAACTAAAACTTTTGTTCTAAGGTCATTCTATCACTTCTGTCCTTATTGGTCGAAAGATATTAGCTTCAGATTTATAATGTACCGTCAGTGACACTTTTTTTCGTTTTAACCCAAATTAGTAGGATTAACTTTTGAGTATATGTTATATATATCTTCCAAATATGTAGTGGAGGTATTCTTCGAAATATGCAGTAATAGGATAGTATAAATAAGTAATTTTGAACTTCTTTACATTTTTAAAATAATTTTGTGATGGCCGAATAAAATTGGAAGAATTTTTATTCATCTGGACTACTGCCTAAGATATTGTTTCATAGGTTGATTGTGGCTCCTTTTGTCATGTACAAAATCATAAATTCTCTCTTCAAATGGTTCTAATTCATGATTGAAGTTTACAGCCTTTTTGAAGTATTATAAAGGTTTACCGGCCTTTCTTTTTGATCCTCCATTTTTAGAGGTTACTTTAAGGTTCAAACTAATAGCTATGTTCTCTATGATTTAAGCAAAAAAATGCAGGGTATGGAGGGAATGAGGGGTTCAGGAAAAATTATGACTTCTAAGGAATATAGGGTTTTGTAATTGGGGCTATTGAGAATTGAAAATTTTAAAATATATGTAATAATAAGTAATTGATTTAAATTAAGTAATTAGTAAAATATGAATAATTCTAATGATAATTTTGTATAGGTTTTAAAAAATTGGTATCCAGAATTATGTAATATTTTATAATTGTCACTTTGGTTTCTCTATTCATAACATATTAATTTTTTTTACCTCTTGATAAAAATTATGATTCCACAATTAATATTGTTAAAATTTTATTTCGAAAACTGACATTGCCCAAAATATTGTTAAAATTTTATTTCGAAAACTCACATTACACTTACTAATTACTGTCATTAATTATATGTCATCATAATATTAATTTAAATCAGAAGGGGTGAATTTAAATTAGAAGGGGTGTTTTTGGAAATTCATGAGTATTAATTACAATTAACTCATTTAATACATTTTCTTGGTCTGTGTGCTTTAGGGTTTTGTTTCTTATATTGTGGACCAAAGGGAGTATTTTTTTTGACACATGCTCCTATATGTTTTTTTTTTGGTAACCATGACATAGGTACGAAGTATCCACCATCGGTAGTAGTGCTCCGTTGAGGAACCTGTTGAGCACACATGGTAGGTTCTCCCCTCCCAACCAGGTTTTCTCTATACACAAGAGCCAGGATTCTAACCCCTGATCACTTGCTTAAGGCGTCCAAATCCCTAACCACTTGGACCAACCATGTATTGGTCATGCTCCTATATGTTTAACTATCATAAAAACCTTGAATATTTAAATCAGCTAAAATTTATAAGTTTAATAGGTTGGTGTAAGAACGTGCATATTTAAGCACTTGAAAAAATTATGGTTCTTCTCTCTAGCCGTTGAATGGCTATTTAAATTATTAATCTTATTTCAATTAAATTATTTAAGATAAACTTCCTTAATTTACAAATGCCTAATTAAATTGTAACAAAAAAAATGCTAATTAAATTAGTAATTTATTTAAAATAAATAATTTAATCAATTAGTACAGAATTGATTTACATAAATTATCTCAATTAAATGATTTAATAGATTACTATAGAGATGATTCTATATTAAATTTTTTGTTACCAAATTACTATATTATCCCATCTACAACCCAAACTATTACCAAATTATTCGTAGGTCAATTTTAGACTACCTTAAAATGACTATTGTTATTATGTTAATTATAATACTCACGGGAGAGCAAGTTTACTTTAATACAAGTAAGTTTCAAACATGCACGAAAATTCACACGGGTACCTTCTAGTTTCGTACAATTGATAAGCCAAGTATCATCAGTTAAATTTATAGAAATGATTTTTTGACACAAAATATAGACACCTGGTATGCAACACCGTATTCCGTGCAGAGTGTTGAGTGAACTACGTTATCGGGCCCGCTAACTAAAAGTACTTACTCCCTTCGGTCCACAATATAAACAAATTTCAACTACTTCCATCCTATTTAATGAAATTATTCTCAAAATACCCTTCATTTAATATAAATTTTGTTTTCCAACGACTCCTTTTATTCTCAACAACACAAGCCTCCTAATAAATAAGAGGAAGGATAATTTAGGTAACAAAGTCAATTTTTTATTCTCAATGACTCTTTTAAATGAGATTAACTAATTTCCTTAACAAGTGTGAAATAAGTTACTTTTGCTTATAATATGGACCGGAGGGAGTATATATGGTGTCCAACACCTAAACCTAATATGTGTTCACATAACACCAGTGTAAATTTATGGTTCCTCTTTGTAATATCCAATCTTTTCTTTCCCTTTTTGTTTTGACGGATTCCTTCTCCAGTGCTCCTCCTTTTGGTAATGCTGTCACTCTCTTGTGTGACGTTCTTCTTTTCCTCTACAGAAAGAATTGTACATAGTATACCTTCGAGATGAAGGAACTAATTGTAAGTGATACATACTAGGAAATATGTTGATAAAACTAATAGAACAAATGTTTCGCTTTGCAAATACTAAACCTTTTACCGGCTCTTCTGATTTGGATATGACAGTTACATGCAACCAAATCAGGCTCTAAACCTTTGTTTAACATGGTATACCACAATTTAACTGCTGCTCCTAAATTGGCCCTTCTGCAATACTCGAAAATTTTGCCTTGGCTTCACCCCTCTCCTCAACATGTCATCACGCAACTCAAATGCCTTGTTGAGCTCTCCATTAACACAACAACCATACAATAGCGAGTTATATGCAACCAAATCCGGCTCAATACCTTTGTTTAGCAGGGTATCCCACAATTTGACTGCTGCTCCTACATTGCCACTTCTGCAGTATTCATAAATTAAAGTCGAATACGTAATACAGTCTGGGAAAATACCATTTTCAGTCATTTCATAAAGAACTTTGGTGGCTTCATGAAATCTACCCAATTTGCAGAAGCCACGTATAAGAATGTTATATGTTACAGTGTTAGCCAAAAGCCCTTTAAGCATTGCATGGTGAAGCCCTGTAGCTTCCTTCATATTTCCCTCCTTGGTAAGATGATCAAGAAAACAGCCATATGTGATTGAATTTGGAGGGACATTTGCAGCCAACATTTTCTTGAAAAGAAGACCAGCTCTATCCATTTCACCTGCTTTACATAAGCCATTCATCAAAGCAGTATAAGTCACAACATTAGGAAAGAACTCCTCAGTAATCATCAAATCCCAACATTCAAAAGCTTTCTTAAAAGATCCTTCTTTACTGAACGCGTCAATCATACTTGTATATATTACATTATCAGGTCTCAATCCCTGATCCTGCATCTCTTTTAGGAGACCAAATAACACTGTCCTGTCTAGCTGCTTCAGAGCACCGTCAATAAGAACAGCATGGCAAACCAGATCCATGTTGATTCCTCTTTGTTTCATTTCACAAGAAGCACTCAATGCCTCCATCAATCTTCCTTCCAGGCAATAACCATGTAGAAGTGCACTGTAGCACATCTCATTCAACTCAAGGTTCTGCTTGTGGAGACCATCAATCAAATCTCTAGCTTCGGAAACCCTGCCAGTAGAACAAAGGCCACTAATAAGAGGTCTGTAGGTATATGTGTCTGGCACAAGTCCCTTTTGGAGCATGTCTTCAAGCAATTCAAAGGCCCTATCAATGTTACCATCTCTGCAATACCCTTCAATCATAACATTATATGTTATCTCGGTTGGCATAATCTTCCTTTCCACCAATTCATCAAAAAGTTTGGATGCTTCATCCATCTTATTTGCATTGCAAAGCCCAGAAATAAGTGCAGTGAAAGTATAAACATTTGGAGTAATTCCTTTTTCAGTCATCTCATTGTATAGTTGAAATGCTTTTTGTAGTTGTAGGTCTTTGCCGTATCTACTAATCAATGATGTGAAGGTTGTAGCAGTTGGCTCCAACCCTTTATTGATCATCTCAGCAAACAGAGACTCCGCAGCACTCAAATCCCCAAACTTACATTGGCCATTTATCAATGAATTGTAGGCATAGATAGTTTCTCTTATACCATCTTCTATCATTTTATCAAAATAAGATACTGCAACATCCAACCTACCCCTTCTGCAAAAGGAATCAATCAGGATAGAATAAGTAATATCATTAGGTTGCAAGTTCATCAAACACATATTACTATAAAGCGATTCTGCCTTATCCAAATCTCCGCCTTTGCACAAAGAGTTGATTAATGCATTATGAACAAACAAATTTGGCAGAATTCCAAATCTTCCCACCTTAACTACCAAATCATAAGCATCATCAATCTTTCCCTGCTTTCTTAACCCTTCTACTAATGCTGATACAGCAGCCTCGGTTGGAGCAAACCCCAATTCAACCATTTCATTCATGAGCTGGACTCCAGCCTCAAATTGTTGCACCCTACAAAAACCAAGTACTAGTGTACAATATGTAACCACATCTGCTTTCAGACCCTTTTCACTCAATGATCTTTTAACATCAACAGCTTCCCAAACTAGATCGCCTTTGCATAACCCATGAATTAAGACATTATAAGTCACAATACTTATATCAAACCTATTTGATTCCATCCACAGAATCTTTTCCTTAGCTCTAAAAAAATCTTTCAATTCACACAAGCTTCTTACTACTGCCGAGCAAGTATAAGGATCGGGTTGAACGCCAGCATTCACAGACTCATCAAACAATTCCCAGACAATTACAAATTTTCTAATTCTCAAGAGTCCATTCAAGAGGGCACTTAATGTTCTAACTTCAGGTAGTAAATTGTTGGAAAGCATGAGCTTTAAAATGAGCACAGCATCAAAAACTTTTCTATTTTGCAGGTAACTTTGAAGCAACAAATCGAAACCCAAAGTGGATGAAAACTTACATTGCTTATGAGAATCTAAAAAGTTGGAAAAATTCAATTTTGGGTCTGACCCACGAAGGAGAAGGGTCTGCAATAGTGAATTGGCGGGCCAGAAAAGCCTTGCTTGCACAAGAGCATGAACCAAGATGGAAAACGAGGTTGTTGAATGGTTGAAGTTTTTGTGCAAACCCAGAAAATTGAAGAACCTTAAGGCCAATTTGGCATCGTCTAAGGTATGAATCAAGAGTTTTTCGACGTGATGGGGCTTCAATGTGGATGAAATTGAAGGGTCGTTGAAGGCGAGCTTCCAACTCTGGTTTCCTCGAACGATGTCGGAAAGGAGTGACACAAAACGACTGTCGTTTTCGTCATCATCGGATTTGGAAGTGGAGAAAGTTCTTGTTGTTGGGTGAAGAAAAGGAGTGGAAGCTGAAAGGGATCTGAGAGTGCGAGCTAGTGGGAGCTTCATTTCCCTCACTTCCCTTCCCACTTCAAACCATCACATCACAATGAAATTTGAGTTCTGAGTTTGTGCATACGCCACTATAACAGTATAGTGGCGTATGAAGGGAATGACACGTGAAGATAGGAACTCCTTCTAAGGAAAATTTGCTTCTATAGTAAGAGTTGGGATTGGAAACTCAGCCACTTAATCCACCACAAACTCAGCCGCTGGTGAAATTTTTGCTTCTTATATACTCCCTCTAGTCCTTGTGATAAGAAACAAAATCCTAAAATACATAGATCAAAGAAATGCATTGAAATAAGTTACTTATAATTAATATTTTTATAAATTTATAAAGTTATCCCTTCTAATCTTAATAAATGTTCTAATATCATATAATTAATGTATTGTTTGAAACTTGTAAACAGTGTATTAAATAAGGGTAAAATTGGAAATGAGCATTTAATATTTGTCAAAATACACGCACGTCTCTTATATTTTGGACAAAAAAAAGTAGTCATTTGCCTATTATAATAAGGACTCGATAGTATGTTACTTAGAATTCATTTATATTTTATATATGCAAAATGGCTAATTATAATTTTTCAAAAATTAAAAGACACAAAAATTTAGATTAAAATTTCATTTTATACTTTTTACACTTTCATTAATTATAATATTAATACTTCAAAGTTTTCAAATTTTATTAAACCTCATTTAAACATATTAAAATATAATAAAAATACTTGTTTCTTGAAAAGAAAAAGAAAAAAAGTTCATCAAGAAAAGCACGTCTCTTGATATTAGATATTGGTCATGTGATGAATCTAGTAAGCAGAAAAAATCTATCAGTTCTATGCATTGTGTTGTCAAAAGTTAGCAGAGAAATTTGTAGTCATATAATGAACACTTAAATAAACACATTGTTATGTACAAATGCCAAAAAACGAGAAGAAAAGAAATACAGGTTCATTCAAGGGAAATAAGCAAACTGTAATGAAAACAACATATCAGCTAATAAATGGTTGAATTACTTAAGGAATAATTCTGGCATCAACTTACTCTAATAACAGTATAGTTAGAATAAAACAAACCACTGTGTATTCATTCCCCTACCGAAGCCAAACTAATCTACAGTTCAATTCAACACTACAAATTCTAAGATAACATAAAGATTGAAAAATGAATGACAAGAGGCGCTTTTGTTTCCCATCACTATTAGAGGCCTCTCTTTCTGTAACACTTCATTATTGTCTTTTCCACTTTGAGATTGATGCTGGCCACTTCTCTTGTTTTCTGCTTAGAAACTGACCCTATAGAATCACTTCCTCTGCAATTTATTTCTTCATGCCGAGCATTTTTCTGTTTCCAGGTTCAATTTCAGAAATAAAGAATTATAAGACAATTACACCACAAAAAGAAAGAATTGTTAGACAATAAAATGAGCCAAACTGAAGTACAAGCAAAATTGAAGATAAGATATTTGTGATTCTAGCAATTAAATGCAACTATTCTGATGCATTAGAGGATTCTGAACTGTCAAAACTTCATCACTTTCATGGTTTAATTTTTACACACCTGGAGATTTTGAATGCATTCATTTCTGCTATAGGAGAATAAACTTGACAGAGATAACATGTCTACTCCACAATCCATTCTCCCTTGGACTTTCAACTGGAAATCTTTTTCCTGTTCAAAAGTTTTAGCAGCATCTTGCATTGATAACATGTCTTCCCTCTTAAAAACACTATATTTTCTCCCACATGAGCACCTCTGTGATGTAATGTCTGGATCACATAAACAATAAACAATAGAGCCAGTAAACGCATGTCAATAATATTAATATGATGCTAACAAAATGAAGGTGTGAAACTGAATCTGATCAAACTAATGAATATGACTCAAAAATAATCATGGAATATAAATTGTATAATGCATATTAGTGGAGAATAACTTCAACTACCAATATCTGAAAAGCAATTGAAATAAAAATTCTCCAAGTGAAGTTATAATGCTTTCTTACCATGGTAAAGACAAATTGGATGGGAATCACAGTACTTGCACAGCATGTAAGCTACATAACAATCTCTATGGCAATCGCGACATATCAGGGTACCTATGGTATTTGAAGAAATTGAACACTCTTTTGAACCTTTCAGTTGCAAAAGGGTCTTCTCATAAAACTGCATAAGATGCACAAAAGAAAGGACAGTAGTATGATAAGATGCCAAGTCCTTAGGTTTGTTCTTTGAACCTTTGACTTTTGAGAATTTGTAAAGCTGCATTGCCTCTTTACAAAGAAGTTCCTCATATGGAACTATAGGAGGCATTCTGAGATTTGCATAACGCTTGCTAGCTGCTGCCCCTAGGGGAAACCAATCACCAATAGCAAAGTTTACTGCTTCTCCACAGTTAAAGCCTAAATCAACAAAAATAATCAGATAAACAATAAATAAACCATCTCTAGTGAATTCTATCTCTCTTTTTATCCAGGGATAAACACACAAGCACACATCTACAGAAAG
Organism: Sophora flavescens; assembly: GCA_030762895.1. Lineage (NCBI taxonomy): Eukaryota > Viridiplantae > Streptophyta > Magnoliopsida > Fabales > Fabaceae > Sophora > Sophora flavescens. The sequence continues at coordinate 10,387,329 of CM061063.1, forward strand.
ATAGATAGATTACCATGACTAAATCCAGCATGATATGCTCTAGGAAATGTGATGACAAACTCTCCTGGCTTTTGGACAGCCTTGTAAACTGTCACATTATGTTGTAGCAAGATATTTGGAGGGAACATGGTTGTTTTATGTGCAAGAAGTTTGAAAGCCCCATCTTCTCCATGTTTTGATAAGATATTTTTGCAATACACATGATGTAGGACAATATTTTCAAATTGAGAGGCTGAGTGGGAAGGCATGCCATACCAAATTTTATTTGCACCTGAGTGATGATAATTTATGCTGCAAATAAAACAGTTGAGCAATGTAAAAAAAATGGTAGAGACAATATAGTAGCAGATGAAATTCTGAGAAAAACTAAACCTGTATAAATAGTGATCTTCCACATGCCATGCAAACATACTGAACAACATCCCAATGTAAAGCATAGGATCAGTTATTCCCTAAAAAATAATTCACACGGGAATCAGAAAAAAGTTTAAATTCAACTGAAGTTTCAAAAATAAATTTCTTACCGGAATTCCCTTGTCAACTAAACGCAATGTGGATTGCAGCAACCGTGAGAAATTCTAATACCAATGAAATCAGATGTAAATTTATTAATCAAACAAAGCCATTAATAAGATATTTTAATTTAATTTTAAGGAGCAATGGGCCACAGAAACTAAAATTGGATATAAGTTGCAAGAGAGAACATGTAAAGAAGTCAACCTTCAAATTCCATTTGGTTTTACCAAGCTTGTCGTGTGGATCACAAGAAAAAGCACTACCCTCAATATTGACTCCATATTCAACCGTTCCATTCTGGTTATGCATCATCTCACGCCAGAACTCCTTTTCCAAATATGAAGAAGAGAGACCCCCAGAAGTGTAAAATCTAGTGAGAAAGGCCTCATTTGCCAGAGCCTCAAATTCACGATACGTGTATTTTCTGATAACAATAATAAAAACCAGCAATTGATTATTTTATTTTTACAAACATGAAAGCATGATCATAATATTCTCTTTTACCTTCCTCTCATAGAATAGGTGATTTTATCTTTCTCATTCCATTCAGAAAGCCTAAGGGGCTGTACATTAGTTTCAAACTTGAAGTCTTTTTTCTCTTCCGTCAAGACAACATCAGCAGGAGTAGAAGCGATTATAGGAGAAACAATTTTGCATATGCCTGAGAGAACACAGAAGGAAATTCATCCTTTTAATAAAAGGGAAATAGAAATGCAGAAAATACATCATGTCTTGTAGTATTTTCTAAAATGAAAAATGGCCACATATTTGTTAAGGAAACTAAAATGTTTCATCAATTTGTGGTGTATGAAATGAAAATTCTTGTTTAAAAGAAAGTCATACACAATTTTTTTATAGCATACCAAATTTTGATGCCTCTGGAGCAATCTTCTGCAGATAGAGGAAAGGGTCCTGGAACTCCTTCTCTGATGGGTGATATGCTGGACACTCTGGAATCTTATTGGTCCATTCTACATCTGTCATATCAAATTCACCCACTTTGGACAAAATTGAATTTTTGACATTTGTTTTCCTTCTTCTTCCACAACAGGCAAAACCCATCTTATAATTTGATATTTTCTATATAATAACTAGCATTACTACCCCTCTAATTCTTATGCTTTTACAACAGTTTCATGTGTTGGCAATGCATGGATGACAAAAGAAAATGTGAGTGTGGAAGAATCGGATTGCAGTATGGCGAAATGAATCTTTGTACTTTGTCTTGGTTCTGTTAGTATCCCAACATAAAACAACAATTGATAGAAACTTCCATCAATAACCGCAGCGATTTCTTTCTATACTTCACTCATTGAAAGCAGTTAAATGTACGTACTACTATTTTTGGCGCCGGCAGTTAAAGACAACGTTATTTATTTTAATTTTTTGTTCATTATTTTTTTTGACATGGAAGTGAACGTTAAATATTCATGACTTTTCACATACTTTTATTTGTTTCTTCTTTTTTTATTTAAAAAAAAAAAAAAAAAAACAGAAGATTTGGCTGATTTGCTCATCTGTAACGTTCCGTAATTTGAATTAGCATATCATCCATGTGATGTAACTATTTAAGGAGATATTTAAGAAAATAATAATATGCATGCATAAAAAGGAATAATTTTAATTTAGTGCATAAATAGAAATTCAAATTTTGGAAGCATTAGGAATAAAATAAATTAAAAGAGAATGTCACTGGAAGAAAAAAAATCATTAATAAAATTGGTGATTAAGATTGAGAAATTTCAAATCTAAGTCATGTGAACGAAAATGAGTGTTCATGAATTCTTTTTTTTTTTTATAGCTAAATTATGGCAATTCATTCATAATAGTGTCAGCAATATAACTAGGAGCAATATAAAAACAACAGGAGCTAGCATACAACAAGTGCGTCCTAGCCAAAGAGTGAGTCACTTTGTTTGCTTGCCTCCTAATAAACTTTGTTGAAAAGTTTGTAAAGTAAGAAGTAAGACCCTTGCAACAATTGACAATGATATCAAACTCAGTAATATTTTCCTTTGATGAAGATAACTCATCTACCACACCTTTACTATCAACTTCAAAGTGGACGTTGGTGAAACTCAGCTCAATACACCATTTAATGGCAAACAAGAGACCTATTGCTTCCCCCACCTTCACTTCCAACTTTGATTCTACCCACATTGTTTTATCTTGAACAAACTTGCCCTCATGATCACGGATGCACATGCCAAACCCGGATAAATTTATGGTCTCTAAGAAAGTTGCGTCAACATTGCATTTCAAAGACCCAAAAGGAGGAGGTGACCATCTAGCTCGGGTAATTCCAGGACCAACAGCCACCCAAGGAGGTTTCCTTTTCCTAGCTAAAATCCAACTGGACAACATCTCTTTTGAATGAGTTCCAATCATATCCTCATTGTTCCACAATTTTTGGTTCCTCGCCTTCAATATGCCCCACAATATCATCACAAAATCCGCCCTTTTATTTGAGTCAATAACACCACTGACCAAGAAATATAACTTAGAGAAAGAGTTCACCTGGTTAAGAAACGGATCAATGATGTGCCAATACCCAACTTGAATCAAAATATCTCTACTCTTATCACACTGCAGTAATGCATGACACTGAGATTCAAGACCAGTTTCGCATCTCACACACGAACTTGTACAAGCCACCCCATGCCTCTGCAGGTTTATTCTAGTGGGAAGAACCTCCCTGCATGCACGCCAAATGAAGGACTTCACATTGGGGGGCACTTCCAAGTTCCAAATACTTCGCCAATCTCCATCGTGTTTCAGATGAGCTGTGTTCAATAAGGATTCGATACAAAGTCTATAAGATGAACGAACTGTATAAAAGCCGTCCTTACTATATTTCCATATGCGCATATCCTCCCATACTTCATCAACTAAGGGCGTGGCAAGTATAGTAGCAGTATCACAAGGAGTAAAAAACTGACGCACAAAATCTTCATTCCATCTTCTGGTACCAGGCATAATAAAATCACTGACCACCCAATTATGAGCCATTTGGGTTAAGTTAAAATGGTGATGCAGGCTTTGACCATTTGCAATCCAAGGCTCATTTAGGATTGGAATATTGTGTCCATTGCCAATTCTCCATCTAGAGCCCTCATTCAACAAGACCCTGGAATTCCAGATGCTACGCCAAATAAAACTTGGATTATGACCAAGAATCGAATCCAAGAACTGACCTCTAGGATAATATTTAGCTTTGAAAATCCTTGAGACCATAGCTTTTGGGTTAGAAACAAATTTCCAACCTTGCTTCCCTAGCATTGCCAAATTAAAAACTCCCAGATTTCTGAAGTCGAGGCCACCAAATTCCTTCCTCATAGATAGCTTATCCCATTTCAACAAATTAATGCAACACGTATCTCCCTTCTTGGATCCCCACCAAAAAGAGTTCATCATCATTTCAATCTCTTCTGCCAACGAAGGAGGTAGTAAGAAGACACTCATGCAATAAGCTGGAATTGCTTGGAGCACAGACTTCACCAGGACCTCCCTGCTAGCCTTGGAGAGATGTCTGCCACTCCAAGAATTAATTTTCTTCCACACCCTGTCCTTCAGATAATTAAATGTAGCTTTCTTTTTTCTACCAATTAATGAGGGAAGCCCCAAATATTTTCCTGACCCAAGACAGGTCTGGACTCCCAAGATATTAGATAAAGTCAATCGAGTACCATCATCCACATTCTTACTATAAAAAATCTCAGATTTACTGAAATTAACTGCTTGACCTGATGCTGCTTCAAAAGTAGCAAGAATTGACTTCATCACATTACATTCACGCTCACTAGCTCTAAAAAACAGAAAGCTATCATCTGCAAAAAGAAGGTGACTAACAGAAGGAGCACCCCGACAAATTTGAATACCGTGAATGTCACCCCTACCCTCAGCTCTTTTGATTAGGGAAGTAAGGCCCTAAGCACGGATAAGAAAGAGATAAGGGGGGAGAGGGTCACCTTGCCTTAAGCCTCTGCCTGGAACAATTGGTCCAACAGAATCATCATTAACCAGAACCGAGTAGCTAACAGAGGAAACACACAGAATAATCCATCTGACCCATCTATCACAGAAACCCATCTTCTCCATCATAGCACGGAGAAAACCCTAGTCCACTCTATCATAAGCTTTGCTGATATCTATTTTCAAAGCCACTTCACCTCTAACTCCCTTTGTTTTGCATTTCATATGGTGGATAATTTCAAAATCTATGAGCACATTATCCAGGATAGATCTTCCTTCTACAAAAGCAGACTGCTCTTCTGAGATACACTTTGGCAATAATTTTTTCAACCTGTTAGCTAAGACTTTTGCCACTATTTTATATAGAACATTACACAAGGATATAGGTCTCAAGTCTCTCATAGAAGAAGGGCTATCAACTTTAGGAATTAAAACAATATTTGTATCATTAAGAGTTGATGGAAATTTACCAGTCTCCAACCAGTAGCAACAAGCCGTGAAAATATCCTTGCCACAAATATCCCAAAAATGCTGGTAAAAAGAAGGATTTAAACCATCCGGTCCCGGAGATTTATCTGGGTGCATCTGGAAAATAGCTGCTCTGAATTCCTCTCCAGTGAAGGGGAGTTCCAACCCTTGATTATCTTCTATCGAGACAATAGGGGACACTGCCTCAATAACTGGAGAATAAATGCTCTGATGTTCTAGAAACAGGTTTCCAAAGTAGTCCTTTGCAAGCTCACAAACACTCGGCTGACCACCTACCCATTCATTGTTATCATTTTTTAGCTTGTCAATAATTTTCCTTCTTTTCCCGGCAGTAGCAGTCAAGTGAAAAAATTGATGCAAGCATTTCTCGCTGTCTCTCATAAATCGAGGCATCCTCTGGATCATGAGAAACTCTAGTAGCCTCCAAAAGCCTTTTACACTGATTTGCTTCTTTGCGGAAATTCCCATTAAGTTTCTTACTCCAAACCTCTAGGTCTTTACTAGATTGCTTTAGTTTAGAAATAACATCATCATGTATCCTATTCTTCCAGCTAGACCGCACCACATCACCCACCTCGAGTTCTTCAAGCCAACGATTCTCAAAGCGAAACTTTCTCTGGTGCTTCTGAGCAGGGCGCTGATCAATACAAAGTAGGAGTGGTGAATGATCCGAGACAGGAGCTAAAAGATTTGATAATTGTGCATTCAGAAATAAATTCAACCACACCTCAGAAGCCAAAGCTCTATCAAGACGTTCTTCCATTGCAGTATCAGAATCACGATGGTTTGCCCAAGTAAAATGATACCCATTAAGAGGAATATCAATTAGATTACACTCTCGAACAGTGTCATGGAAACCATTTATAAGCCAGTTCGGATGATCGACTCTTCCCCTCTTGTCCTCAGCCATTAACAAGTCATTGAAGTCCCCAATAACGCACCAAGGAAGCAATGACATTGTAGCTAAGTTTCTTAATAAATTCTAGGAATCCCATCTTCTGGTCCTCTCAGGATAGCCATAGAACCCAGTCAACCTCCATAAACCTTTGTCGTTATCAGACACCTCCACATTAATAAAATTCATTGAGTAATTGATAATGCGACATTCAAAGGATTGTTTCCAAATAATCGCAATACCTCCACTACGTCCCTCCCTATCAACAACAAAAGAAAAATCAAATCCTAACTTTACACGAATTTCCTCTATTTTATTTGAGTGACATAAAGTTTCAAAAAGCAAAATAACGTCTGGTTTGTGGTCCCGAACGAGGTCCCTCGGCGAAGAAATTGCACGCAGGTTGCCCAGGCCTTGGCAGTTCGAACTTAGTATACTCATAGTCCTCGGCAACCCTGGCTGCCAGGGTGTCGCTAAAAATTTGTTTGGAATCACACTATCAGGACCAATTTCCATGCAGTCCACGTTCTTTGATTCCCCCTGCACGTGATCTCCTTCACCCACCAACTCTGTTAACTTTCTTTTCTTATCCCACTCCAACTCTCTCCCCTCATGATTGTCCTCATAATTGCCCTCATGATTGCCTTCTTTCATTTCCGTATCCATTCCTCTCTCTCCAATAACTATATCCTTAATTTTAGGAAAGAGAATATTTGGGTTTCTAAATATGTCAACAACTGAAACCAAAATTTTCTCCTTGATTTTTGCGTCATTTATTGCCCCAGTAATCACCTCCTTAGGATCCGCATCTGCATTAACTGCAGATTTGAATTTCGAAACTTTCTACAGATTTGGTGCTTCCCAACTCTCAGCAACTTCCTCCCTCAGCAGCCCCTCACCATCGTCCCCCTGGTTCCTCCGCTGCTCAACCCGTAACTCCGGTCCTCACAATCGGCTACCATCATCATCATCTAGCAGAAATAATTTCTCACAGAAATCCTCCTTAGTAATCACCTCCTTAGGATCCGCATCTGCATTAACTGTAGATTTGAATTTCGAAACTTTCTGCAGATTTGGTGCTTCCCAACTCTCAGCTCCTTCCTCCCTCAGCCACCCCTCACCATCATCCCCCTGGTTCCTCCGCTGCTCAACCCGTAACTCCGGTCCCCACAATCGGCTACTATCATCATCATCTAGCAGAAATAATTTCTCACAGAAATCCTCCATGTGACCTAGCATTCCACACAGATAGCAAAAAGACCCCAACCTTTCATATTTGAATTGAACCTTCTTTGCCTCCCCTCCCGGTGTCTTCACTCCCTTCAGTCTCTTCAGTGGCTTGCGCAGTCAAGGAGCACTCGGAATCTCATATAGGACTTAAGGAAATTTGAATTGTTTTTTGCATCGTACTCTATGAATTCACTCAGAAAGTTTGCCAGGTGATTCCCCACCTGCACCGTTCCCAGTATCAACAAATGTCCATCGAAAGACCACGGTCCACCCCTCAGTACCCGTTGGACATCCACCTTATGGAAGAACTGGAACATAAATATGCCCCCCTCTGCCTCCTTCACGTTTACGCCCCTTCCTGCTTCCAGACGCCAGCCATCCTTCTCCTCATCATGTGAAACCTGATTGACCTCGTTGTCAGGAATCTCCCAACCAGGAACAGGGCCGGGTCTCTATCCAGTACTCGTCGAAACTCTTCCACCGGGACCTCCAAATCCGCCTCCTCATCCTCTAACGTTAACTGAGCAAAGCTAGAAGACGTCATTGATAGATATCTCACACACAGCTCACACTCTTATCAGATATAAGAAAACTTCTCACAGAGGAGAGAAAACTTCTCAGAGGAGAGAAAGAAAAATAATGTTCATGAAATGTGAAAGTGAAAGTGAGGAATGTGAAAGTAAAAGCTGCCCATGATAAAAAAAAACCTGCCAAAATTACAATTAAGCCAATAAAATAAACCACATGGAAGCGACGTCGTTTGGAAATGTGAAAGTGAGGAATAACGAGACTGGGCACTCGCACGCGTAAACCATTTGAGGAAGGCAAAGGCAAAGCTAAAGCTTAACATTGTAAGCAATCCCAATTCCCAACCATCACCGATCAACCTCTGCACTTGCCGATTCCTCAATTCCAAACAAACAGTAACAGAAACGGAAACAGAACCAAACCCTACTTACTACGATGGTGCCACCGGCGGTTCAACCGCCGAATCCCCAACTCACCCAACAATTCCTAAGCTCCGTCCTCTCCCAACGCGGCCCCTCCGCCCTTCCCTACTCCGAGGACACCAAGTGGTTGATCCGCCAACACCTCGTCGCTCTCACCACCGCCTTCCCTTCCCTCGAACCCAAAACCGCCACCTTCACCCACAACGACGGCCGCTCCGTCAACCTCCTCCAGGCGGAGGGCACCATCCCGATGCCCTACCAGGGCGTCACCTACAACATCCCCGTCGTCATCTGGCTCATGGAATCTTACCCTCGCCACCCTCCTTGCGTCTACGTGAACCCCACTCGCGACATGATCATCAAACGCCCCCACCCTCACGTTAACCCTTCTGGTTTGGTCTCTGTCCCTTATTTGCAGAATTGGATCTACCCCAGTTCCAATCTCGTTGATCTTGTTCGCACTTTGAGCCTCATCTTTGGCCGTGACCCTCCTCTCTATTCTCAACGCAGGGCACCACAACCCCCTCCCAACCCCAACCCCAACCCCACCAATTTTTCAAACCCTTCCCCATCAAATTTAGCAGCTTTTTCATCTGGGTATTCTCACCCTTCTATTCCTCCTAGAACTTACCCTCCTTCCCCTTATGGGTCTGTTGGCTCTGGTTCAAGTTCTGGTTCTGGTGCTTCGAGGGTTCAGCACCCTTCGCCTCATACTGAGGATCCAACTGAGGTGTTTAAACGGAATGCGATTAATAAGCTTGTGGAGATGGTGCATGGTGATGTTGCTGGGTTGAGGAAGACCAGGGAGGCTGAAATGGAGGGTTTGTTTAGTTTGCAGGGGGTGTTGAAGCAGAGGGAGGAGCAACTTAACAAGGGTTTGAAGGAAATGAAGGAGGAGATGGAAGGTCTAGAGCAACAATTGCAGATGGTTTTGATGAATAGTGATGTTCTAGAAGGATGGTTGAGAGATAACCAAGGGAAGAAGCTTGGGAGTTTGGAAAATGCAGAGGATGCTTTTGAGTGTGTGGATGTGCTTTCTAAGCAGATGCTTGAGTGCACAGCTTCTGATTTGGCTATTGAAGATACTCTCTATGCTTTGGATAAGGCTGTTCAGGTGGGGTCTATACCCTTTGATCAGTACTTGAGGAGTGTGAGGGCACTGTCAAGAGAGCAGTTCTTTCACCGAGCCACGACTGCGAAAGTTAGAGCTGCTCAGTTGCAGGCTCAGGTTGCTAATATGGCTGCTCGGATTCAACATTATGGTAGCTGAGAGGACAAGGCTTGGTTTACATCCCAAGAGGGTGTTACAGAAGGTGAAATCCTTCATCGTAAGGATTGCCTGCAGATTCCTGTTTGTTTCTTCACTTAAAGCCACTGATTCTAGGCATTATTGGTAAGCCTTATAGCCTTCAACAACTTTGGAATTATTGAGCACAAAACTCGTTAGTTAGTCGTTAGAGGCATGAGGCTGGACCATTGTTCTTATACAGACTTAAATGATATGATTATGTTCGAAATTTTGGTTGAAGGGGTTGTTTTAGCTGAAGTTTTTTTGTTGTTTAGAAGTATACATGCTTGTGGATTATAGATTTGTCCCACCTTGTATCTTTGGAAGAATGGGCATATTATGATGGATATTTTTTTTTTTCTTGCTTCTATTGATTCCTTGCCTGTATCAAATTTTTACACAAATAATCTGCACAATAACTAAATATCAAGTCTTCATTTACTTTGCTGGTAGAAATTTCCTTGGTTTTTTTTTTTTTAAGGGCAAAATTTCATTGGATTTATTTTGAAGTTTTATTAGATCGGAAGTGTTTGTGTAGAAAATTATGCTTTAGTTCTCGTGTATTTTATTTGCCAAAGAATTTGTATATTTGTATTATGATTTTTTATAATTGAAGGGGATCAAACATTTGCAGTGCCTCCTTGAGAAGGGATAGTGATCCAATTGGTTAAATACTTAAATTACCTTGACAGATGATCTTTAACTGATGGTAGTAAATTACCGGTGGTAACTTAGACCAATGCTTCACTTGTAATTGTATTAGTTTAGGTTGCATATAAATGCATGGATTTGATGGTAGACCATAGGCATGTGGATTTCATTTTTATACATAATATAGTTTGTTATTTGGGTAAAGCTGTCTGGCTTTACACAAATCCCGGCATGGGTTGATATCTGCTTAGACAAATAGATGCATGAGTTTATATGTTCTGAAATTAGGAATATAAAATAACATGCTACATTTGTTGATGATATAATTTAACTTAGAATGATCCAGATGCAAGCTTATAGATGTTTCACTTGCAGTATTGCTGTATTTATGTGGTTTAGTAATTTTTATTGTGAAATGGGTGACATAAAAGAAATATATTAATTATTGTTGTACTGTGTATACGTGGTTCTAATATGTTGACTGGAATGGCATCTACTCACTGCTGATTGTCATATGAATTTAGTAACTTGGAATATGCTGACTTTTGGGTCTTGGATTACTATGTAATTACATGGAATGTTAAAATATTGGAGTGAAGCAAAATGGAGTCAATAAAGTTTCAGCTTGTGGCAATTGTTCAACTAGATGCATCATACTGATAGAACTGGTTCAACAATTAGGGATTCTAGATGAACTTTATTACTGTATAGAAAGAATTTCTCTGGGGAAATGTTCCCAAAATCAGAGAAGTATGAACAACTAATGAGAACAGTAGAGAAAAATGAAAATACAATGTGTTTCCCTCCAAGATTCCTGATCTTGGCCCTTTCCTTTTGATTCTAGTTCCAACTAACTTCCTAACTAATTTCCCCCTCTGCTCTCTATTTATCCCTAACTAATTTGAGGCTGGCCCAATTTGTGTGGACTGTTTTGGCCTCCTCCTTTCATATACTTTCTTAATAGGGGGTCTAACAATACTCCCCCCTAAAAGATCCACCTTGTCCTCAAGGTGAAAAGAGGGAAACTGGGTTGCAATTGTTTCATAAGGTTCCCAAGTAGCCTTAAAGTCAGGAAGATCCTGCCATTGTATCAAAACTTCAGCTGTACCAGAGTTGTTGTTTCGGATGGCTTCGATCTTCGCTGGAAAAACACAAGTTCCACTCTTCGAGAGTATCTTTGGAAGAGGTTGAGGTGTGATCGAAGGAGAAATGGCTTTCTTCAACAATGATGCATGAAAAACAGGGTGGATTCTGCACTCATCAAGGAGTGATAGCCGAAAAGCAACTGGACCAATCTGTTTGTTGATTTGATAGGGACCATAGTAGCGAGGGCTCAACTTCTCATTCCTTTTCTTTGCAAGAGATTTTAAGCGATATGGCTGTAGTTTCAAATAAACCCAATCTCCCACTGCTAGATTGATTGTTCTGCGAGATTGATCAAGATATCTTGTTTCATCTGTGCTTGAGCCTTCAGTAAATTGTTTTTTAGATCATGCAACAATTGATCACGGGCCTCAGTCATGCTATTTACTTCCTCAACTGAAGATGGAATGGTTGTACCTTTAAGTAGGTGTGGGGGCTCTCTTCCATACAAGGCTTTGAAAGGAGTTAATTTGGTGGAGCTGTTATAGTTGGTGTTGAAACGATGCATCGCCCAACTCAACCAACGGGGCCATTGTTTGGCTTAGAACCCGTAAGGCATCGCAAGTAGGTTTCCAAACAACGATTTACAACCGGTCCGCCCATCGGTTTGCGGATGATATGCGTAATCTGAATTTGAGTTTAGTGCCGCCTAACCGAAATAGTTCCTTCGAGAAATGACTTAGGAAAACCTTGTCTCTATCGGATACAATGGTAGAAGGAAATCCATGTAACTTTACCACTTCAAACAATGAAAACTTCTGCCACATCCTTGGCGGTGAATGGATGGCTAAGAGGGATAAAATGAGCATATTTTGTGAACCGATCTACCACCACTAGAATAGCATCCTTCCCTTGTGCTTTAGGAAGTCCTTCAATAAAATCCATTGACACATCGGCCCAAACTTGAGTGGGAATAGGTAGAGGTTGGAGCAAACCCTTTGGTGACAATGTTTGATATTTATTTAAGCGGCATATCTCACATGAAGCCACAAATTGTTGGATATCTCTTTTCATTCCTTCCCAGTAAACTAGTCCAGCTATGCGTTTATAGGATCTAAAGAATCCCGAGTGTCCCCTCTCTTTGAACTATGGAATTCTTTCAAGTAAAATAGGAATCTTGGAAGAAGATTTTGGTAGTACTAGCTTCCCTTTATATAGCAGTTTTCTATTCAGAAAGGAATAGCCAGGATGAGAGTGAGTCTTGGATTAAGTCTTGTATGATACCTGCAGTTTAGGATCTTGCTTGACTTCCTCTTCCCATTCTTCTAATTTCGAAAATTGGACAGTGGATAGGGCAAAGAAAAGTCATTTTCCTGGAAAGGGCATCTCACGCCTTATTCTCTGTTCCTGGCCTATATTGAATCTCGAAATCAAAGCCCATTAACTTGGATGTCCACTTGAATTGCTCCTCTCCCAAAACTCGTTGCTCTGTGAGGAATTTTAAACTTTTCTCGTCAAGAACAATGACAAAGTGCTCGCCCCAACAGATAATGCCTCCATTTCGCACCTTGCCATCACAATAGCCATTAACTCTCGTTCATAAACAGATCTTGCCCGAGCTCTCTCGGATAAAGCTTGGCTAAGGAAAGCCACAGTCTGCCCCTCTTGGAGAAGAACCGCTCCAAGACCCTTATTCGATGCGTCTGTCTCAATGGTGAAAGCTTTAGAGAAATCCGGGATCACAAACCGGCAAGTCAGCCATCAACACTTTCAATTTTTCAAGGCACCTTGAGCTTCTATAGACCAAAGAAAATTATCTTTCTTTAACAACTAAGTTAAAGGTCCGGCCAGCTTACCATAGTCTCTAACAAACCTTCAGTAGTACCCAGTAAGTCCCAAAAAAACCTCTAAGTGCCTTAAGGTCCTTGGGGATTGGCCAATCTAACATTACGACCAACTTCTTGGGGTCTCAGCACTACACCTTTAGCCGATATAATGTGGCCTAGATACTCCATGCTTTGCTGTCCAAAGTGGCATTTCTTCTTATTTGCAAATAATTGGTGTTCTTTAAGAAGGGCTAGCACTACCGCAAGTGTCTCTTGTGATCTTCTTGAGTTTTGCTATACACTAGAATATCATCAAAGAACACTAAGGTGAACTTCCTCAAATATGGTTTCAACATCTCATTCATAAGAGATTGGAATGTTGAGGGTGCATTAGTCAAACCGGGCGGCATGACCACAAACTCATAGTGCCCCTCATGGGTCCGGAATGCCGTTTTTGGAATATCTTCTTCTCTCATACGAATCTGGTGATAATCGGATCGAAGGTCTAACTTAGAAAATACCACTGCTCCTCCTAGTTCATCCAACAACTCATCAATAATTGGTATAGGGAACTTGTCCGAATGGTGATTTTGTTAAGAGCCCTAGTAATCTACGTAAACGCCATCCCCCATCCTTCTTTTTAACCAAAATGATCGGGCTCGAGTAAGGGCTCACACTTGGCCTAATGATTCCTGAGCTCAACATATCATCTACCAGTTTTTCAATCTCAGTTTTCTGGTAGTGGGGGTACCTATAAGGCCTGAGATTGGGGATATTGGATCCCTCCTTCAGAACTATGGCATGGTCTTGGCGCCTAGGGGGAGGTAACCCTTGTGGTTCCTGAAATACCTCAGCATAATCATCAAGGACTGAAGTCAGCCACTGAGGAATGGAGTGCCCCTGCTCTGCCTCAGTTTGCATACTGTGGTAGTCTAGAATGAAGCCCTCCCCTTGATCAGCTAGGGCCTTGAGAATTGATTTAAAAGAAGCCTTAGTTCTGGTTAATGCAGGTTCTCCCCTTGATCAGCTAGGGCCTTGAGAATTGATTTAAAAGAAGCCTTAGTTCTGGTTAATGCAGGTTCTCCCTTCAACAACTTTATACCTTCCTTGGTGGGAATCTTAAGTGAAAGCTCTTTGAAGTTAGCCCGAATCTCCCCAAGGCTAGATAACCATTCCATACCAAGCACTACATCAACTCCTCCCAATTCGAAAACAAAAAAGTCTTGCTGTATTTCTAACCCTTGTATTAAAAGCATTAACTGTGTACACATGCCTTTACACAAAATTTTCCTTCCATCCCCTACTTCTACTGAGTATTGAGGGGTTGGTGATACCTGTAAATCACAGTCTTTTACACTGTGGTGGCAGAGATGAAGTTATGAGAGGCTCCACAATCCACCAAAACTGTCACCTGTCTACCAGCTATGATGCCCAACATCTTGATTGATTTCTTGGAGGTCAATCCTGTAATACTATACAAGGATAATCAGAATCGTTTCATCATCAATTCTTCCTCTGTTTCTTCTGTTTTGTTATCCTCTTCTTCGTCCAAGATCAGAATCTGTAATTGTTTATTACCACAGGTGTGGCCTGGGCCCCATTTCTCATCACATCTGAAACAAAGACCTGTTCTTGATCTTTCTTGGAGTTCTGCTTCACTTAGCCTTCGAAAATTCTTTCCTTTGAAGGATCCTGTAGATTTCAGATTATTGGAATCGTTTCCTGAACTCCCTGTCACTGAAGCAGGTTGATTTTGATTCTTGTTTCCTGGTTCCCATGTGATCATCTTGGTATTACTTGCATTTCCTGTTGTAGCCACGTTTCTTGGTACCGATTGACTCCCTCTGCTCATCAGCAAGTTCTTCTCATCAATACTCTAGGCAAAATCCATTAATTCCGCTATGGTGTCTGCCCTGTGCAACTTCAACTCAGCCCTGATCACCTCCTTGAGTCCGTTAAGAAAGATCCCCTTCAAATAATCTGGTTGAGCTTCTTTCATCAGCGGTCCCGCATATAGCTCGAATCGTTCCTGTACTCTTCGACTGTCCCAGTCTGTTTGAGACTCAACAGTAGTTCAAAAGGGCTATGTATCATCGAGGGCTGGAACCTTCGAATCACATCGGATCGAAACTGTTGCCATGTAGGGTTCTGGGCGCAATACTCCCACCACTGATACCAAGTCAAAGCCTTACCTTCCATGGCCACCATCACAGCTTGTAGCTTCTCTTCGTCACTCAATCCCTTCAACTCAAAATAACGTTCCACCCTATTCGCCCACCCATACGCATCGTTGCCATCGAAGACCGATACTTCTAGTTTCCTCCATCTTTCATCTCGAATCTGAGATTCGTTGGCGGATCCTCCTCCGTTTCCTTCCCTCGCGCTGCTACTTGTCAATCCTCGCACGGTCTCGAGAAGTTCTCCAAGTTGTCTTCTTGTTTCGATTCTCTCAAGTCGTTCTTCATCAACGACTCTTCTCAGTTCTTGCAATTCTTCGCGCGTAGCCATGATCGTCTCAAACCCGCGCTCAAGAAACTCCACTCTGGTTTCCATTCCTCTCGTCGAAACCATGAATCTTTCCCCAAGATCTAAGAGCTTTGATACCAGTTGATAGAACTGGTTCAACAATTAGGGATTCTAGATGAACTTTATTTCTGTATAGAAAGAATTTCTCTGGGGAAATGTTCCCAAAATCAGAGAAGTATGAACAACTAATGAGAACAGTAGAGAAAAATGAAAATACAATGTGTTTCCCTCCAAGATTCCTGATCTTGGCCCTTTCCTTTTGATTCTAGTTCCAACTAACTTCCTAACTAATTTCCCCCCTCTGCTCTCTATTTATCCCTAACTAATTTGAGGCTGGCCCAATTTGTGTGGACTGTTTTGGCCTCCTCCTTTCATATACTTTCTTAATAGGGGGTCTAACACATACCTGTTGTACTTGTATCATGTTATGAAAAGTGAAAATCGCATGTTGTTTTTAAGTTATATAGATGCTTCTAAGACATCAAACGTTTATGATATGTAACCTCAAGGAGAGCAGACCATGCTTAGAGAAGAAAGAGAATAATGTATTCTTGTGAACCTTTTTTTAGGAGAACAGGTGATTAATGGTTGTGCACTATTATTTGTGATCACTAGAAAGCAAGTTTGTGATGGCCAAACAAAATTGGAAATTGAGATAGAATTTGTCTTGAATGTTTCAAATGGGCATGTAGCTGGAAGTGATGGGGGATCTGTAGTGTATTTGGCATTTTTTTTTTTTTTGATAAACCAAAATGTATTAGAAGAGAGTACAAGGGGTACTCAAACCCATTACAATAGAGAGCATCAAAGGAATAACAATAGAACAAACTTAAAAAAAAACTAGGCAAGTGAAACAGCCATTACAGAATCCACCCGAGACAGTTTTTAGAGGATATGCACTAATCCATATCCAAGCAAAATGGAAAAACTAAGTCCCAATCATTGTGTAGAAATTGCAGCGGCAACAACATTGTAGCTACATATCATAGTGCAGACATGCTTGAGGATTTATACTCCAATCCAAGAATGAGAAACTACCCTTTTTTAGCTTTGCATGACTCCAGCTCCATACTCTTATTTTTATCAATTCTATGCTCTTGTCAAAATCTTTCTTTCCTTGTGAGAATATAACATCATTCCTAATAAGCCAAATAGTCCAAATAATAGCAAACCAAATCATCCTCCAAACTCTTTTCCGCTTCCTTCCCACATATAGTCCATCTGTTTCTGTAAAAGGTCTGGAAGATTACAAGATAAAACAGTTTCCACACCCAACCAACAGTACATATGAATCCAGATTGAATAAGCAAAATTACAAGACAGGGAAAGGTGTGAACTCGTTCAAAAACTACATTGCACAAACCACACAATTGGGATCCATTGTTTATAGTAATACCTCTCCTTGACAAATTGTAGATTGTTGGTATCCTGTCTAGAATGGACCGCCAGCATAAAGATCCCACGAGGAATTTGGCCATTGTTTAATGTTTAGGCTAGAAGTGTGCAGTTGCTTCTATGTTTGGATGTATGGAGTGAAGTGGTTAGTAACTCGTTATTTGGAAGTTTCTTAAGTAATGGAATAGATTGGTTAACCATTTCATCTTACTCAAACCCTCAAATTTTAATATCCTCCAATTTAGGGGTTTGGGATCTCTTTCCGTTTCCTTGTTAAACTTCTAAACAATAGAGTGATATATTTTTTTCTTTCCACTTCACTCCATTACTAACTACTCACTCCATCTCTTTCAAATTTTAGACTAAAATGTATTATCGCTTCAATGTAGAATCATTAGTTTGGTTGCACTTGTTTGTTTTGTTAATGGATTTGATGTGATGCTAGATTATTGTTACACAAAATATTGTAAGAACTAGATATAGGAGATTACAAAAAAGAAACTAGTTTAAGCACAATTCATTTGGTAGTAAATTTCAGTTTTGAAAATTCTTACCTCCTTATCTGCTGCTTGGGATAAATTAAATGGAAAAACCTTAAAAAGGTTATTTGTTGTTGTAGGCTACTGCTATTGCTATGATTCAGAGGAAGTGTATGCCATTTACTGCTGTATATGAGTCAATCTCTTTGCAGTGTTTCTACTAGTAGACAGCCTAGCAATGTTATGTCTCAATTTAGCCCTCTCGTTTGCCTTTCCTTTGTAACTGTAATAAACGGGAAGAAAGACAGAGACAGAAAAATGTTGGTCTTTAATTCTTTCTATTGATTGGTTGCTGTTTGAGATGTACGGGCTTGTTTATGTGTACAGTAGAGATTTTGTTCCTGGATAACAAACCTTTCCCGCTCTTCTGCAAATGCCATTGTCACTATTGTCACCATCCATGTTATAGAACCCATACTAGAGGTTGACTCGATCCGAGACATCAGGTCAGCGGTTTGACTGCGGTTCAAATAACTAAACGAAAACAAAAACAATTTTGTTATTTGAACACAAAAATAGATTGTCAACAATTTGTATAATTGACTTTTCTGTTTTTAATTATAATAGAAGCATTTTTATACTAAGAATATATTATTTGAAAAAATTAAAGGTAATTTAATTTGTTTAAATTATTTAACAATATATTTTATATTATAAAATATAAAAAATATAAAAGTTATTTATTTAGATTAAATAATATTTGATGTTTACATCCAACATCCTAAATAGTCATGGGTAAAATGGGCAAAGTCTCGTTGTTTCAAAATAATCAGACTAAATAATAGAAAGAATTATAATGTTGAAAAATGAGTATTTGAAAAAAATTAATTCTGTAAGAATTATAATTTATAATTAGAGTTTTGTCGATCAGCATCCTAAATATACTGGTTAGGGAATCATGGTGATTTGTTATCAATAAATTAAAAAAGAAAAAAGTTTTTAGGACCCGTATGAATGAGCTTTAAAACAAGAATTTATATGATGTAAAATTAGAAACAAACAACTGCCATTTAGTGTTTAAACGAACTTTTAAAAAAATGGATTCTTATGAGATTTGTTGTAAAGACATTACTTTTTGATAAAATATTATTCATCTTCCTTCTCTCTCTTCTATTGCATCTACTTTTCTAAAAAACTCGAAATTATATCTTCTTAAAAAGCATCAAAATATATTTTTATCACTTTTATTTTTTAAAAGGTTCATCGATTTTTTTATAAAAATACTTCTATTTTAAAATTAAGAAATTTTTTTCAAAAAAATATAGGTTTAATTATTCCGTAGGTTCATGGGTTTTTTTGGGAATTTTCAAATAAATCCCTATACTTTTAAAATTTGTAAGTAGGTTCCTAAACTATTATTTCATTTGTAATTAGGTCCTTTTGTTAGTCCAGCTTAAAAGTACGAGAGGGTTGGTCGGAACTCGGAGGAGAATAGATTTGCAAAAAGGAGAAAGGACTTGTATGCAAAATATGAAATTAATAAATAAAAGTTAAATTTATATCTTAACCCCTAAAAGTATCTGATGTTCTAGGTAATTTGGTGATGGATTTATTTCCTCCCTTCTGAAGGCACCATAATTATAATCCATTTGAAACAAAAACGAAGGCAAGAGTGGTGAGTGGAGCAAAATGCTGAGGAAAGTGGTACACCATTCTTGTACATTTCATCGTCACATCGGCAATGCCTACTTTGCAGCATCAACAAGGGCTGTGCCTCTTTCTTCTTCGTCAATCCCTACGCATTCTGATTCTCCTGCTACTGCAAATGCGATCTCCATCGACCGTTCTTCCCTTTACAACCCACCTGGTTACTATCTCATATCTATCTTCAATCCCCCTTCTTTCTTCCCTAACCTCTTCTTTTCTCTCTTGTCTGTTGCAGAACATTCTCACCACCCAAATTCCGATTCTCACCTCGTCAACCACCTCAAAGGCATCATCAAGGTTTCATTTTACTCTTTCAAATTATTTACTTTATATTATATCATTCAACTTAACCAACTATAATCAATACTCCCTAATTTCAAATTATACCCATTTCTTATTATTGCTTTATTCTCAGTTTCGTGGAGGCCCTATCTCAGTAGGTGAGTACATGTCACAAGTCTTGACAAACCCTAAATCTGGCTACTACATTAATCGAGATGTTTTTGGAGCACAAGGTGATTTTATAACCTCCCCTGAAGTAAGCCAGATGTTTGGTGAGGTGATTTTGTCCACTAATCTTTCAGTAATTGGATTGTGTTTGTAATCATTCTTGATTCTTGAAGCCTGTCAATGACACAAGGATCATAATATGAGTCTTGTTTATGTAAAATTAGATGGTTGGTGTCTGGGTCATGTGTCTATGGGAGCAAATGGGCCAACCACAAAGAGTAAATCTCGTCGAGCTGGGTCCAGGACGAGGAACACTTATGGCTGATCTTCTTCGTGTATGGAACTACAATGTTGATGTGTTTTTACACTAGAATTTCTATTTAAACATTAAAAGGCAACTTATCATCATTATGACTAAACAAAGTTTAAACTTCTTATAGGGTACTTCGAAATTTAAGAACTTCATTCAGTCATTGCATGTACACCTGGTGGAGTGTAGTCCGGCACTACAGAAGCTTCAGCACCAGAACTTGAAGTGCATTGACCAAGAAAATGCAGCTCAGGATACTGGTAATAAAAGAACTCTAAGCTCTTTGGTTGGAACTCCTGTATCATGGCATGCTACACTCGAGCAGGTTCCTTCTGGATGTATGTATTCGTTTCCCGGTGAAACTAGGCTTTTGGATGTAAAATTCTGTGTAAATTGTTATATGAATATTTGTTTCCAGTTATGCATTAAGCTGTTACATAAAAAATATTTTTATACTATATTTGAATAATGCCCTGACCAAGTTCTCCCTTTGTTGTACTCCAGTGCCAACAATTATCGTTGCACACGAGTTCTTTGATGCCCTACCAGTCCATCAATTCCAGGTGATTGAATGCTCGTGCTTTTAAGCTAAATTGAAACTAAGGACATCTATAAAGCACAATTAAGTTGTAAAATTTGGAATTCTATACTATCTTTTGCTTTCAACATATCTTCCAGTGCCTTGGCATTTTGTCCTTTAGCATCCTTTCGTCCTCTGTTCTTTCCATTTTTACTGGGAATTTATATATAGTTTTGCCTGTTCTTTTCATTTGAGTAAATCTGCCTAGTTAGTTGTGCTAAACTGGTGCATTACAATGTTGATATTTTTTAACTATATCTATGCTATCTTACTGGTTGATCGTCTACGTGCTGACTAAATGTAAGAGATGTTCAATGTTCAATGCTCTGAGCCAATATCTTTACTTCTCTTCGTGTTTAATGATTCCAAATTTCCAAAAACTTGCTGCTTCAGAGATCTTGGGCTTAACAAACAATCTTACTTCGTAAATATCCACTAGAGTTAAGCTTTGTCGTTCTCATGACTTGTATAGTTGCTGTGAAAGAAAAAAGAAATGAAATCCAACTTCTTTGTGTGTTCCTACCTTTTATATATTGCTATTGGCGTCACATTTCTGTGAAATATGATTTTTTTTGTCTACAGAAAGCATCTCGTGGTTGGTGTGAGAAAATGGTTGATGTGGCAGAAGATTCGTCGTAAGTATTGCAATGTAAGCTTCTTGAAATTGTATTTCTGCTGGATTTAGTTTATTGATACTTCTTACATATATCGGTTAGGTTTCGTTTTGTTCTATCCCCACAGCCTACACCAGCAACTCTGTATCTATTGAAGCGGTGCAAGTGGGCTGCAACTGAGGAGATCACAAAACTTACTCAAATTGAAGTTTGCCCCAAAGCTATGGAGTTGACTGAGACCATTGTTGATAGGATAAGTTCTGATGGCGGTGGAGCTCTAATCATTGACTATGGCTTGGATGGAGTAATCTCAGACAGTCTCCAGGTCTAGCATCTTTCGCTTCTTAATCCTTAAACTTAAAAAGCATTACTTTGTAGTTTTTACTGTGTTCTGTCTCCCAAGTGTACCATATCTAGCTTAACTAGTTGAATGTATTACTCTTCAATTATTTTTTCCATTATATATTATCTTGTATCCTATTTATCAACAAAAAAAAAAAAGCATCTTGTATCTTAGTTTCGTCTTGTACATTTTCTTCCTTTCTTCTCCCTAATTTTGTCTCGTACTACCACAAAATTATTAACATAAGCATGACGCATTGATTAAGTTTATGATAAAAATTGGTATACATGATGATAATAACTCTCAGTCTCTCTTTGTTGGAGTATACCTTATCATCTAGATGAATGCATTTGCTTTGGGAAATCTGACGGTTGAGGATAGAATCCGGATAGAATCACCCTCGAGTCTCTGTATTTTTCTTCTACTGCCTTTCCTTGTGAATTTGTAACCAATGCTGCCACTGGAATCTATTTCACTGCATGATTGGGAACCATTAGATGTCTTGCTTCAAATAATTGTCATTATGAAGATTAAATTGCAATATGTTTTTACTGGTTATTGTTCTGGATTTTGTGTTGGTTACAGTACCATCTAAATTCTAAGGTCAATGTCTGACTCCATCTTTTAATTTGATGCAGCGGTTGATACATATACATTATATTTAGATACTCCTTCTTTGTGTGATAGTCCTTCCTTGTGTGCTTTGTTTAATGGTTTATGACTTTACGCAGGCAATTCGTAAACACGAGTTTGTCGACCTTCTAGATAATCCTGGATCTGCTGACCTCAGTGCATATGTTGATTTTGCTTCCATTAGGCATTCTGCAGAGGAAGCTTCAGGTGCTTTTCTTCATGCTAAGAGTTGTAACATATAGTATAATGATCAGAATTAGACATCAAAAGTATACATATTTGGTGAAAAACTAAAGATTAGTTTCCAAATGATTTAATATTTATGCAGGTGAAGTGACTGTCCATGGACCAATTACTCAATCTCAATTTCTTGGTTCCCTCGGAATAAATTTTCGTGTTGAAGCACTGCTTCAAAACTGCACAGATGAACAAGCTGAATCTTTGAGGACAGGATATTGGCGTCTTGTGGGTGATGGTGAGGCCCCCTTTTGGGAAGGACCTGATGAATGTGTTCCAATCGGAATGGGTACCCGCTATAAGGCAATGGCCATAGTGAACAAGAAGCAGGGTGTTCCAGCTCCCTTTCAATAAAGCCTAAATCAAATGTCGAAGCAGCTGGAGTGCCAGCTGAGTACCTCAAACCAGAGTTGGTTTTTGGGTGTGGATGTGACAATGTAAGGTACTCAACCATTGGTTGGCTCGCCTCAAATAATTATCTTTTTCTGCCAAGAGTTTCTCTTAGAAGGTTTAGATTCCATTTTCACAAAGCGATATGTCACCATCATAATAAGGTCTTGCTAGGATTTGCAGTACTCTGGTCTTGGAATTGGTATCCCCTATCTTCTCTTAACATTTTGCTTGATAAAAAGATTCATTTGAACGCACAAAGCGACATCTTGATCTTGATCTTTTTCTCTTCTTTTTTCGTTCACAGAAGGACGATCTTGATCTTGATCTTGATCGTTTTCTTTTTCATTTTTCATTTAAATTTATATTTTGTTAAGGCCCCGTAGAATCTAGATATCTGTAAACTAGTTAATTTTATCTTTTTGTTTTCTTCCAGTTCAAGCATCTCTATTGTCTTCGAATCGCAATTTCCATTGAATTAACTGGACAACCTTTTGCACCAGATTCATTAGATTTCTAGCTCTCTTGGAAATACCATTGATGATTTCAGAACCAAGTCCCGAAGCATACATGAAATTACAATAATAATGCAAATTAAACAGAGCGAACCAGCATGGTGAAACAAAGGATTGGCTATCTTGGTGAAATGCCAATAAGATTGAACATATTGAAAAAGGATTAAAATGGGACATAGTCATCACTCATCACTAATGAAACATGATAGTTGGAAGCGTTCTATGCTCATAGGTTCAGTAACCAGAGAAAGCTAATTAAATACAGACTAATAATTTTACAATGGTTATTTATCATGTCTCTCAGTAGCAGCAATGGGTGCATGAAATGAATAATAAATTTTGAGGGGGTAACTTTACTTGAGTAGCGGTACTTGGTAGAGTAATGTTTGGGAGAAATGACAAGACCACGTCCGCGGTAGACAGTTTCAACAATATCAATGAATTCTTGCTTGTCCTTGAGAGCCCAGTTGATCTTCTTGTTATTTCCAGTGCCATAATGTGTTTGTTCCTGAAGAAGAACATGACGGTGCATGGGTCATACATTGTGTTGAAATCGGGCACCTCACTGATGTCCACCACGTATATCACTGCAAAATTCTTTAAGGTCTCAGAAACCGATGCCAACACTTGATCCATCTGCGCAATAATACAACACAAACTAAAAAATTGTTATGCGCCATTTACAAATAGTTAGTCATGAATAGTCTTTACATGTAATCAATCACGTATATATGGCAGGATGTTACTAGAGGACTAGCACGAAGTCGGATCCTTCTTAAGTTGGTTACAGGTAGTTAAAAACAGCAATAGCCATTGGTTTTGTTGCTCCGCCAGCATATAGATATTTCTGCCTTCAAAATCTGATCAAGTTAAGCAAGCTTGAACATCTTCCAATGGAAGTACACAGCAACCACCACTATAGGAAGAGTCAATGGAACTAAGAAGCAGTAGTACCTATGATATTAGTCAAACACAAATCAGGAAAATGATAAGTAATAGGAATTTCAACAATGATAACAAGAATCATTTATAAGAACCACATCACGTGCATCAAATTTGTTTTTTCTAAATTTGAGCAAGATTCCATGAGGAAAAGTAGAAAACCTAGCTTAAGTCATTATTGGCATTATGTCTATAGCAAGTAAATCAATTTATAAGTTTTGAGGACCTTATAAAGTTATACCCTTCAGAAAGCTAGAATCACCTAGAAGGTTTCATTGGGAGCTTTCTTGAAAAGTCAAGCAAGCATATTGGACATGTTTTTTCAACATGCTCTCCATCATTCCCAAACATTTTTGCATAAAGCATCACAAAAGGGGATACTTTCCAAAAAATCCTTTTGCATGGCCCATATGACCAGGCCCCAAATAATATTAATCTACCTTGTTATTTCACATTAAGGCTTGGATCAGCAACTGTGAGTGATATATGTGTATCCTTCAAAACATAGAACAAACGAATAGATAAAATGTATAGAGATAAATTAATGTGTCCCTCCATCAAAGTGTCATAGAATTTGAACGAGAGATACCTGCATGCAGGTGTCATCCCAGTCATGGCTGAATTCCTCCGCGAGAATAGCCTGATCCACCGCCCATCCAGACCGCAACTGTGGTAGTAAATAGTAGATACCACATCGCTTCTCTTTCTCTCTACTCCAACTGTGTGTATATGGATCCGATTCCCTAATTTTTGGAAGTGAAAAGTTAGGTTATTTTAATGTTTTTGAAAAAAAAAATGTAAGAGAAAAAAAAAGAGAAATAAGATAAAAGAAAATAAAATAAAAGGAAGATAAAAAGAAAATGGGATAATTTTTGGTACAAAAATTAGAGAATTGAGATTCGTGTGTATATCAAGTTCACAAGGCGCTAGCAGAAGTGTCTAGAAACACCCCTACCCTCTCTTCATCTTTTCTATCTCAGCCTCAGCGTCCACAAAACGCACCGTTGCGTATAATTCCCAAAATGCAAAATTTAAATAGCTCAAAAAAATATAAAAAATTTACCTCCCACCTCATGAAGGTCACCAACACGCTCTTTAACAATATCATTTCAACATATTTTCTCTTTTATTTTTCTTTTTTTTATAGAAGAAACACATTTTCTCTTATTAATTGATATTCATGTGGATCATGTAAAATTCAGGTAGGACCTAAATGAATTAGTGGGTCCTATCTCAAAATATGGAACCCACATAAATTTCAACGACTACGTAAGTATATTGAAAACGAAAATATGCTAAAGTATATGGTGAGTTGCTTAAATATGACCGTATTTTTTAGAATATAGATTATGAGTGTATGAAGAACGATTGGGGTATTTTGAGAATATTATAAATTTTTTTTTAAATGTGGTGTAATAGAAAAAATTGTGATATAAAAAACATCAACCAATATGATGTGGCATAGTGAAACTCACTTAATAGGAGATAGGGGTGGGAATAGGTCAGGCCAAGCTTTGCTTAAATAAGCCTGGCTTGTTTAAAAAACTAAAAGCCCGAGCCTGACCTATTATTTGTTAAAGGCTTTATTTTAGGCCCGATCTTAGCTTTTTAAAAGTCTGACCTAGCCTATTTGCTTGTTTAAAAGCATATTTCATATTAAGATCTTAAATATGCCATTTGGCCTATCTTTAAATAGGCTAATAGGTCACTTGAGCTATTTCTAAATAGACTATTTATTACTAATCTCAATTTACAATCAGTTTGTGTATTGAGTTTTAAAAAAATTAACAAATATATGTATTAAGACAAACAGCAAGAGAACAATTACATGGATCAAAGGATGGATCCAATATAAATAAAATACTAGATAAACAAAATAAATCCAGTATTCCTATTACAAAAATCTACCCCAAATCACATGAAGTTGAAGAATTACCAAGCTAATCCCAGAAAGAAAGAAATAAAAAAAAAAAAAAGAACCTTGCAAGAAAGATAAAGAGCAATTAAAGCACACCAACTAGTTGTCTCCAAAACACCCAAAACCAGGAGAGCTAACAAAGTACTATCTCCGGACCTAATTATAAGCAAAAAAAACTAACTTCACACTTATTAAGGAAGTTAGTTAATTTAGTTTAATTGTCTTGATTTATGTAAAAAAAAAAAGCTACAATTACTAAACTACCATTTAGTTGTCTCGGGAGTATATAATGATCTTGGAAAAGTAAAAGATGAATTGGTTGATTGTCTTGAATTTTGGAACACCGACATTAAATAGAGTTGAATTGATTGTCTTTTGCTTATATTTTAGTCCACAAAATGTAGCTACTATTTTGCTCAGATTTGAATCCGGAGGGAGTATTTGAAGCAATAGCAGAGTCATCAAAAAACTTGATCCCAAGAGCACCAATAACAGAAATACATGACATTTACAACAACCAACCAACAACTTGATGCAAGATTCAAGAAGATTTAGAAGAAAAGTAGCCAACCCTGTAGGTGCCAACTCAGACCAGAAATGTGAACATAAAATGGTACTCCGTACCGTTGAGTTTGTTATTTATCTTATCTTTAGTTTTTATGTTAGCTAAATCAGATTGCATTCTGATAAGTTAATTATCTTTAGTTGGTTTATCTTTAATTAGCTTTAGTTATCTTTTAGTTAGACTTATTTTATCTTTCTATTATTGTTGCTGATCAATGCCTATATAATGGCTTGACTTCTATTCAATAAAGCATTCATTCTCCAAATTGTTTAAGAGAGACTTTGCAATCTTTACAAATTGGTATCAGAGCTCCATCCCGGGGCCTAATATAACAAAAGCAGCAGACTTTGAGTGATTCAAAATGAGTGAGGAGAAGAAATTTATGCAACCCGCCATACCACGTTTTGATGGTCACTATGACCATTGGAGCTTGCTTATGGAAAATCTTTTGAGATCAAAGGGGTATTGAAGTTTGGTGGAGACTGGTTATGCAGAACCAGCCAATGGAGTGGAGTCGACCGTGGTGCAGTAGAAGGAGTTAGAGGATCTGAAGTTGAAGGACCTCAAGGTTAAGAATTATCTGTTTCAAGCCATTGACAGAACAATTCTTGAACAAATTCTGGAGAAAGGCACATCGAAACAGATATGGGACTTGGTCGCGCTGTCGCGCACGCGCCAAAAAGCGAGCGGGTTTATAAAACTGTAGTTTAGGAAGCGACAACTCGGATATCGTCTCACAAGGACTCTTGACTTGTTATTTACCACAAAAAACATTTTTTTTTGGGGGGGGGGGGGGGGGGGGTTGGTTTGAAATTCAAATGGAAAACAATGCAAAAACATAGCAGTTTAAAAGATTATCAAGTAAGCTAAAGACGATTAATCTACTGCTCTCGATTTCCCAACTATCATCGGTTCATGTAAATTCCAAGCCCTAAGCAGATTCTAATCCCCTCCCAGTTGTAGTAACAATTAACAAGCGAAATCACTACTACGAGATATATGTTCCTATTCCCGAATTAAGCAAACGGGGTTAAGGCCTTCGTGAACTAAGCGAACACGAATTGTACACAAGCGAATTAAGCAAACACGATTAAATATAGGAAAATAACATCACCGAAATAAATCAATACAACATTATACACTCCTGAATTAAGCAAACAGAAATATATAGTATAGTATTGAAAAGGGAAAAGCATACAAAACAGGAATTACAAAACCTCAAGTGTGGTGGAAATCAATTGCAGTAGACTAATCCAAGAAAATTAGTTCTCCATAAAAACGAAATACACCCAGAAAATATGTAAAAACTATGGAGAATGAAAAAGTCCTTTTGTAATCTGCCCAGAACAGCCATTTATATCTTTCAGGAACTGCGCCTACTCGCGAGGCGAACCCTCACTCGCGAGGCAAATATTATGAAGAGTCTGCAACGTTTGGTCTTCTCGCGGGGCGAAGTACTGCTCGCGTGGCGAGGAATTGAAGAGTCTAACCGTGATGCTTTCTGACTTCCAGGCTCGCGTGGCGAAGAGATGGATTCGCGAGGCGACACAGAAATCTTGCATTTTTCTGGAACAGTCAGCCTTCAGGGTCGCGAGGCCAGAAGAGGATTCGCGGGGCGAGCCAGAGAGGATGACACTTTGCTGTTCAGCTGCCTTTCAGGTTCGCGAGGCGAGTGTACGCTCGCGGGGCGAATACCTCCAGGATTGAAATTTCCCTGTTTCTTTATTCCCTTAACTTCTAAGTTAACCTGAAAACAATAAAATAGCCATAAGTGCTTTATTTGACTCAAAACTGGCTAAATTAACCTAAAACTACTTAAACGACTCAAAACGCTGCTTGAGGACAATCGAGTCTAATTTGGGTGAAAACGAAATATAATTAGCACAAAACACTGGTCATACTAGTCATAAAACTAGATGAGCCAGAGGCTTATCAAAATACCTCCAACTTAAACTTTGCTTGTCCCCAAGCAAACTAAAACTCAAAAACTCAAAAAGACTCAAGACATGGCAAGCTTAAAGGATTCAATCAACTTTGCACAAATTCAAGCAATTTCATCAAAACAGTTTTCTTCAATGTTCCCCCCCTTTCAAACAAAGTAATCCCCATAATCATTTATTCTAAACAATTGAGAATTTCATCATTCGGGCAGTCAGTAATCTAAGCAAGGGATCCAAGTTACACACAAGAGGGAGATCACCAAGTTCAAACAACCGCCTTCATCACAAGGGAGTTTAGTGTTTCACTCAATCGCTCGGTTTTTGTCAGGCAATCAACAATTCACTCAATTTCACTTTTAAAAGCACTTCCCATGAATTTGATTTTCATCTCCAAATGATTCCCACAGAAAACATGCATGCAACATTAAAAGGTCTTTTTAAGGTTGTAATGGGGCCTGGCTAAGGGTAGGATATACAAGGGTACTAGGCTGAAGACCCTAGGAACTAAGAGAGCATGAGCTTTTTACACTTTGAATTTCCACTCAAGTTCCTTTTTTTCATTTTTCATTTGCCTTGGGTGACTACAGCCTTTTTATTCAAATAGCATTTTTGACATTTTTTTTTCTTTGCCTTTGGCTCCAACCTTTTTATTGTATTTTTTTTTCTTTTTTCTCAATCCCAAACAACACATTACACCTTGTAGCCACCCCAAACTTAGTTTCTGGCAATCATTCTCTTGTCAAGATTCCATGATCTCCTAATCCTAAGATCGGGTTAACATGGTTTTCCAGATTTTAGCTTATAACATAAGGTCAACAAGAAACAATAGGCTAATTAGGCTCAATGGGGCTAACTAGGGAACATGCATTAGGGATGGTTATTTTAGGCCAAGTGGTTATTTACAAAGAAAATGCCTAAATCATCTGAAGCAAACACATAAGCATGCAAAACAAGAAGAGATTCAAGCAAATTCGGGAAAGTGCAACTTGAAAGTGATTCTCACAATAAAAAAAAAACATGTTGGAGGCTCAAATCCTCACCTGGACAATTTTTGTAAATCATTTGACTGAGATTCTATCCCTAGTGTGTGCTTCCCTATCACCCCAAACTTATCATAAATCATGCTATCACAACAAAATATTTCAAAGTTCAGTTTTCAATTTTTTTTTTCACATGGGGATCACTGTTGAAAATAATTTTTCAACCTAGGGGGAATCATCACATAAATAATGCAATAATCTGTGCAAAATCAACAAAACCAATCAACTTGCCGACCAAAACTCACACAATTTATTCAAGAGCTAAAAGAAAAACAAGACAAAACACAAAACACAAAACAAATCTACAGTTGGTTCCCTCCCCCACACTTAAAACATACATTGTCCCCAATGAACAACATAACTATAAAATCAGAGTGAGGGAAAGGAAGGGTGTTCCCTGATCAAGTGTCAGTGTAGGTGGGAGCTTCCAAGGAGAGCTCCTCAACAATAGCATCTTCAGGAACACCAGCAGCCACACCATGGAATAGCTTTAGCCTCTGCCCGTTAACCTTGAAGGACTTGTTGCTACCTGCACTTTTAATCTCTACTGCACCATAAGGAAAAACATTAGTAACAACAAATGGGCCATCTCACTTGGACCTAAGTTTCCCAGTCATCACTTTCAGGCGGGAGTTAAACAGTAAGACTTGCTGGCCCACAGAAAATTCTTTCCTATCAATCATCCTATCATGAAAATTCTTGGTTTTCTCTTTATAAATCCGGGAGCTTTCATAGGCTTCTAGCCTAAGCTCCTCAAGCTGTAACGTCCTTTGTTACATTAGAGATCCCAAGATAAAATCAATAAAATATCTTTAAAACATTTAATTAAAACATATATCTCATAAAGAAAAATTAGAAAAAAACATTAAAGTCTGAAAATGCCTCATATTAAATAATATAGTATTAAATTATCCACGTAATGAATATAGATATAAATAAAATATAAAAAAAAATCAAATGCCTCAAAACCGGGCGTCTAACTACAATCCCAACGATAAATAATTGCGACTAGCCACATACGGCTCCTTATTTAAGAACAGACTAACCAAGCTAGAAAGGTTATCTAATGGAGTCCACTAAGTCTTCACGCCTCTTCAACCTCAATGACGTCATCCTCGTGCTCTGAAAACAATGCTTAATAATGAGATATAAAATCCCAGTGATCAACAATACGGCTTTATAAAAACATTTTTGAAAATAGCATTGTTCTCAGCCGGTGCGGTAACCGGAAAAACTGTCCATGGCACCCGCTAATTTTTCAAAATAATATATATAAAGAAAATACTTTTAACAATAATAATAATCTCATCTCAATGCATTACATTCCATATACCAGATAAATTCTAGTTTAATCCAAGCGGCCCGAAGAACTCCTAATTACATTGGCCTCTTGCCGGCATGCCATATATTCACACATCACACGACAATGGCGTCCCATTGCCCACCCCTACTCATGAGGAGTGTTTCGATGTCACCCTCCTGTCGGGGACATTTCCATTTCGATACCTCCCATGTGCACATGGTGGTATTTCTCCTTTTCCGACACCCCAACATGTGGCGGTGTTACTTTCGATACTCCTTTTTAGGTAGTATTACTTATTTTCGACATCCCAATCATATGGGATGTTACTTTCGATACCCCATTGCGGTGGTATTACTTTTCGATACCCCTATCATAGGTGGTATTGCGGCAAACATCATACAATTCATCATAGGGCACAATTTCATGTATCATATGTGTAACAAATCATTTACCAAAAATTAAATATATGATTTTATCATGCATGTCAAATAAACTCACATGGCATAGTACACACCAATAAGCACGTCATTCAATTAATAAAAATACCAATCATGTATTTCATGCCATCAGTAACAGGTATAAATACCCAATTTAATAATCCTTTTTTTATTTTAATTCAAAACCCCCAAAAAAATAGTTTATTAACAACATGCATCTTTCAATTAAAATCTCTCAGAATCATAGGTAATTCGCTCAACACAACAAAACACGTGTACCATGGAAATGGTTATTAAAAGGTACTGTTACTCACCTCTCGAAGACCTCCAATGTGCTCCAAAAATTATTTATGATAAGAATTCATGCTTCCCTAAAAATTCTTCTCCCATTTGATGATATTCTTGGATCTATGTTGTTATGATTGTACCGACAAAAAAGAACGGAACTGACGAAAATGCTAAACCATGTGACGCGCTCCTGATCCACCTTCTTTCTCTCGGTTACTAACCTCTCTGTGCATCCCGCAGCAGCATTATCCCCCACTTGCGCAGTCACTTAGAGTGCATATATATATTTATTTATATAGGGCATTAGGCCGTGCAGGCTTTCTAGGTTTTCCTTTTCTTTCTTTTTTTTCTTTTTTTTTTCCTGCTTGGGCTTAACGCCCAAGTCTCTCCCCACCCCCTCTTTTTTTCATATATATATATATATATATATATATATATATATATATATATATATATATATATATATAATTAATTAAAAATTCTTTAGGATAGTTAATAAATTTCAATAAATTCTTATACTATCACTTCTTCACACTAAATCTCTTATTTTATTTTTTTAATTTTTATTTTATTTTCCAATTTTACACTCTTTTGATTTATAATTATTAAAGAAAATTCTGATACATTCTCATACTACCAATTTCTACACTAAACCTCGTAATAGCTTAATGTTTCTTTTTTTTTTTTAATTATATTTAAAATTTAGGATGTTACATTTTCTCCCCTCCTTAAAGAATTTTGTCCCCGAAATTCGCTTCATACTCACGCACTTATTTTAACATATGGTATATTCAAACTTAAAGGTCGCCATACCTTAGGTAATAAAATCTGGGTACTGACGGACGATGTCCTTCTCCATCTCCCAAGTGGCTTCCTCAGGAGTCAATCCTTCCCATAACACTTTCACCAATGGAATCGTCTTGTTCCTCAGAGTCTTAGTGCTCTTGTCCATGATTTGACTAGGGTTTGGCTTATAGATCAAATTATCTTTCAATTGTACAGACTCAGGAGCTATCACATGAGATTCATCAGGCACATACTTTCTGAGCTGCGACACATGGAAAACATCATGAAGGTTTGCCAACTGTGGCGGAAGAGCCAATTGGTAAGTAACAAGCCCGACTCTTTTAAGGATTTGGAAAGGTCCCATGAAACGAGGGTTGAGCTTTTTTACTTTCATTGACCTCCCAACGCCAGTCTTAGGAGTGACTCTCAAGAATACATATTCCTCTTCCTGAAATTCTAAAGGCTTCCTTCTCTTGTCGGCATAACTCTTTTTCCTACTCTGTGCGGTGCGCATCCTTTTCCTAATGACTTTAATCCTCTCGGTGGTCTCCTGGACTAACTCTGGTCCTAGCAGGGCCTTCTCACCCACCTCACACCAACCTAAATGGGACCTACACTCCTCCCCATAAGAGCTCCATAGGGTGCCATGCCGATGCTAGCGTGATAACCGTTGTTATAAGCAAACTCTATAAGAGGTAAAAATTTATCCAAACCCCCACCTTCATCTAAAACACACACTCTAAGCATGTCCTCAAGGGTCTGAATGGTCCTCTCCGACTGACCATCCGTCTGGGGATGATAGGCTGTGCTAAAACTCAACTTAGAAACAAAAGCCTGTTGGAATGCTCTCCAAAATCTAGAGGTAAATCGCGGGTCTCTATCTGACACTATAGAGGTAGGTATGTCATGAAGCTTCACTATCTCCTTAATGTATAAGTTTGCTAACTTATTCAAATTATAGGTTGTCTTAATTGGCAAAAAGTGTGCATACTTGGTCAACCTATCCACAATTACCCATATGGCATCCAAACCCAAATGAGTCCTAGGTAACCCCATCACAAAATCCATAGAAATCCTCTCCCATTTCCATTGAGGAATTTCTAAAGGCTGCAACAAACCCGAAGGTCTCTGATGTTCTATCTTAACCTTTTGACATACTAAACACTTGGCTACAAAGCTAGCCACACCCCGTTTCATTCCTGGCCACCAATACATCTTCTTTAGATCTTGGTGCATCTTGGTTATCCCTGGATGTATGGTGAACTTTCCCTTATGCGCTTCCTCTAAAACTTTCTCTCCGAGGCTCCCCTCCTTAGGAACAACAATTTTATTCTTAAACAACACTAGACCATCGGTAGACAACACATAATTCTCTTGATCTAAAAGGGATTGTAACTCCTCTAACATATCCATCTCTCGGATCATCAAACTAGACACATGCAAGGTTTTCCTACTGAGTGCATCAACCACCACATTGGCTTTCCCTGGATGGTACTTCAACTCAAAATCATAGTCCTTAAGGAATTCCATCCACCTCCTTTGCCTCATATTCAATTCTTTCTGGTCAAACAAATACTTAAGGCTCTTATGATCACTAAAAACCTCAAACTTTGCACCATACAAATAGTGCCTCCAAATCTTAAGAGCAACGACTACTGCTGCTAACTCAAGGTCATGAGTAGGGTAATTCACCTCATGCGTCCTAAGCTGCCTAGATGCATAAGCCACTACCCTACCTTCCTGCATCAACACACAACCTAAACCATTCTTAGAAGCGTCACAATATACCACAAAACTCACTGAAGGATCTGGAATGGTTAAGACCGGTGATGACACCAATCTCCTCTTAAGCTCCTCAAAATTCTCTTCGCATTCCTCATCCCACTCGAAAGATTCTCCTTTCCTAGTCATCTTGGTAAGAGGTAAAGCTAGTCTAGAGAACCCTTCTATGAATTTCCTATAGTAACCTGCCAGTCCTAGGAAACTCCTCACTTCCGTCACTAACTTAGGCTGCTCCCATCCAAGCACTGCATCAACCTTACTAGAGTCAACCGCTACACCACTCCTAGATATGGTATGTCCTAAAAACTTCACCTCATCAAGCCAAAATTCACACTTTTCTGGCTTTGCATACAGTTGCTCTTCCCTCAGAATCTGTAACACTGACCTCAAATGCTCCTCATGATCCTCTGGTGTCCTAGAGTATATCAAAATATCATCTATGAACACCACCACCAAGCTATCCAAGAACGGCCTAAAGATCCTATTCATGTAGTCCATGAAAACGGCTGGAGCATTGGTCACTCCAAAGGGCATCACTACATACTCATAGTGCCCATACCTTGTCCTAAAGGCTGTCTTAGGAATGTCCTCATTCTTGACTCTAATTTGATGGTATCCCGACCTTAGATCTATTTTGGAAAACACCGTCGCTCCCCTCAGCTGGTCTAAGAGGTCATCTATCCTAGGCAAAGGGCATTTATTCTTGACGGTCACTTTGTTCAACTGCCTATAGTCAACACATAGCCTCATGCTCCCATCCTTCTTTTTCACCAGGAGGACAGGTGCTCCCCAGGGTGACACACTAGGCCTAATAAACCCCTTCCCTAGCATCTCCTCTAACTGTTTCTTGAGCTCGCTCAACTCTAGAGGTGCCATCCTATAGGGCGCTACCGATACTGGTCCACTCCCTGGCACTAGATCTATGTTAAACTCAACTTCTCTATTCGGAGGCAAACTAGTGACATCCTTAGGGAAAACATCCTGGAACTCACACACCACAGGTATAGTCGTCACATCACTGTCAGCCTCCATCTTAATAGAGAATAAGAGTACACATCCTTGAGCTCCCTCAACTAAGCACTTATGACAAGCAACAGCAGAAACAATAGAACTGGGTACGGGGAAAATCGTTAGACATCGGATGTGAAGAGATAAGGATATTTTTGTCAGAATGCTTATGGCAATGAGTCTAGATGCCAATAAGTCAATACCAATGATAACATACAATACATAGATAACAATAAGGTTGATGTCATAAGGAGTGTCTTGACGCACAAGGAAACAATTTAAGCAGCCAATGGAAGAACAAGAATATCCCTATAGGAGTAGAAACGTATGAATCAAAGGACAAATGAAAGATTGGCATCTCCAAATTTTCACACATAAAGGATGTATCAAGGGATGCGTTGCTCCTGAATCAGACAACATAATAATTTTTTTTTAACGAGTAGAAGAAATTCAGCCTCCTTCGGATCTAAGCTGCCTCAAAATGATGACGGATTGTTCTTCTTGAATTCGAAAAGCCCCACGTGTTAAGGGTCCTAGGTTGCCACCACTTCATTAGTGACTGGCCTCCATTCCCCTTCAGTTGACGGCATGTCTCCGTCTGCCCTTGCATAGCTTTGGCCATACAATCCAAAGCTGTTGCAAGTGCAACATTCGTCCCTCGCCTATTAATCGCCATAAATCTGCTCACTACCAATGAAATACTGGGTTGATCAAGTCCAATATCCCAAAGAATAGCACGCAGTATCTATAACTCTAACAAGCATCCTATGCGCCCAAGTTTTATTTTAGAAAAAGCCCCACTACCACAGTCCGATTTAGAATCGAACTGCTCTGATACCATAAATGTAACGTCCTTTGTTACATTAGAGATCCCAAGATAAAATCAATAAAATATCTTTAAAACATTTAATTAAAACATATATCTCATAAAGAAAAATTAGAAAAAAACATTAAAGTCTGAAAATGCCTCATATTAAATAATATAGTATTAAATTATCCACGTAATGAATATAGATATAAATAAAATATAAAAAAAAAATCAAATGCCTCAAAACCGGGCGTCTAACTACAATCCCAACGATAAATAATTGCGTCTAGCCACATACGGCTCCTTATTTAAGAACAGACTAACCAAGCTAGAAAGGTTATCTAATGGAGTCCACTAAGTCTTCACGCCTCTTCAGCCTCAATGACGTCCTCCTCGTGCTCTGAAAACAATGCTTAATAATGAGATATAAAATCCAAGTGATCAACAATACGGCTTTATAAAAAAAATTTCGAAAATAGCATTGTTCTCAGTTGGTGCGGTAACCGGAAAAACTGTCCATGGCACCCGCTAATTTTTCAAAATAATATATATAAAGAAAATACTTTTAACATTAATAATAATCTCATCTCAATGCATTACATTCCATATACCATATAAATTCTAGTTTAATCCAAGCGGCCCGAAGACCTCCTAATTACATTGGCCTCTTGCCGCCATGCCATATATTCACACATCACAGGACAATGGCGTCCCATTGCCCACCCCTACTCATGAGGAGTGTTTCGATGTCACCCTCCTGTCGGGGACATTTCCATTTCGATACCTCCCATGTGCACATGGTGGTATTTCTCCTTTTTCGACACCCCAACCTGTGGCGGTGTTACTTTCGATACTCCTTTTTAGGTAGTATTACTTATTTTCGACATCCCAATCATATGGGATGTTACTTTCGATACCCCATTACGGTGGTATTACTTTTCGATACCCCTATCATAGGTGGTATTGCGGCAAACATCATACAATTCATCATAGGGCACAATTTCATGTATCATATGAGTAACAAATCATTTACCAAAAATTAAATATATGATTTTATCATGCATGTCAAATAAACTCACATGGCATAGTACATACCAATAAGCACGTCATTCAATTAATAAAAATATCAATCATGTATTTCATGCCATCAGTAACAGGAATAAATACCCAATTTAATAATCCTATTTTTATTTTAATTCAAAACCCCAAAAAAAAATAGTTTATTAACAACATGCATCTTTCAATTAAAATCTCTCAGAATCATAGGTAATTCGCTCAACACAACAAAACACGTGTACCATGGAAAGGGTTATTAAAAGGTACTGTTACTCACCTCTCGAAGACCTCCAATGTGCTCCAAAAATTATTTATGATAAGAATTCATGCTTCCCTAAAAATTCTTCTCCCATTTGGTGATATTCTTGGATCTATGTTGTTATGATTGTACCGACAAAAAAGAACGGAACTGACAAAAATGCTAAACCATGTGACGCGCTCCTGATCCACCTTCTTTCTCTCGGTTACTAACCTCTCTGTGCATCCCGCAGCAGCATTATCCCCCACTTGCGCAGTCA
Organism: Sophora flavescens; assembly: GCA_030762895.1. Lineage (NCBI taxonomy): Eukaryota > Viridiplantae > Streptophyta > Magnoliopsida > Fabales > Fabaceae > Sophora > Sophora flavescens. Next base: position 10,424,799 of record CM061063.1, read on the forward strand.
CTTAGAGTGCATATATATTTATTTATATAGGGCATTAGGCCGTGCAGGCTTTCTAGGTTTTCCTTTTCTTTTTTTTTTCCCTGCTTGGGCTTAACGCCCAAGTCTCTCCCCACCCCCTCTTTTTTCATATATATATAATTAAAAAAAAATTATGATAGTTAATAAATTTCAATAAATTCTTATACTATCACTTCTTCACACTAAATCTCTTATTTTATTTTTTTAATTTTTATTTTATTTTCCAATTTTACACTCTTTTGATTTGTAATTATTAAAGAAAATTCTGATACATTCTTATACTATCAATTTCTACACTAAACCTCATAATAGCTTAATGTTTCTTTTTTTTTTAAATTATATTTAAAATTTAGGATGTTACACAAGCTGCTGTAACTGGAGTTTTCTTTCAATACCAGCTTTTTTCATTTCCAAATTACAGCACTTGACTGCCCAGTACGCACGGTGCTCAACTTCCACAGGGAGGTGACATGCCTTACCAAATACAAGCCGAAAGGGGGACATCCCTATTGGTGTCTTAAAAGCGGTCCTCTGAGCCCACAGTGCGTCTTCTAGACGGCGGCTCCAGTCCTTCCTATTCGGCTGCACCATTTTCTCTAAGATCTGCTTGATCTCCCTATTTGATATCTCAGTCTGGCCATTGGTCTGGGGATGGTAAGCAGTGGAGACCCTATGCACAACTCCATACTTCCGGAGTAGAGCTTCCATGGTGCGGTTTTAGAAGTGAGTGCCCTGGTCACTGATAATAGCCCGAGGTATGCCAAACCTGCAAAAAATATTGGACCTAACAAATTTTGAAACAACTTTAGCATCGTTAGTCCTGGTGGGGATAGCTTCCACCCACTTTGAAACATAGTCAACAGCCAAAAGAATGTACAGAAAACCAAAAGATGCAGGGAAAGGACCCATAAAATCAATCCCCCACACATCAAAAACCTCACAAAAAAGCATGGGCTGCTGAGGCATTTCACTCCTACGAGTGATGGCAGGGCCTGCTGTTTGACACTCCTTACAATTCCTGTAGACCTCATAGGCATCTCTTAAAATTGTGGGCTAGTAGAACCCAGAATCTAGGACTTTTCTTGCCGTCCTCTGTGGTCCAAAGTGTCCCCCTACTTGAGAGGCATGAGAAAAGTGCAAGATGGACTCTGTCTCATAATCAGGGACACACCTCCGAATCACCTGATCACTGCAAAACTTCCAAAGGTACGGATCATCCCACACATAGTACTTGGAATCACTCTTGAGCTTGTGGATCTTGGATCTACTTGTACCTGCAGGAACAACACCAACAACAAGAAAGTTAACAATGTCAGCAAACCAAGGCGTTACCCCATGCAGATGTAGAAGCTGTTCATCCGGAAAATCATCATGGATGGGAGAAGGATCCTCATCCCTTGTTATTCGGCTCAAGTGGTCGGCTACTAAATTTTCAGCTCCATTCTTGTCTTTTATCTCCACATTGAACTCTTGGAGCAACAGCATCCACCGAATCAATCTCGGCTTTGCCTCTGGTTTCTTTAACAGGTATCTCAGAGCTGCATGGTCGGTGAAAACAATAACCTTGGAACCTAGCAAATATGACCTAAATTTATCAAGTGCAAAAACAACAGCTAGTAGTTCCTTTTCAGTGGTGGTGTAATTTGATTGTGCAGCATCTAAAGTCCTGGAAGCATAATGAATGACATGGGCAGCCTTGCCCACCCTTTGTGCCAGAACCGCTCCCACAGCATAGTTAGAAGCATCACACATGAGTTCAAAAGGGAGGGTCCAGTCAGGGGGCTGGATGATGGGGGTAGAGGTCAATGCCCTTTTCAGGTAGTCAAATGCCTTCTTGCAGTTGGCATCAAAATGGAACATGACATCATTCTTCAGCAGGTTTGACAAGGGAAGAGCTATCTTGCTGAAGTCCTTAATGAAGCGCCTGTAGAAACCTGCATGGCCAAGAAAAGAACGGATCTCGCGAACACAAGATGGATAAGGCAATGTTGAAATCACATCAATTTTAGCAGGATCTACTGAAATACCCTCTTTAGAAATAACATGCCCCAAAACAATCCCTTGTTCAACCATAAAGTGACACTTTTCATAGTTCAAAACCAAATCAGTCTCAATGCATCTTTCTAGAACCAAATTCAGACTATGCAAGCATGCATCAAATGAGGAACCATATACAGTGAAATCGTCCATGAACACTTCGATGCAGTTTTCAATAAATTCAGTAAAAATGCTAAGCATGCATCTTTGGAAAGTGCCAGGAGCATTACAAAGGCCAAATGACATCCTCCTATAGGCAAACGTGCCGAAGGGGCACGTGAAAATGGTCTTTTCCTGATCCTCTGGGCCAATATGGATCTGGAAGTACCCGGAAAAGCCATCAAGAAAACAGTAATGAGATTTACCAGCCAGCCGTTCCAGCATCTGATCGATGAACGGCACAGGAAAGTGATCCTTTCTGGTGGCCTGGTTCAACTTCCTATAATCTATACAGACTACTTGACTATTCTGGACTCTAGTGGGTACAAGCTCATTATTATCATTTCTTACCACTGTGAGGCCGGACTTCTTGGGTACAACTTGCACTGGACTTACCCAAGTACTATCAGAGATGGGGTATATGATACCCGCCTGCAGAAGTTTAGTCACCTCTTTCTTCACCACATCCAGAATCAATGGATTGAGCCGCCTTTGGGCTGCCCCGCTAGGTTTAGCCCCATCCTCCAAAGAATTCTATGCATACATCCGGAGGGGCTAATTCCTGGGATGTCGACCAAGGTCCACCTAATCGCCTTCTTGTGCTTCTTCGTAACCTCCAATAGTTTAGCTTCCTGGTCGAGTCAAGTTTGGAAGAGATAATGACTGGAAGTTTTTCATTCGTCTCCAAGTAAGCATACTTGGGTTCCCGGGAAGTGGCTTGAGCTCTAAGGGGGTGGTTGCTCAATGGATGGTATATTCGGAGCAGTCATGAGGTCAAGAACTCGGCTGAACATGCATGACTTCACTCACACTATCACCCCGCAAAGTAGAATCAAGAAACTCAAGACAAACAAGACACGGGTTAGTGTCGAGACGATCAAGATACATGAATATATATCATCAAAGCCAGAAATAAATGGAAAATCAGAAACAAGGTCCTCATGGGTGTCATCAATAATGTCAGAGAGCAACTCTAATTGGAAAACAGAGTGCTCTTCCAATGGATGCTTCATAGCATCAAAGATGTTAAACTTTGCCACAATATCACCAAACTCCATGGACATGGTCCCATCATCAACATCAATCTTCGTCTTTGCCGTCTTCATGAACGGTCTGCCCAGGATGATTGGTGATCGACTTAAATTTGTTTCCCCTGCCATGTCCAGGATGTAGAAGTCAGCAGGGAAAATCAACTCATCAACTTGTACCAGCACATCTTCTACCAATCCCATGGGCGAGCATCGGTCTGTTGGCCAACTGGATAGTGAGACCTGTATACTGCAAGGGACCCAAATCAAGGTTGTTGAAAACAGAGGTGGGCATGACATTTATGGAGGCTCCCAAATCCAACATGCAATTTTCGAATCTGTTGTCCCCAATAGTGCATGGAATAGTAAAAGTGCCTGGATCCTTGCACTTCTATGGTAGTGCCTGAGTGGGGGCTGAAACAGTAACTCTTTCTGGTGCAGGCTTAGACTGAATAAGGACTGAAACATTTCTTCCCAAATTAACTCTCTCATTACTCTTCAACCTTCTCTTGTGGGTGCATAAATCCTTCAGAAATTTAGCATACTTAGGAACCTGCTTGATCACATCTAGAAGGGGAATATTCACCGCCACCTTTCTGAACACATCTAAAATTTCCCTCTCCTTGTCTTCCCCACCAATCTTCTTATTTTTCTGTACTCTTTGTGGGAAAGGGATCGGTGGTATGTACACTCTCTCAGCTTCAACATCAACTGAAGGCTCAGAGGTTACCTCAACAGTTTCTTCATTTTGTCCAGGGGCTACCTCTACAACTTTCCCAGATCTCAAAGAAATGACACTCACATTAGGATTGGAGACATTGGGATTCATCACTGTCTGTGCAGGTAGCTGGTTTGATCCTTGAGCTTGTTGTATGGTATTCATGGAAGTGGCAAGCTGTCCAATCTGTGTCTGTAAAGAATTAATGCTAGCATCCGTTCGCTGCTGAAACTGTCCCATCTGTGCCTGCAAAGTGTTAATGCTAGCATCTGTTCGCTGCTAAAACTGTGCCTGTGAGGCCTGGAACTGTCCAAATTGCTGCTGCAACTGGAGATTCATTTGTTCAGTCACTTGTGAAGTTATTTGTGAAGTCATTTGCTTGAACATGTCCTCTAGTGAAGGTCCGGAAGGTGCAGAAGTGGTCATTTGAGGAGGATTCTGTGGTGGTGCCACCGGTTGTTGTTGGGATGAGTTCCCATACCGAAGGTTAGGATGGTTCCTCCAGTTGGGATGGTACCTATTTGTGGAGAGGTCAGGAGTGTTGTACCGGTTCTGATTATTGCCTTGATTGTAAGGATTGATTGCATAAGCTTGAGGGAACTCAATGACTAACTCTTCTCTCTGAATGGGGCATGCATCTGACAGGTGCTCAGGAGAGCTACACATGCCACACAACCTTGCCGGCTGAACCTTATCCATTGCCAATTTCTCCACCAAAGAAGTGAGCCTATCAATTCTATCATTAAGGGCCTGGTTGGAAGAAGGACTATGGACCTCATTCACACCCCTTGTCTCAACAGAATTTCTTCTGGTTGTAAACTGTTGGGAGTTCAGTGACATATTTTCAATCAATTGCTTGGCAGCAGCTGGAGTCTTATCAACAAGTGCTCCCCCACTAGCAGCATCCAAAATATTTCTATCCATCGGTAGTAACCCCTCATAAAAATACTGGATAAGAAGTTGCTCAGAAATCTGATGCTGAGGGCAACTGGATACCAACTGCTTGAATCTCTCCCAATACTCAGCCAATGACTCATTTCCTTGTCTGATGCCACATATTTCCTTCCTGATTGATGCAGCTCTGGAGGCAGGAAAATATTTCTCTAAGAAGAGCTTCTTCAAATCGTTCCAGGTGGTAACAGAGTTTGGCTCGAGATATAACAACCAATCCTTTGCAGCGCCCTGGAGTGAGAACGGGAAAGCTCTCAGCTTGATGTTATCCTCAGTTATTCCCTCTGATCTCAAGGGTGTGGAGCAGACAACCTGGAATTCCTTCAAATGCTTGTGTGGATCCTCACCTGCAAGACCACTAAACCTTGGCAACAAATGGATTAGACTAGATTTTAATTCAAAGGGAGTATCAGCACCAGAATATTCAATACACAAGCCATTATAATTAACATCAGGGGCAGCAAGCTGTCTTAATGTCCTTTGGTCACCCATGTTATCAAAAACAGTTTTAGAATTCGAATCACCACTAGTGCTAGCCCGAATTGCTCTACGGCGTGTGTGCAGTGTTCTTTCAATTTCAGGATCAAAATCACACAAGTCAGGGCAATTGGACCTAGTAGCCAGACCAATTCAAAACAAAAACGAAAATAAAAAAAAATGCGAAAATAACAAACAAGAGTCCCCGGCAACGGCGCCAATTTTTGGTCGCGCTGTCGCGCACGCGCCAAAAAGCGAGCGGGTTTATAAATTTGTAGTTTAGGAAGCGACAACTCGGATATCGTCTCACAAGGACTCTTGACTTGTTATTTACCACAAAAATCAGTTTTTTTTTTTTTTTGGGGGGTGGGGTGGGGTGGGGGGTTTGGTTTGAAATTCAAATGGAAAACAATGCAAAAACAGAGCAATAAAACAGAGCAGTTTAAAAGATTATCAAGTAAGCTAAAGACGATTAATCTACTGCTCTCGATTTCCCAACTATCATCGGTTCATGTAAATTCCAAGCCCTAAGCAGATTCTAATCCCCTCCCGGTTGTAGCAACAATTAACAAGCGAAATCACTACTACGAGATATATGTTCCTATTCCCGAATTAAGCAAACGGGGTTAAGGCCTTCGTGAACTAAGCGAACACGAATTGTACACACGCGAATTAAGCAAACGCGATTAAATATAGGAACATAACATCACCGAAATAAATCAATACAACACTATACACTCCTGAATTAAGCAAACAGAAATATATAGCATAGTATTGAAAAGGGAAAAGCATACAAAACAGGAATTACAAAACCTCAAGTGTGGTGGAAATCAATTGCAGTAGACTAATCCAAGAAAATTAGTTCTCCATAAAAACGAAATACACCCAGAAAATATGTAAAAACTATGGAGAATGAAAAAGTCCTTTTGTAATCTGCCCAGAACAGCCATTTATATCTTTCAGGAACTGCGCCTACTCGCGAGGCGAACCCTCACTCGCGAGGCAAATATTATGAAGAGTCTGCAACGTTTGGTCTTCTCGCGGGGCGAAGTACTGCTCGCGTGGCGAGGAATTGAAGAGTCTAACCGTGATGCTTTCTGACTTCCAGGCTCGCGTGGCGAAGAGATGGATTCGCGAGGCGACACAGAAATCTTGCATTTTTCTGGAACAGTCAGCCTTCAGGGTCGCGAGGCCAGAAGAGGATTCGCGGGGCGAGCCAGAGAGGATGACATTTTGCTGTTCAGCTGCCTTTCAGGTTCGCGAGGTGAGTGTACGCTCGCAGGGCGAATACCTCCAGGATTGAAATTTCCCTGTTTCTTTATTCCCTTAACTTCTAAGTTAACCTGAAAACAATAAAATAGCCATAAGTGCTTTATTTGACTCAAAACTGGCTAAATTAACCTAAAACTACTTAAACGACTCAAAACGCTGCTTGAGGACAATCGAGTCTAATTTGGGTGAAAACGAAATATAATTAGCACAAAACACTGGTCATACTAGTCATAAAACTAGATGAGCCAGAGGCTTATCAGGACTCAATGAAGAAGAAGTTTGAGGGGAATGCAAGAGTGAAGCGTTCAACTTTGCAGGCACTAGAGAGGGATTTTGAAGTTCTTGAGATGAAAGTTGGTGAGACCAGAACTGAGTACTTTGCTCGAGTTATGGGCTTAGCCAACAAGATGAGGAGCAATGGAGAGGACATGAAGGAAGTTACCATCGTGGAGAAAGTCCTTAGAACTTTGACTGAGAAGTTCAACTATGTTGTTGTCTCAATTGAAGAATCTAAGGACATTGATAGACTCACTGTTGATGAATTACAAAGTTCCCTAGTTGTTCATGAACAGAAGTTTATCAGACCAAGTGCAGAAGAACAGGCACTAGCTGTGAGTAATGATAACTCCTATGGCACAAGGGGAAGAGGCAGAGGACGAGGAAGAGGGGGAGGAAGGCAAAGCATTAATCGAGCCACAATTGAATGCTTCAAATGTCACAAGTTGGGCCACTATAAGTATGAATGTCCATTATGGGACAAGGAGGAGGTGAACTATGCAAAGTTTGATGAAGGAGAAGAAATACTGGTTATGTCCTATGTTGAGATGCCTCAACAACATGCAAAGGATGATGAAATTTGGTTTCTAGATTCAGGATGCTCGAATCACATGTGTGGAGACAAATCAAAGTTTTGTGAGATGGATGAAGTTTTCAAGCATTCAGTAAAGCTTGGAAACAACACAAAGATGAATGTTCTTGGCAAAGGAAGTGTGAAACTGAGTATCAGTGGTGTCACTCATGTGATACAAGATGTCTTTTATGTGCCTGAACTCAAGAATAACCTCTTGAGTATAGGACAATTACAAGAGAAGGGGCTTACAATCATGATCAAGTCAGGAACGTGCATCATCTATCATCCTCACCAAGGGTTGATTCTACCGGTCAATATGACTTCAAACAGAATGTTCATATTGTCTTCTAGAACTCTAGAGAAGAAGGAAGCATGTTGCAGCACCACAACACAGGATCTTCCTCACTTGTGGCACTGTAGATATGCTCATCTCAGTGACAAAAGGTTGAAATTGCTGCAAGCATGGAATATGGTTCGTGGTCTGCCTCAGTTATCTGCCTCTACAACTGTGTGCTCTGATTGTGTTAAAGGAAAGCAACATCGTGAGCCAATGTCAAAGAAAAGTTAGTGGAGAGCAAGCCAGAAGTTACAGCTGGTCCATTCAGACATCTGTGGTCCAATCACTCCTCCATCTAACAGCCAAAAGAGGTACATCTTATGCTTCATAGATGGTTATTCTAGAAAATCATGGGTATATTTTCTATTGGAAAAGTCAGAAGCTTTCTATCACTTCAAGTGCTTCAAAGTACTTTGTGAGAAAGAAAGTGGATTGCCTGTTAAATGTCTTCGTACAGATAGGGGGAGAATTTAATTCATTGGAGTTTAATGAATTTTGCAAGCTGAATGGGATACAGAGGCAATTAACTACAGCTTACACACCACAACAAAATGGAGTAGCTGAGCGCAAAAGCAGGACTGTAATGAACATGGTCAAATCAATGTTATCTGAGAAAAAGGTTCCGAAGACTTTTTGGCCTGAAGCAGTGAATTGGACAATGTATGTTCTAAATCGATCCCCACATTGGTTGTTAAAGGGATGACACCAGAGGAAGCTTGGAGTGGTGAGGAGCCTTCAGTTGAGCATTTTAGAGTATTTGAATGTGTGGGGCATGCTCACATTCCAGATGCTAAAAGGACAAAGCTAGAGAACAAGAGTGTTAAATGTGTTCTTCTTGGTGTTAGTGATGAATCCAAGGGATACAAGCTGTATGATCCTGTCTCAAAGAAAGTTTTGATAAGCCGAGATGTGATCTTTGAAGAAGAAAAACAGTGGAGCTGGGATCAAAGCAACAAGGAGGTATTGCAAGAAAATTTAGAATGGGGAGACAGTGAGTTTGATGGTGAACAGGTTGATGCAACCACAAATGAGGAGGTAGAACAATGTGAAACTGATCATCCTGAAGCTCAACAAATGCCAAATCAGAATGTTGCAGATGGCAGAATGAGACATGCTCCATCATGGATGGAAGACTATGTGACAGGAGAAGGACTACCAGAAGAAGAAGATGTGATCAACATGGCCTTGACTGAATCTGCAGATCCAATGTGCTTTGAGGAGGCAGTAAAATGTGCTAAGTGGAGGCAAGCAATGGAAGCTGAGATCACAGCTATAGAGAATAATCAAACCTAGAAATTAGTTGAATTACCAGAGGGTGCAAAGAAGATAGGGGTCAAATGGATATACAAAACCAAGTTAAATGAACATGGTGCAGTGGACAAATTCAAGGCATGACTAGTGGCAAAGGGGTATTCACAAGAATATGGAATTGACTACAATGAGGTGTTTGCACCTGTTGCTAGGATGGATACGGTCAGAATGGTATTAGCACTTGCTGCACAAAGAGGTTGGAAGATCTATCAGCTTGATGTGAAGTCGGCATTTCTTCATGGAACATTGAGTGAGGATGTATATGTTGAACAACCAAAAGGATATGTGAAGAAAGGAAGTGAGCATATGGTTTATAAACTGCACAAGGCTTTGTATGTGCTAAAACAAGCACCACGAGCTTGGTTTAGCCGCATTGAGTCTTACTTTATTAGCGAAGGATTCCACAAAAGTCAAAATGAGCAGACACTCTTCATCAAATGGAGTAATTGAACTAGTTCATTGTGGAACACAAGATCAAGTTGTTGATGTGATGACCAAGCCTCTAAAGTTGGATTCTTTCCCGAAACTTCGAATACAGCTATGAGTGTGTGAGATTCCAGAATTAAACAAATTGCATGACTACAATTAGTTTAAGGGAGGGTTTGTTGAGTTTGTTATTTATCTTATCTTTAGTTTTTCTGTTAGCTAAATCATATTGCATTCTGTTAAGTTAATTATCTTTAGTTAGTTTATCTTTAATTAGCTTTAGTTATCTTTTAGTTAGACTTATCTTTCTATTATTGGTGCTGATCAATGCCTATATAATGGCTTGACTTCTATTCAATAAATCATTCATTCTCCACTTTATTTAAGAGATACTTTTCAATCTTTACACGTACCAAATCAGAATTAAATACTGGCCATGCGATTGGTAATAGGAGCAGAAAGAACACTGAAAGGGCGAATTTACAGGCTTGTAAGCACTAGCCGAAGTGCAAACATTTAATATGGTAAATAGAATTCCAAATCTTACTACTTGCTTCATTAATCAATTTATTAAATTGAAAAAACCATTTCAAACAAAGGTAACAGTATTAGTAACATGGCAAGAAGAAAGAAACAAAAATTTTAGTTGTTGAACGTCCTTCTCCTACCATGGCGAGCAGATCACGGGACCACGACGAGCGGCGGACAAAACAACTGCGGTGGCGAGAGGCGGAGTATGATAGAGCGGTCAAGTTGGACGGAATGGCGGAGTAGGACGGAGCGACGACAATGAGACTGTCAGAATAGGTTTTCGAAAATGGGAGACTTGGAGTGGATGAGAAATAGGAGAATTGGGAGAGGGAGGCGCATGGGTTAGAGGGATTTACTCTATGTTTGGGAGGATGGAGTGGAGTGGTTAAAAGGCATTAACCCATTCTTTGGGGGTTTATTAAGTAATAGAGTGGGATGGTAACCCAAACCACTATCCCACCCAAACCCCCAATTTTTATACCTTCCAATTTGGGGGGTTTGAGATTTTTTCATTAAACTTCCAAACAATAGAGTGGTATACTCCCACCACTCCACTCCATTTCATCCTAAACCACTCTATTACTAACCACTCCACTCCATCCCCTTCAAAACTCTCGAACATAACATTAGGGTATGTTTGGGAGGATATGGTGGGGTGGTTAGTAATGGAGTGGGGTGGTATAGAAGGCTTGACCCATTGTTTGGGAGTTCATTCATTAATGGAGTGGGATGGTTTAGGATGATAACCCAAACCACTCCACTCCATCCAAACCTCCAATTTTTATACCCTCCAAATTGAGGGGTTTGAGATTTCCCCCTCAAACTTCCAAACAATGGAATAGTATATTTTTACCACTCCATCCCACTCCACCATAAATAACTCCACTCAATCCTCTTCAAAACTCCCAAACATATCCTTAGGGTTTCTGAAATGAAAAAATGGGAGTCCAGTAGTAAAAATCTTAAAATTCATTTTATCTTTATATATAATTTTTTTAATATAATTCATATTTTTTCTTCTTATTAGAAATATCAGACATTTTATATCAAAAAAAATCATATATTTTATAAATATATATAATCAAGCCATTATATAGATATATAAGCAAGCCGGCCTAACAGGTCACAAAGGCTTTTTTTTAGGTCTGGGCCTGACATTTTTTGATGAAAAGGCATTTTAGAAAGCCTGAACCTGGCCTTTTTACTAAACAGACCAGGTCAGGCCTTAAGTAGACCAGATCATAAGCTCCTGTCGGATAACCTGACCCATTCACACCCCTAATAGGAGATAAGCAACCCGAGGTAGCTTGCTTAAATATTGAGTATTAAAGACGCTCTTATTATCTAACATATAATAAATCTAAATTCTCACATCATTGCTCTTAACTACTAAATAAAATAATATCAAGAAACTTTTATGTTCTACATTAAATAAATTTATTTTTTCATTTAATATTTCATTATTAAATATTTAGACGATTATTAAAAAAAAAAAAGAGTATATAACAAATTCGTTTATCTTATTAACAATTTGAATTTAATTGATATATTTTGTCAGTATAAAAAAAATTTATATTATCAATTATAAATTATCATATTATTAAAATGCTTCATTCTTTTTATAACTACCTCAAAAGTCATTTATATTATGATTTGTAATTGATTGTCAGTATAAAAAAACTTTATAATGTCAGCCTAAGAATATTTACACTGTCGACCAATTAATCATAAATCTTCACATCATTAGAATTTAGAAATGTTGAGTCTTTTTCTAATTACCTCAAAAGTCACTCATAGCACCATTAGCATGATTTGTGAATGATTGTAAGTGTAAAAAACTTTACATTAACAGTGTATACTAATTAAACTCTAACTATTTTACTTTCTTACAAATAATTTTAGAGTTTAATTTAGATACAGTGTAAATAAATCTAAGGTATTTATCAGCTTGTGGTTAGTCCAAGTGATAACGAACTCGGGGCCCATAAATAAGTGGTCAGGAGTTCGACTCTTGACTCCTGTGTATGAAAAAAAAATGGTTGGGAGAGAGCAATCCTTAAATGTCATCCAAGTCCTCCATTGGAGATTAGTTACTATTTATGGTGGTGGATACTTCGTAACAATAAAATGATTATCTAAAAAATCTAACATATTTGATTTGGTACCCTTGTGTTAGGGGAAAATAATTCACCTTTACTATTACTAATATTCAAATTCTCTTGATAAATGCCGGATTGAAAAAAAATTAAGGTAAAAGAAGACTTCTTCAATCTGATAACGGTTATTGTTTTTGATTTTTTTTTCTACTGATAAAAAAAACAAAATCAATAACCCTTATCAGAATTTATAAGAACGTAATTCAAACTTTAAGTCGTGTAATTATTTTCTTATAAAAAATAACAGAGTGACACTAGTGGAAAATATACATTAGACGGTAAAGGTTTACGTCAGTTAACCAAAAGCTAGACGTTAAAAAGGAGGCGGTGGCAGTTTTGTAAATATCAGACTTCATTAATTCAATTTTAACGTCAGTTGTTTTAATGACTGACGTTAAAAGTGAAGTGACTCACTTTTAACGTCAGTTCAATAAAGAACTGACGTTAAAAGTGAACATTTTAACGTCAGTTCGATAAAGAACTGACGTTAAAAGTTAGTCACTTCACTTTTAACGTCAGTCATTAAAACAACAGACGTTAAAGGTTATTTTAATAATTTTTTTTATCTAGTATACGATCCCTTCCGCATTGCCTTCCTCAAAGTTTCAGTTTCACATGAATTGCTTTGATGTTTTGTGTTTCTGTTTTGAAAACTAAAATATATGTGCGAAGTATAAGTTGAATCAATAACCCAAACCGGATCTCATTCATGAAGTGTAATACAGACTGATACAGAAGATTGAAAGGGTTTAAAATCCTATAAAAAGTTACATTGAAAGGGTTTAAAATCCTATTAAAAGTTACATTGAAAGGGTTTAAAATCCTAAACATTAAAGCTACGTACTTCCCATCAGAGAGTTTTATGAAATAAACAAGTTTCTGCTTCAACATCAATTTCTTCTCAGTCCTGTCCTCAGAATCTCCAACATTGAATGCATCCCCTCCCTCATTTGAAGTCGATGCTCCATCTGAATCCACAGTCACTTTGGAGCCGTGGCAGAGTGAAGGGTGCACTCGATCTGTTTCAAAGAATATTCTTGGAACAGCCACTTGGTTCCAAAGCTGAGGTTTTGGAACTGTAGCTGCTGATTCTCCAGAAGGATGATGGTGTGTGCAATTCACAGAATGCGATTTACACACCCTTATCACCCATGTAATGCGATTTACACAACCTCAGAAGTTGTTTGACCATTAAGACAGAGACCTTTAAGTCTAGGTATAGGAAGAAAGAGTGATGAAGTTAATCTCCATGGCAGAGCCATATTGTGAAGCAGAAAAATTAAAAGAAGGAAGGAAGCTATTTATAGGAGTAAGGGATGAAGTTACTAGGCGTCGTAAGTTGCTAAAAAATTAAATTGATCATTAAGAGCATTAGGTTCCAAGGCGCATTGGGAGTTGGCCTGGCAGTCATATATTATAAACGTGCAGAAAAGAAAACGCCCCAAGGAATAGGAAGATACACTTTTAACGTCAGTTGTTGAATAAAACTGACGTTAAAAGCATTTTTAAAATAAAAAATATTTATTTTTAACGTCAGTTGTATAAACAACTGACGTTAAAAGTGTGATTTTTACTTCAGCTAAATAAATAGCTGACGTAAATAATCCTATATCCCTAGCTATCTGAAATGCCCTGTTGTCACTCAATTAACACAGGTCTCAGAGCCATTTTGTGAAGGAATAGAAATATAGATGAAAAGAAGAGGCAGTATTACAGACTGTTACAGAAGATTGTTACTTTAACACTTTTAACGTCAGTTGTATTCAACAACTGACGTTAAAAGTGTTTTTAAAAAAATATTAATATTTAACGTCAGTTTGTTAATAAAACTGACGTTAAACAATTAATTGTAACGTCAATTGTTTAATACAACTGACGTTAAATATTGTTTTATGTTTACACCCGCGCGCTTTCTGCACTCCCGCTCCGTGACGCACGTCTCTTTTCTCTTTTCATCACGCTCAACCCTAAATCACTCTCAACCCTCACTCTCACTCTCACCCAAAGACGTAACCCTAATCGCGAGCTCATCTCCACCGTAACCACCGCGAGGGCTTCTTCGCCACCACCGTGAGGTACACTATTAACCCTAACTCTATCTTTCCATTCATTCTTTGCAATAACTTGAAATACATCTCTCTTTCCCCTTCCCGCGCACTAACTCTCCTTGTCCCTCTGCTCTCAGTAACCACATCGAACGTTGGCCACCACTCGAGCTCCCCTCCTCACCACCACGCGAGCACCTATTTCTGGTGAGTATTTAGGGCACATTTTTGTATTTTTGGTTTTGAGTGTATGTTGAAACTGTAGTCTCAGTAGTTGAAACTTGAAACCGTGAGTTTGAGTTGTTTGGAATGTACGTCTCTGTTTTTGGTTTTGAGTGCATGTTGCTCTGCTGGTTGATCTGTCACGGCCGTGATTCTAATCACGGCTAGGCCGTGATCAGCTTCCGCTGTGATGGCATGGTTCATTCGGGTTGGCACGTTATGGCCGTGATGGACATCACTGCCAGGCCGTGACCAGTGCTTGGCAATTAATCTTTAAAAACTATAGTTTTCAAACTCCCGTATTATCCTTATATTGGATATATATATGTTTTGTATATCTACAGGACCTATCTAGTTATGGATCGTAGTTGGATGGTTTGTAAGCGTACTAGTGCTGAGTATTTGAAGGGGGTGGGAGAATTTATAGAATTTGCTCAAAGGAATGTTCCTAATAGTAATGGAATGTTCTGTTGTCCTTGTGTCAAGTGTTTGAATACGAGGAAATGTACGGTGAAGGATATACGTACTCATTTGATTTGTGAAGGGATTTGCTTGAGTTATACAAGATGGATATGGCATGGTGATATGTTGTTGAGTAGTAATACGGCGAGTGTCTCCCAAAGTGAGGACGTTGACGTAGATATGGAGGATGATCGAGTAGAGGACATGATCCGTGATATTGGACAAGAATCTTTTCATCGAGCGCATGTGTATGATAGGTTGTGCGGTGATGCGAATAAGCCTTTATATCCAGGGTGTACTACTCATACACGGTTGTCGGCGGTGCTAAAATTGGTTTGTGTGAAGGCGAGAAATGGTTGGAGCGATAAAAGCTTCACGGAATTACTTGAAGTGTTGAAAGACTTGCTTCCGGAGGACAACACATTGCCTGACCGTAACTATGAGGCCAAGAAGGTATTGTGTCCTATGGGTATGGCGTATAAGAAGATACACGCATGCCCCAATGATTGCATATTGTACACCGGTGTTCATGAAGACAAACACAATTGCCTCAAATGTGGGTTATCACGATACAAAGTGAAGGGTGGTGATGATGATGATGATGTTGATGATGTGAGAAAAAATGGTCCTCCTGCGAAGGTGTTGTGGTATCTTCCAATAATTCCAAGGTTCAAGCGATTGTTTGCCAATGCGAAAGATGCGAAGAATCTTAGATGGCATAATGATGAGAGGAAACGTGATGGAAAGGTTCGCCATCCTGCTGATTCTATTCAATGGAAGAATATCGATACTATGTTTCCGGATTTCACCGATGAGCCAAGAAACCTAAGGCTTGGACTTGCTACGGATGGAATGAATCCTTATGGTAACATGAGTAGTATTCATAGTTCATGGCCTGTTCTGTTAGTGATTTACAACATGCCCCCTTGGTTGTGCATGAAGCGCAAATACATGACGTTGTCTATGATGATTTCGGGCCCAAAGCAACCGGGAAATGACTTAGATGTTTATCTAGGTCCCTTGATTGAAGACTTGAAAACGTTGTGGGTGGAAGGTGTTGATGTAGTTGATGGGTATTCTCATGAGACTTTCAAGCTTCGTGCCATGTTATTTTGCACCATCAACGACTTTCCAAAGATACGGTAACTTGTCCGGATGCAGTGTCAAGGGGCATAAAGCATGCCCTATATGTGAAGAAGGCACATGCTACACTCAGTTGCATCATGGAAAGAAGACGGTTTACCTTGGGCATCGGAGATTTCTTAGACGTGATCATCCATATCGTAAGATGAAAAAAGCTTTTAATGGATGCCAAGAGACAGAAGAAGAAGAAGCGCGGCCTTAATTGGAGAGCAGGTTTATCGAGAGGGTAAAGGACATCGATGTTATATTCGGCAAGTCCAAAAAGAAAGGTAAAGCTGTTGAGAAAAACATATGGAAGAAGAGGTCGATATTCTTTGATCTTCCATATCGGCGCAAGCTTGATGTCGATAATCTGCATTGATGTGATGCATGTGGAGAAAAATGTGTGTGATAGTGTGATCGGGACGCTTCTCAACATTCAGGGCAAGACAAAGGATGGTGTGAATGCTCGTCTCGACCTCGTTGCTATGGGTATACGAGAGCAGTTAGCTCCAGTTGTTGAGGATGGTAAGCAGACTTATTTGCCGCCAAAATGCCATACTTTGTCAAAAAAAGAGAGACAAAGTTTCTGCGGGTGTCTTCGGGGCATCAAAGTTCCACATGGTTACTCTTCAAATATGAAGAGACTTGTCTCTAGTGATCTTAAATTGGTTGGCTTGAAGTCTCATGATTGTCACATCTTGATGCAACAACTTCTGCCCGTTGCTATTCGTGGTATTGCTACAAAAAATGTGAGACATGCCATTACTCGGTTGTGCTCATTCTTCAATTTTATATGTAGCAAAGTCGTTGACCCCCGTATGTTGGATGACTTGGAAGTTGAGGCTGCTACAATCTTGTGCCAATTGGAGATGTATTTTCCTCCTTCCTTTTTCGACATAATGGTTCACTTAATTGTTCATTTGGTGAGGGAGATTAGATTATGTGGGCCGGTTTTTCTGAGATGGATGTACCCAATTGAGCGCTACATGAAGATCTTGAAAGGGTACGTGAAGAATCCTCATCGTCCGGAAGCATCTATTGTTCAAAGGTATGTTGCAGAAGAAGCTATTGAGTTTTGTTCGGACTACCTTCATAACACGGATCCTATAGGGGTTCCTAAGCCTCGGCATGATGAGATCAGATGTCAAGGTAAGGGTACACATGGCTTAAGAATTAATAGGAAGGATCGGGAGGAAGTGCTTCAAGCACATTTGTATGTATTGAACAACATCGATTGTGTTCAGCCTTTCTTATTTGAACATAAAAGAAAAGTAAATCAAGAAAACCCTTGAATGAGCGAAAGGTGGTTGTTGAACAAGCATAACAAGACTTTCTTACCATGGTTCAAGGAAGAAATGCTTAAGGATGGTAGTACTGCTTCTGATGACGTAAAATGGCTAGCACGCGGGCCTAACTTCAACGTCATATGTTGGAGCGGATACGACATAAATAACTTTTCATTTTATACAAAGGAACAAGATAACAAGAGTACCATGCAAAATAGTGGGGTTATGATCGTGGCCGAAGCAATGCACTTCTCTAGTGCAAAGGACACAAACCTCGTTACAGCACCGACACCTTACTTTGGATATATTGAAGATATTTGGGTGCTCGATTACACTAAGCTTACGGTGCCGGTATTTAAATGTAAGTGGGTTGATAGTAACGATGGTGTACAAACCGACGAATTGGGGTTCACATTGGTAGACCTCAACAAGTTAGGTCATATAAATGAGCCTTTCATAATGGCTTCCCAAGCAAAACAAGTGTTCTACATCACTGATCCTTCTAACAAAAGGTTGTCCGTGGTTCTCCAAGGAAAAAGCATGTATAATGGTAGTGATGAAAATGAAGATTCAAATCTTGATATTCCTGAGACTCCTTCTTTTTCAATAAACATGCCTACTATAATCGAGGAGACACAGGTGGACGATGTACATGCCACTCGTGATGATCATCACGAAGGGATATTGATATAGGTAGTTTAAACTTAGTATACATTTATAACCTATGTTAATAAATATATATTGTTTTGAACAGGCATACATATGGATCATTGTTCCATTTTTCCTCTGCAATTCTGTAATGTGTGTGATATTCTGTGTTACTGGGATATTTACTGAATGCAGGGATGACTTAGGGGAGTGATATTTTAAAACTGATTTTAAAAAAAAAAAAACTATTAACATCAGTTGTATCGTACAACTGACGTTAAAAGTATTTTATAAAAATAAACAGTACACTATTAACGTCAGTTGTTTATTACAACTGAAGTTAAAATTAAGACCTTTAACGTCAGTTCTTTATAACAATTGACGTTAGTTTTAACAAAATTTACGTCCGTTTTGTTAAAGAACTAACGTTAATTTTGACAAAATTAACGTCAGTTATGTTAAAGAACCGACGTTAATAGTGTCATATTTAACGTCAGTGCTCAACCGACGTTAAAAGTTAAACTTTTAACGTCAGCTGTATTTACGTCAGTCAGTTTTCTGACGTAAAAAATCAATTTTAACTGACGTAAAAAGCACTTATTGCACTAGTGTGAGATATTAATATTATTATTTTTTATAAATACTAATTGAGTTTTTTTTTCATAGAACCCATCATAATTAGGGCTTTTGACTCTCTTGTAGGTCCATTGAATATCCCACAAGTTTAGATCATTGGACCCACTAGGTTAGTAATCTCCGCTCAGGTGTTTAGTCACAATTAAGGTTCTTCGCCCATTTCTAAGAATGTGTTATATGGGATTTGAACCAAGGTCCCTCACACAAACTCAACCTATACAACCAATAAAGTCACCAATTAGGTTAATTCTATTAGCAAGGACCCGCGTCATGTATAATAATAGTATACATTGAAAAAGAAATATAGGAAACATTGAAAATCTTTGATATAAGAAAAAAAATACATGATACAAATTTTTTTTTTGGTTTGAAGGGTCTCTGACCCTATCCCGATATCCAGAGTCTTTGACCCTGACTAATCCGGGGTTCGGTCGGGAGGTAAGTAAAGTCTGGTCAAGAGTTGTTGTTACCAAGAATCGAATTCGTATAAAGCACGAACCATTCGTCCTTAACGTTAAAGTGCTTGGTTAATACATAATACAATTGGGAATCGACAATTCAATGAAACCGAATAAAAACTAAAAATAAAACAGAAGGATTAATTTCAAAAAAAAAAAAAAAAAAAAAACAGATATCTTGTATCAAAAAGAAAAAGTAAAAAGAAAACAGATGTCAATCTTGACGCAGAACAAACATCAAAATACTAACTTAAATTGGATGGGGTGGTAATTTTTTATTGACCAAGAAGTGTCGAACTAGCTGAAGAGCTTGTTTGGGAGCGAAGGTAGGAACTTGATGACCAGCACTTCTTATGGTCACAAAAGTCAGCCCATCGTACACAATGCTCCATCCTCCCACCTGTAATTTTTCAAATAAATCCCAAAAATAATGTTTCTTCATTCATAAGTCTCAACTAAAACTGAAATCAGTCGTGTTATTCTGACATCTGAAATACGAAAATCATGGGATAACTCACTGTGCAGTGGTGATTTTGTAACTTTGACTATTGTACAGTAATATTTTTGTAATGAACAATACGTGAACAATGTATGAACACTGAATGAACAGTACATTTTTTGGATTTTTTTTTTAAATATTTAGCTTTTTTGAAAACTTGGTTATTTGATCAATTACGTGTAAATATTTGGTTAATCACGTGCAAATATTTGGTTAATTCAGTTTATCATATGGTTAATGAGTCATCTAGCTTCAGGATAACCCATTAACCATATAATGAACTGAATTAACCAAATATTTGAACATGATTAACCAAATATTTACATGGTTGTGGAAAATGATTGTAAGTTTCAGGATGACACATTAACTATATAATGAACTGAATTAACCAAATATTTATAAGGTTGTGGAAAATGATTGTAAGTTGAAGGATGACCCATTAATCATATAATAAACTGAATTAACCAAATATTTACCCATGATTAACCAAATATTTTCACCTAAATAACAAAAAATGTTAGTACTAAAAAAACTAAATATTTTAAAAAAACGAATTTAAAAAAAAAAAGTGAAACATTGTTCACGTATACGGATTGTCCCGTATAGGTGTCAAATGTGGTGTTAGAAAAACATTTCTGAACTGCAATTTTGAGGAAGTTGTGTATCATACTTTGGCATTAAATCTAATTTTCCCAAACACCAAATGGTTTACCTGTCTGCTGGTATACCAAGGAGTCCAATCTTCAACAATATTGAGCCCCAGTTTTCTTAGTGTGTATCTCGTTGAAGTTACAGGAATTCTTCCATCGGTGTCACCACTATACAAATGAAGAAATAAAGAAAATTATCAAATGAAGAAATAAACAGCTAAACCATGAAATAAAGAACAGTACTATTTAATTATTTATACAACACTCATAGTTATTTAACAGACCATTTAGAAACAATACCTGTAAACCCATATCCGTATACCACCAGCAATAAGCTTCTTAATGATAGGAAGGATGGAATGTGCGGCCTCTTTCCAAAATGTGATATTATCGCTAAGATAAACAAAATTTATAAATCAATGAGTTTTGATTTATTTTCTAATAAAATCTTCCTACTATTCTTACTATTAAAAAATATTAATAACAAAACAGAAACAGAGAAAAAGAAAATAATAGAAACCTGCAGTGAGTCCATGGATAGGGAATTTTGGTGACGTTGGCATGCAGTGCCTTTTGGACCTCTGGCCTATTTAGGTACGCTTCTGTATAATCCGATGCACAAGGATCATATCCAGCCGGTCTTTTATGCCACGCATCCTGTTCAGATCGAGAAGGTCAACATGCTCTATAAAATGTTGCAAATCATGCTTGTTTTGCAATTCAATCGGCAATTAATGTTATTTCACTTATTTGTACCCTAGTTATATCGATGTACTATTTTGCTTTATGCACAATATACAAATAATAATGTTTTTCAAAGATAAAAAACACGGCTGACTCAAAGATAAGGTCAGACAAACCCTTACTTTAGGCCTCTAACTCACTCCACTCAACCTCCTACATAGCTCACTAAAAAAAATTGTCTGATACCTAATAAAAATTGTACACATGAGACTCTATCCCATAATTTGTTCACTCTAAGGTTTCACTTAGCTTTAAGTGTCACCTTACCTTGGATCGACCCTTATAAAAAATAATATGGGATTATTCACACTCAAATAATGCCATTTGTACAGTTATTCAAATGATGTACTATTAAATTTTCTTGATATTCCCATTACTTAACTAGTTTATGTGGAATTATACTGTAAAAGAAATGAAGTTTAGTTGAAGATAGGCTCACAAATTTGGAAAAAGAATGGGGAGCTACTCCTTTGACGACAGGGGATTCTCTTCTAGTGCTGCTTTGATTGCTAAAACACCTTGGAGTGTATAAGCTATACATGTCAATAATCTTATACACATCAAAGTACTTATTGAGTTCTGTTGTGCAGGCATCTGATTGGTTTGGAAGGCTGAAGTTGCATATAGTTGTGATGTTATGGTATAAACCATCAGATATCACAGCATGATCCCACGCATAATCTATCATACCCTTTTGATCTGTTTCATCATCCAACAATGCATTTCCAATCTGCATAAATAGTGTCATCGTGTCAAATTAACAGTAGCTTTATTTCATTCTTTCATACTTTTATTATTGATTAATGGGGGTTGGAGCAGCTCAAGTGCTTAAGAGCTACGGGTTTAAGGTGTGGAAGGTATTGGGGGTCCAAGGTTAAATCCTTGACAAAGGAAAAAATTAACAACTAATTAATATATTATAATACTAATATTTGCCTATAAAAAAAATTATTGATTAATTTTTTATATAGTGAGCTTGATGAAAGAGGAAGACTCACCAGGAACCCTTTGAAGTTAATGTAGTCTTCCTTGGCTGGATTATGATTATTATCGAAAATGAGCTCAGAAAGTTGTGGAACATAGTGCCCTGAAATGTCAACATAAACCAAATTTATCTTAATGTGAAAATTACTATTCTACAAAGAAATGTGGTGTGTGTTAGAACTTATATACCTGCATAGCTTTCGCCTGCAATGTAAAATTCGTGTGATCTGAATTGTGGAAATCGTTTAAACCAATTGATGACGAAGGTCTGTGAATCCTTAGCTGGCCATAGACAATGAATTCCAATCAAGAAATCACAAGTCAATAGAGTGAAAGGAAGAAAAAATAAATGTAAGAATCCTTAGACTCATAGCAAACATTACCGGTAATTGTGTCACCAAGGTCACTTATATCACTGCTGGTGTTGGTGTAGGAGAATCCCACTCCAACAGGAGATTCCACAAACAAAAGATTTGCAGCTGTAGAAATCAGAATGGTTAAGGAATCATGATTATTGCTTTCTTTAACTTAGTTTTTTTTAAAAAAATATATATAATAAATAATCATATATTAATATTTATAACAAACAAAAAACTGATAAAGTTAAAAAATATACTACCATGTTGATAAATTATATATCCATTAAATAACAATGTCATAAATTCATAATTATAAATTAGAAATAAAATAAATATATATTATCTTAATCATGCATGAGTTAGCAAAGAACAACTGTTGAAATGAAAGAAAAAGAAAAGTGGGGCAAGATTTTTAAAATTCAAGGATCTGTTTGCTTTGTTTTTCGTTTCCTAATTTTAGAAATAATTACAAAATTATTACTTGTTTCCCTTCTATTTCCTATTTTCAAAATTTTGTACAAAAAATACTGAAAATAATATTTTATTGTTTCCACTTTCCACTGTTTCATGTACAAAACTTAAAAAAAAAAATAGAATAAAAATATGGTGATAAATTTTTAATTATTTTTTAAAATAGGAAATGACAACAATAATTTAATTTTTTATTAAAATGACAACAATAATTTGGAAATAAAGCAAGCAGAGGCAAGAATTTCATTAATGTCACCATTTTACGACTTTATTTCTTGAGTCAGCACATTTACCAAATTTAAGAATCAGCTTCCAAGTTATACTATATACTATCTTTTAGTTCACCGACCTTTGTTCCAAGAGTAATGGTTCAACTTTAGCTTTGGGTGGCTGCTGTTCTGGGGAAAGAAGGGTCCTAGCTCCTCTGCTTCTCCATAACCAATTGAAGAACAACCAGGACCTGAAACATTCATGCATTTTTTCATGTTCATTAGTTGCAGTAAAGTACATTTATGGCACCGTCAGATATCTCTTAGTATTGCTAATTGCTAAGTACTTCTCCCTATTAGTTCTTTGGAAAATATCTTTCTAAATAGTAGAGTCAATAAGTTACTTATATACTACCTTTAATTTAATCTAAAGTACATTATTATCTTAATTCATTGAATAGTTTAAAGGTGAGTATGGCGAGTTTTCTCTCCAACTCCTTAATTGTATATAAGTATATTAGAGATATATCACATTTTATATACCATATATAAGAACAAAGGCTCCGCAACTATAATAAATTAAGGGTTAAATATGTTTTTAGTTCCTATTTTTTACAAAAGTATGGTTTTAATCCTCCGTTTGAAAAATATATTATTTTAATTCTCGTTTTTTAAAATGTGTCAGAAATGGTCCTACACCACCATACTTCCTTTTGAAAAAAGAGGGATTGAAACCGAAATTGTCAAAAATGAGGGACTAAAAATGTATGGTGTAAGGACCACTTCTGACACATTTTAAAAAATGAGGACTAAAAAAATACGTTTTTCAAAAGGAGACTAAAACTGAACTTTTGTAAAAAATGAGGGGCTGAAAACATATTTAACCCATAAATTAATAATACATCCACATGCATTATGTTGTAATTCAAGTTAGTCTAGATTATGTTTTTTTTTC
This sequence comes from Sophora flavescens, assembly GCA_030762895.1. Classification (NCBI taxonomy): domain Eukaryota; kingdom Viridiplantae; phylum Streptophyta; class Magnoliopsida; order Fabales; family Fabaceae; genus Sophora; species Sophora flavescens. The sequence goes on from CM061063.1 coordinate 10,448,823, forward strand.
TTTTTAGAAGTCTAGATTATGTTTAACTTTTGGGTCAATAAGAGAGCAAAAAATTACAACTGAGAAATTAAATTTTAAATGCACAAAATTGATGTAGAACAAGCCCACTAATATCAGTCATAAACAAAATAGTCGGCAGATTCATTATCATAATATAAAAGAATGCATATCTGGATTCAATAGCACAAGGAATTCTCAATTATCCGGAGTATAGTCTCACTTAATAGGTGAGATTAATCGGAACAAATGATTACTAGAATAATTCTACAACCTAATACTCGATCCTTATACTTATTAAAGAAAATACTTAATATTTTTTATATTTTTAATATATTGAATAAATTATTTTTATACTTAATATTTTTTATTTAATATTACAAATAGTATTAGAAAAGTTTTAAATGGAGGATATAACAAAACTTTTTTTTTGACGGGATATAACAAAACTTGTATTATGATTAATAGACAAGAAAATATTAAAGTAATCTTTTGATCCCTATATGTGATATTGATTTTCAATTTGATCATTATACATAAAAAGTTATCATTTTGATCTTTTAACAGCAAGAAAAAGCTTTACTTGAATGATTCCAATTTGTTGAAAATTTCAACGTCTAGAATGCGGACCCGGACTAAAGTAAAATGGTTTTTCATTTTTAAAATATGAAAAAGGCCAGTTTCTGAATAATATTTTCAATAGTTTTTGCGGGCCATCACGTCATCTGTCCAACTTATTATTTATTTTATTGAGATTATCTGTAATAATTTTGGTCTAGAAACTTCGGTAAAACCGTAAAATCATTATTTTGGTTGGTCAAGCTTTAATATATGTTGTGACGTCCTCTTCATTCTTGTCTCTTCACAAATCATTTTCTGTCTTGTCGTTCGGAAAAAAAGTAATGATATTTAAACATAATAAAGATATCTAATATTATATAAAAATATTTCTCTTCATTTATTTATTGTTTTATTTTTTTTCATCATTTTTAAGATATTTATAAGTTCTATGATATTTATATAAGATATCCAAATTATGTGTTCAAATATCTTTACTAAAAAAAAATAGCTTTGTGTCCTTTTCGCACAAGATACATTAATACCAATTTAAAATAAGTTTACCAAAAAACTGAATAAATAATATATTTAATATTAAATTATTAATAAATTAAGATTACGATGTATTTTCTATTAAATCAAAAGTAAATGTACATTTATTTATTTTGCATATGAGTACAGTGTTTTATTTCTACCTTTTAGTTTATTGATATCTATATGTGATTCATTAATTTGTTTATTTTAAACCTCTTATAGTATTTATAAATATTTATAAAATTTCCAGTTAATTGTTATTTAAAATATAAGGTGAAAATGTACACCAAAAAAAATATAAGCTGAAAATATATTTAAGCAAAAAAGTCTCAAGGTTTTTTATCCAATATATAAACAAATTTTGTTTTCCAAAAATTCATTTAATGATATTATTCCCAAAATATCATTCATTTAATACAAATTTCAATGACTCATTTAATGAAGATTGAAGTTTTAGATAAGGGTAATTTAGATAACAAATCTAACTTTTTACAAGATTCAATAAGATTAGTTAATCACCTTAATATATATGTTTCATTAATTTTTTTGCTTATAATAAGAACCGGAGGGAATATGTATTTTGCCAGTTAATGATCTATCATCAATTAATAATTTTGATATAAAAATGATATATACCAAATCATGTATACGAAACATTTTTATTCCAGTAAAAAAACATTTTTATTCTATTTAATTCAAAAAAACTATGACTTATAATATCAGAAATTCAAATTCTAAAGCTGTTACTTTAAAGAAAATTGGTTAAAGTAATTTTTTGCTTCCTGTATGTGATACTGATTTTTAATTTGGTCCCTATACGTAAAAAGTTATTAATTTGGTCCCCATACGTGACACTGGTTTTTAATTTGGTCATCACCGTTAATTGGTCCCTATATAAGATGACCAAATTACAAATTGTTATCACATATAGGGACCAAATTGAAAATAACTGTCACATGTAGGGACCGATTTCAATTTTTTTTATTGAATTGATCCCTACATGTGACAACAATTTACAATTTGGTCCTCTTATATAGGGACCAATTAGCTGTGAGGACCAAATTGAAAATCAATTTCACATATAGGGACCAAATTAATAACTTTTTATGTATAGAGATCAAATTAAAAATCAATATCACATATAGGGACCAAAAGATTCCTTTAACCTATTTCTTTTACTCAATCACCAATATTCCAAACAGAAATTGCACAAGCATCTAATTAAAATAAAAAAAGCGACCACCCTGGGTCATATTAGGATAGAATAGTGCACTCCGTCCAGAGGCAAGTTTTTCTACTTTTTTCAAAGTTCCAATTTTGGAACTTTCCCTCAACGCCATTTTAAACCCCGGATGGCGTTAATACCAATCTTAAACAAGCATACGCTTAAATGTATCCTTATCCTTTTCATCGCATTCTTATACTTAATAATTTTTTATTTGATAAATTTTCTATGAAATCAATTGTTTGATTGAAACTTTGTCTTTTATATATATATATATATATATATATATATATATATATATATATATATATATATTCACATCTATTTTAAATTGTTTAATACTTTATTAATATATTAAGATTAACGTAATATATATTGTATGAAAATAAAATTATTTAGTTATATAATTCATTAGTTAGATAAAAAAAAAGTTATATTGTATGAAAATTTAATGGGTGATATAACAGTGTAAGTATTATACTGTTATAATAATTTAATGGTTTCCATATTTATAATATATATATATATATATATATATATATATATATATATTTCCGAGATCATTTTATTGCCTTATTGTGATGCCTTTTATTTCTTTTTTTCTTAAAAAAAATCATTTTATTTTGGGTGTCACTGATATTCTAATGTTTTCTCGCCTTTGTGTTGCTAACACTCTATCAGCATTGCATTGATCAGCAGCTTGAAAAAGGTTATTTTTCACTTCAGTTCAAAGCAAATTTATTACTTCTACCGAATTTCATTATGGCTGTTTCGGATGCAAAGTTGGAGCTACCCACTAAAGACTGGTCAAATTTCCAATACCCGCATGATTGCTTGACCATATTCAATTATATTGTTATATCTTCTTTATACAAAATTATTGTCATATTTTTATTTATGTTTTATTTGACTTAAAGCGAGTGATCATTGGCTGCAACCTTCATCTTGAATCTTTTGGCATCTTTTTCCGATGTATTTCTTTTTGGATCATGCTAATGAATGTCTATAAGATATTTTTTAAGGAATAAAAAAAATAAGTTTTTATTAGAAAATTAACTATTTCACATCTTCAAACATTAAATACACAAGTTCATCGTAAAAACTTTCTTTTCTTGATTCCTTAAATAGTGCCCTAAGGACACTCATAAGCATTCTCCTTTCTTTTCTTTTTTTTTGGCAAAGGGGAACTAGTATCTTAGATATTGGACGAGTAGTTAAAATTGATAATCCTTCATTGAAAATGGTCTATTCAACATCTTGAGAAGTGGTGTATTTAGTTTTGGAAAATGCAAACATGAGTATCCTAAGGATACTGGTTAAAGAATAAAGAAAAAAAAAAGATCACATAGGGAATTAATGTATTTAATATTTGAAAAAGTGAAATACTTAATTTTTCAATAAAAGAATTGTTTTTCTTGGTTTCTTAAAGAGTGTCCTAAGAACATTCGTTAGTATGATCATTTAGTTTATTAATAAAAATTTATTAATACTCTATTTCTTTATCAGTATTCTAAGGACATTTGTAGGTAAAACCATTTTTTTTTAATATTTCTATTGATAAGCTTAATAACCAACAAAGGGTTCTAAATGAAAAGTCAGACCGAATGGTCAATTGGAAAAAGATTACGTAAACCCTATACCGAAGCATAGATATAAATATCTAATTAAGTTTTCCTAGCTGATCACGCGAGAAACAACTCGTTAGTTATGAGATGGTGATGTAATTGACTCTCAATTATTTATACACATTTCATAGCCTTTCCATATTCTTTTTTATATTCTCCTAATGAAACTAATGGACTTAGTTGTGACAGTTTGCGCGTAATTAATCTGGACTTTCATGATATTATTTTGGAGTAAGGCAATAAAAGGGTGGTGCATGAGTTGCAGAAAGGAGATGGCCCTTTATTACGAATTGTGATAATCACCAATTGTTATCGAATTTTATCTAATTCATTTGTGTTTACATCTTGTAATAAAGTCTATTAGAGTTACACACTTACACGTAAACTAGCAAACTAAATGTGCTATATATTTTAAGCTGGAACTCCTCAAGTTTAGGTAGAAGAGGCCACATCCATGCTTTATACGATAGTTTTTTTTTTTGCAGATATATATTTGAAATTTGTTTTCAACTAACCTTATCTTGCTACACAAATAATATATACTAGTCTTTGTCGAAATGATGTGATATGATTAACATTTTCACAATTGTACCCAAAAAACAAAAAACAAAAACATTGTCACAATCATCCACAAAATTGGTAAGCCCCCTCATTATAAAGTTAATTAGTTTAGTCATATATGATGTTATAGTGAAAACATCACCAAAGAACCAATAGAACAATGCTATAGATAATTAAGGGGTTGGTAAAATACCTCCATTGAGCCATAGAAGAACAGGTTTTTCATGTGGTTTCTCGGTGGACTCAAAGAACCAATAGAACAAAGCTCTTCCATGAGTTTGATTGACTGTGACATAACCTGCATATTGTTTGAACTTCACAAGAGGCTGCCCGGGTAATCCATACACTCTGTCTGCTTCTTGCTGTGCAAGTACCTCCTGGCTAAGGTAACTATTTGCAGCTGAAAGCTTTGACACACTCAAAGCTTCTTTGGATAAACAGATAAGAAGCAGAATATTTAGAAGAAGATTTAAAGTAACTGAAAACAAGGCCATTTGATAACCTCTCTAACTATATCTATACCTTTCTCTCTCACTATCCTCCTCTCAGGGACCAAAGGCAGGAAAGACACTGTCTCTTCACAAACACATCAAAGCCTTTGGTTTAAATAATGAAAGAGGCTTGGAAAAACCGGCAATACCCATGTGTCCTATAGCTACTGTTGCTTTACCTCTAAAAATAAAACTTTCCTATTCCCAAAAGCGATTGACATGCCCCATTTTGGAAGCATGCCTTTGTTAGAAAAATATATTGAAAATATTTTGTTTTGAAAGATTTTAAATATATCCTTTATTACTATTTATTACAATTAATTAATTTCCTTACAAATTTATATAAATATTTTTATTTTTTAATTGGTTTTAATGGCTTTAAGTCTTTTTTTTTTTGAAACAAATGGATTTAATTCTATTAATGTCTTATTACGTTTTAATATAACATGTGTGATCCACGGATAAATAATATGTAGAAAGATTAATTATGTATTATTTAAAAAAAATTCTCGTAAAATAAAACATAATACTTTTGTTATGATATAAAGGATTAAGAAAATTAACCAGTGCGGTAACATAAACAAATATCTTCAAAATTTAACTTACAATATCAATAAATTGAAATGCAAAAAATTAAAACTTGTAGAATTTATAAAAAAATAATAATGAGAAAGATATATGAAAAATGTACAAAACAAGTAAAAAATTATTTGTAAGTAAAATTATGAAGGACTTCTTTATAAACTACATTTGAAGTGAAATTCGAAATATGACATTCATTGTCACATATGAATATCTTCGACATGATGTAACATATGATATTGTAATAATATAAATATTAAAATATTTTATTTGAAATATTGATTGCAATTGTTAAAGAAATATATTAATTTTTTTTTAAATTTACACGTTTTAAAATTTTAAGAATTAATTTAATAAATATAAAACTTATTTTAATAATGATTTATATCAAATATTTTTTTTCTTTTACATTCGTTTTTATTATCTCTTTATACCCGATTTAAGAGTTAAATTTAGAGGTACCTCATGAAATGTTAGGTATTTTATGAATGGGACACGGGTTTGTCCCTTCTCTTATGTAGTAGCATCTAAAAATAACTCTGATATTTGAACACTCATAATCAACACTCAAATAACATCTTATCCACGTGTGTATACATATAATATATTTATTTAAACTTTTTTTTTTTTGGTTATCCAAAGTGTCCTCCTACCGAATAGGTGAGAGACGAATCTTCCGAGATACTGTGACGTGCCTAAACGGACGACCCTCCTAATGATGTTTTTATATATGATATATATTCTGATAACATAAAAAAAAAATCCGTAATAGGAAAAAAATCCGATAATAACTCACACTCTGGTATATGATGACTCCTGACCAAATGTCAAATTTAATGATATAAAAAATATTTTACATTAAAAATTTCTCATATAAAAGGGGTGCAAGATCCAAAATGGACTTTTCAAAGCTCCATCTGTTCTTGACGTTGAGTGGTAGTTTGTATGATCCACTGGAGTTCAAGTGGCCTGATTTGCGGACTTGTCAATTGCTTCGGGTTGAATCTTTGAAAATTCTGTGCCAAGAGCTTCCACCAAAGAAAATTCTGTGCCAAGAGCTTCCACCAAAGAAAAATATAACGGGTGTCAAAAGAATATTGATTTAAAAAATCATAAAAAAAAATTGTATTAAAAATATTGAAAATCTAAATATAATATTTTTTAAAATAATAAATACATCAATTTCGTATACAAATTTTATTCTTTTGATTCCTTAATCAATGTTTATACCTACTATTTAACATTGTTGAAGAAAATTCTGCCAAAGACAACCACATATATATGTCCCACACGACGTATCTTATCTCTACATGCCTTGAAACTCAAACGTATGACATTCACAAAATAACAGAGAGTAAGACAACAAAGCTGAGTACTGAGAAGAGCAGGAATAGAAGATTCTATATCCGGATTGTCTACCGGCCTCATGAATTTAAGTTGAGAAGGCGGCCTGAGACGGCAACGCCGGAGAAGTGAGGGGAAATAATCAATTCACAGTAAAATAGCAAATAAACTATTCTGTTTGGTATGATGGAAAGCAGGAGGGAAGAAAATAGGAGAAAGAGAAATGGGAGAAAAAAAATAATATTTCCTTCATTTGGTTCACCATGAAAAAATGAAGGAAAGAAAAAATATGTGGGTTCCACTAGGGGTTATGACGTTTGGTATCTGGAATGTTTTATTCCGAGGCAAACTATATTTCTGGAAATGTGATTCCCGGAAATAAAATTTTCCCACCTTCACACATGGGAATAGAGTTTTTCCAAGTTTATAACTATTATTCACTAATTTTATTCCCGAAAATTTTTTATGCCTGGGAATAACTACTTAAAACTTGTACCAAACATGAGAAACTTTTATTCCTAAACCTACGTTCCCTGAAATATTTTTATAAAACTTGTACCAAACGCTACCTAGGGGTGTTCACGGATCGGTTTGGTCCGGATTTGCATGAAAAAACATTTCTGAACCAAACAAAATCAATTGGTTCGGTTCGGATTTGCAAATCTTTGTGTGAATTCCGAACCAAACCAATAAAAAAGGCTTGATTCGGTTTTGTTCGGACCCGAAAAAATTAAATATATATATATATATATATATATATATTAAATATATAAAATTATATACATAAAATATAAAAATATTAAACTATTAAAACATTAAAAAATATAAATATTAAAATATAATAAATATTAATATATATATATATATATATATTAAAATATAGTAATTGGTTCGACTCGGTTTGGTTCGGATCCAGAATCGTTGAATATGGGAACCGAATCAATTACCATCGGATTTGGTTTGATTCTGTTCGAATTCGAACACCAAAAAAATCTGAACCAAATTAATTGGTTTGACTCAAATTCTCGGGTTCATCGAATCGATCCGAACTAATAAATACACCTAGGTTCCACCATTTTAAGTCTTTCCACTTGAATTGGGAAGAAAAGTGGAAGGAAAATTTCATTTTGGGTGAAAAAAGATGAAAACATCTGTGATATTAATTGGAGCTACTTGTTAACTGGGAGAGGCCTTGGCCCTCTAACTTTTTTGAAATAAAAATAATAAAATTATTATATTTCAATTCTAAAATTATTTATAGACTTTGAAACTATTTTTTATATATATCATTGGTGGGTGAAAATTAGAAAAGCAGGAATCTATTCTTTTGTGTATGGAGTATTAATTTTTATTTTCATACTTCGTATTTTTACACATATTATAAAGCAATCTTTTTCAACTATGAATATAGTCCAAACTATGGCTTTGGCTAGGGTGAGAGACTCCAACAAGTCTCTCACCATGAGAGAGTATTCTCAACCATTGGATTCATCTAGTCCTCGTCATAATTTCCTGCACCACCCATATCATATAATTCCTCCCCCAACTCCTTCCACCAACCCCCATCTCATCCTACCACCGACCGACGACCACACTTCACCGACCACCGACCACCGTTCACAGCCCACATCTTCGCCGATTTGCCACCACCCACCACCGACCACCGACCACACTCCACAGTTTCAATTTTATTCGTTAGGGTTTTGATTTAATTTCGTTCCACCATCCACAATGAATTTTTTTCTTCTTCATTTTTTTTTTCTGTCATTGTTGCTTTGATTATCTCGGCAGTGGCAACCACCATCTTCAACATTCTCCGCCGTCGGCCGTTTTGTAGGACCACCGTCGCCGGCTTATAGTTGGCTCGGTCCCAGAAACCATTTGAGGTTATGGATCTGGTTTTCTTAACTTTGGGTTTTTGGGGAGATCAAGATATTACAGATCGAGGTTTAAGAAGCGGGATGAGGAAGTCCTTAAAGAAATAGAGGAGGAGGTGGCACTGTCATGGGAGGGAGGAGAAGCGGTGGAGGCGAGGGCGGCGAAGCTCGACACCGAAGTGGCGAAGGGTTATGTTGGTCACTAGCGGTCTCACTGCAGCGGAGCTCGAACACTGAGTTCACCGGCTCGGTTACAATTGGCCCGAGAAACGTCGACGGGTCCAGATCTGAGAGGAGTGAATCTGAGAGCGAGCGGTGGTGTTGGTGGTGGTAGTCACCCACGCCGCCGCCTCGTCCAGAACAATTCCGGGTACTCCGCCTCCTCCTCCGCAGCGTCGTCGTCCGCTGGAGCTCACCGCCGGCCACCTCTGTCAAACGTGCACGACCTCCTTGTTTCCTTCCTCTTCTCATATGGCAATGATATGCTGTGGAGGGTGCACGATAGTATCTGATGCACCTATTGATCCAACGGTGGAAGGCATTTCTCATGCCTCTCATATCTCTCTCAGCATGAGAGATATGAGCTGCTAGCTCACGCTAATCAGCGCCTCCAAACCATACCTTGCAACATGATAGAAGATTATTTTTTGACTGACATTTACTAGTATATATTGAAAATAAATTTGCTAAAAGGTTTTGTATTCAATTATATATACTCGACTTTCACGCCATGCAAGAAAATACTTATGTGATTTGATATGTTATTAACGTAATTAACTTTTCAAAGCATATGTGTTTTGATGCTATAAAATTGTTATATGATAGGATCAAATTGAAAATGATTGTCACGTATAGAGATCGAATTCAAATTCTTTTGTTCAATTAAATCCATACATGTGACAATCATTTTCAATTAGATCTCTATATTTTAACTCCAACAAACAACTTAGAACACAAATGAATAGCGATGTAAATACAAGAGTGATTTAAAAACTTTTTACATATATGGCCTGATTTGAAAATCAGTATCATGTGTAGAGATCAAATGATTGGTTTAACATACAATTTTTATTGATATTTAAAAATGAAGAAAATAAAAGTTCCGTGGCATGTTTCCCGCCATTTCCCGCTAAAGCAAGAGTAGAAAAATCACAATTTGTGAGGAGAGAAATGAGATAGTGGAGAATGTCAGGATCTGGAACAGCAACAGGGTGTTACAAGTGCGGGAAGCCAGGTCACTGGTCTCGTGACTGCCCTTTCTCTCCTCCTTCAAACCCTAACAACCCTAATCCTCCTTCCTCTTCTTCTTTCAACCCTAATGGCGGTGGATCTGGATCTGGACCCAAATCTGGTTCCGAGAAGCCCAAGAAGCTTCCCAGAAGCAGGCCCAAACTCACCCCGGAGCTTCTTCTCTCCGACGATGGCCTCGGTTACGTTCTTCGCTACTTCCCTTCCCAGATCACATACCGTGGTCGCGGCCACGAGGTACTACTTACTAACCCTATCTATCTATCTATCTTCTTCCAATTCATTCTTATTGTCTTATCCATCCCTTTATATTATATAGGTTCAGGATTTGGGCAACCTCCTTCGGTTATACTCGGAATGGCACTCTCGTTTCCTCCCTTATTACTCATTCAATCAATTCATTCTCAAACTCGAGAAAGTTGCTGCCACTAGGCGTGTCAAGGTAAATTATTATATCACCATTTTCATCATACTTTCAATTCACCATTGGATTCTTTTTGGACGTGCTTCGTTGTTTGTTAAGCATAGTAGTTTTAGCAATTTTAGTGTAGATTTCAGAGAGATCTGTGTATTGATAGATATATAGATAAGAATCCTAGAGGGATCCAAGAGGCCTTTTTATTTCAAGAGTACCAACCATAGCTTGATTGGTGTAAAGAGAATATATCAGATGCCAAATTTCACAGCCTATGGTGTATCTAGAACACAAATGAATTTGTCTTCTAATTGTGTAACTCTCTGACTCTGAGGTTGGTTCTATTGAGTACAATGGGTAGTAGTATGGTTAGGTGCCTATCTAGTAGCTGAGTACAAATAACAGAGCTAGCAAAAGGGGCTTGAGCTTCAATTATTTCTTCTTTGACTAAAAAATTAAAAATTAAAAATTAAAACTAAGGTAATGGGCCATCATTGTAACTTCACCCTACACAAAATAGATTCTTACTGTCTCCAACTTTGTTTTATGTTTTTTTTTCTTGCTTTTTAACTAGACTTGCCTTGGAGAATTGAGAGAAAGAGTTGCAAATGGTGGAGATCCAACAAAACTGCGTGAACCACCAGTTGTGCATGACATTCCAGCCGATGAACAAGGTATCTACTGTGCACTTTGTTATCAAGATGTCAAGGTGCACTAGTTTCATTTTTATTCACTGATGTTTTCTTGGATCTCATGGTTATAGTGAAAGGGAAAGACATCTATTAGAGCAGAGAATATATTGCATATTATTTTCAGTTTGGAACAATTATCAACTCGACTATTATTGAATGTTCAAAAGACAGAGTGGTTAATAAGTAGTTAAGTACTACCTATTGACTTAATTAACCACCTCAGTGAGTAGTTGTTCAGAAATATTATTACCAAGAATACCTTTCTTGTAATTTTCCCTTTCTTCGAACACATGTACATCTCAATGTTAAATTGTATAAGAGGTAGGATCTTATGATCAACAATTTAATCCTTGGAGCTCATTGACCAATCCTGGGTAGGTTCTCAATTTTGACAAACTTTCATGGAATTCGTATTTCAAGTAGGCTAGGTGACCGATTTAATATAATTCACTGGAACTTTGCTATGATGATTGACTAGAAGAATTATTAGATTTTATTTATTTACATTCTTAAGCATCTTTGCTAAATCCTTATTTTGGGGTTTTGCTGTATATGCAGAAGTTGGGGAAGCAAGCCATCAAGAGAGAGATGTTTATTCAGAGTCCCAAAATGTTAATGACATGCAAGAAGACATGAATGTTAATGACATGCAAGAAGACATGCTTAATGATGTATATGATAAAGCTACTGAAGTAAGTAAATTATTTTACATAAACTTTGCTTATTATCATGTGATATCATCAATGTATTTGAGAAAACACATTTGATTGTTTTGCTTGTCAAAGGAAACTGTCAATAATTTTTCTAACTTCTAAAGCAATCAGGGTGAAAAATAAGTGAAATTTATCTTTTAAGGATACTGAAAAAAGTTACTCAGTAACATACTGGAAAAACGTGAAGAGAGTTATACAAGAATGCTACAGTAATAGTGCCTGCGACATACAACTTCATGCTCTTATATGGTTTCATCAGAGATTACTCGAACATCTGGTTTATATTCTTTTTATCTTTTCTTCGTCTTATTTCTCTGGTTTCTTTATATTTATGCCTTTATTGTGTTATGAAGTATGATGCCATTATCTCTTCAGAACATTGTATATTTAGTAAAGCAATAGTTGCAGTTGCCCTGTTTTGCATAACTTTTCAATTAAACCAAATAAATTGTTATAGAAAATTTTTAAACAAGGAGCTGTTGCCATAGTTTTAACTGAGGAGTTACCTTACCCTTTTATTGCAGGAACCTTCTCAGTCCGTGCACAGTATGATTGGTGCTAGTATGGCTTCCAAAAGTAGGGCAACTGAAGAGACATCGAATGAAGTTCCTAACAATGGAGCTAGCCTGTCTAGCAAAGCTGAGATAACAGAAGAGCAGAGAGCTCGTATGGAAGGAAATAGGTTGAAGGCACAAGAAAGACGTGCTGAGATAACGGAAGAACAGAGAGCTCGGATGGAAGCTAATAGGTTGAAGGCACTAGAAAAGCGTGCTGCTCGAGCCAGCTTATCACAGGCCTCCTAACTCTGATTTCAATTGTAAATGAAAACCTTTTTCTTGTTACTTGCTACCTGTTTAGTTACCTTGATGGTTTAATGTTATATATGATGCTTGTGATCATGAAGATTGACTTGTCATAACAGTAAATGGATTGGTGTTTGTTGATTGGCTTCATGTTTATGTTTCAATAGGGCTTATTCACGCACTTGTTTCGGCACTTTCTTCCTATTTAGACAGCATGATGGTGTCAAACACTGGAAACCAAGCTGAGAATATACATACATATTGACCTTGGAAGTTTTAAACTAGATATTTTGTGCGGGTGCCTTGAAGCAATGTGGACTGAATGGCACATGTCATGACCAACCAGCAGTTTAAGGTTCGAAGCTCATAATCTCCCATCAAATATTGCAATAATGTGGACTGAATGCAAAACCATTGTGGGGCGCTAAAACAGTGGATTATATCAAAAGTAATTTATTTACTCACGAGATGAAGCCATAATTGGTTATCCAAATCAACGACTTTGGATATTCAGCTGTATACTGAGCAACCATGTGTAAGCGAAACATGAATAGATATATGGAAACAGATGAAAAAGAATGTATCAGAATAAGAAGGGAGCTCATACAAATTGGTCTTAATAATAATAATAATAATAAAACGTATTAAACCTGTCTACAAAGCAAGGATTCTCGTTAATACTTGGCTCAGCGATTCCATTTTTTCTTCCAGTTGGCACGATCAGTTTTTTTTTTCTTATTCCATCTGTAGATAGTAACTGCAAATTGATCAGTCCAAGCACTATCAATTCCTTAATGTGGTACTGTCAATGAGAGGAGACCGTTTTCTCCTACAATTGATTTCTGCTATATCCTACATAAGAAACCAAAATCAAGTAGCCACTCACTCACTCATGCCACTCGGCCTACATTATAGATTCTGTGTTCCGGCAGTAGTAACAATTTCTTGCATCAAGGCACTAGAAACAAATCAAGTACGCTTAAGATATGTTGAAGCGGACATTAATATCTGTAAGACTTTATTTTTTTTATTTTAAATTTTTAGTCTTCCTAATAAATAAGCCGAATAATCCATTTAACTATTTTAAAAACTATTAAATAGTTTGTGTGGTAGCAAAATGTTAAATACAATTTGACCTTTCATTTAAGTTCAATAATGCAGAAATCACACATTTTCATCTCATAAATAGTTAGTTTATTTATTAATTTTCTGAAGAAACATGACATGCCAAGTTTACACATATTTATTTACTTATGACAGGGATGCATTATTGGGGCCCACTGTGTATCTTAACATGGTCTGAACTCATAAGACTGAACCTCTCTTCAGGTGAGTATTTTGTTTCTTGGGGTTATCTTGATGGGCAGTCCATGTTTGGGCACAGGAAAAGGACCATACTGTATTCCATCTTCATTTCCCACCACTTCCCACCTGAAATGAACCATCCATCAATCCAAAATAGCATAGCATGAGTACAAATTTGACAAAATCTGTTTTAGATAATTGAATTTCAGACCTTATTCTTCAACATCACTTATATAACAAATAAATGAGTGATTTAAGATATTGATTACTATAACTTGATTTTTCCAAAAAAGAAATTTTAAAAACCAAAAAGATGTTAATGATAATATAATTAAATTCATGGACTTAAGAAATTTTAAATTCTAACAAGTATTCAGTTTATTGATGAGATATCACTAAAGATACTAAATACTTAGGATGGTACTATCACACAGATGTAGCACTGAGTGTTGTAGCATCATCATAATAATAAAATTAATGTATGGGGATCATAAAGATACCTGCAAGAAACGGTGAGATGATGGAGGAGGACGAGCACCTCAAGCTTAGCCAGCTCACTTCCTGGACAAGAGTGGACTCCATTTCCAAATGGCATATATGTGTTTGGTTTCGGTGGCAACTGCAGCATCACATGATAAACTTTAGTTAAATCCATATATTTATTTGTACTAGCTATATATATAGCTACTGTATAAAGGGTGAATAAATTAATTGTACTAGCCTACAAATCTAAATCACGTGCTTTGATACAGATCAAAAGATTTGAATCACCTCAAAAATATGGGCCAGGGAAAGTTTCAACGTGGGAATGAAAAGGAGTAGCCATAGGATAATCTAAACCATTATGTTTCATGACGAAGAGAGATGTTACCTCAAATCTGGAAGGGTCAAACTTGTCTGGCCGAGGGAAGAAATCAGCAGAGTGATGAATGCTCCTGAAGATGGGAAGGACCTTCCAACCTTTAGGAATAGAGTAACCTTGGAGCTCAACATCTTGTACAGCTTCTCTGAATGTGAATGACACTATGCTTGCACTTCTCAGAGTTTCTTGTATAACCTGATGCATGACTCCATGTTTTATAATTCCATCACAATTAAACTTGCTGATATGATTCACTTTAACTAAATCATGATTTGACTCTTCGGGATACTAATTTTACCAATATATATAAATAAAAAAAATGAGAATTTATTTTTTATATTAAACAAAAAAGCAACATATATAACAAATAATTTAATTTACCCGGCCAGTGAGTGGCATTTTCCTGGTATCATCCCATGTCAGCCTACGGTTTTCTTTAGCTAGTTTGCGTTGAATTCCTTCCTGCTCTTCCTGCATAGAGAAATTAATATTTATTAGAGGGAAACCATATATATATGTATAATCAAAATCAGAAATGAGAGAAAAATAAAAATGAAAAATTAGAGGACCGTGACAGCTTCCAAGAGATTGACATTGTCATGCAAGTACTTGAGACCCCAAGTTAGAGCAGTGGCAGTGGTATCATGTGCTGCAAAGATCACGCCTATGAGGTTATCACCAATCTGAGAATCAGTGAGTTGGTATATCTTGCGACCTCCTGCTCCCAACAAAATACCCAACAACCCTCCTCCATTGTTCTTGCTTTTCCTTCTTCTATCCATAAACCTCCTTATACTTTCATTCAGAAGCTTCCTTGCCTTCATATATTAATCAAAAGGACACATTCATTAATTATTTAATTGTTTTCAAATAAACAAGATAAGGACATAATAAATGATATTAAAATAAATTAATTAATTGATCTAGTTTGCCAAATACTTATATCATAACGGGCATGCCTCCCATTATCATAATACATACAAATGTCTATTGAAGTGAAGTGGACATAAAAGAGCAACATTCGAGGTGAAGGTTATGATGTACCACCCACAAGTACACCACCCAAGTGGATAAATCTAGACTATCCAAATTGTTATAATGATTTTTTGACTTTTCAACAATTTTTCATCTCATCGAAGTATGACCTCATTTGACAATTTAACTAACCCAAGTGACAATGTAGATGATCAATTAGACCACTTTTTGTGGATAGTGCGTCTTAACCAACACCATCATACAATGGAAAACAGGAAAAAAAAAAATCTCTTAACCTTCATTGATTTCCAGTAAGGAGTTCCAGGAAAATGTATAGGAAAGGAATTGTAGCCATTCTCCAAGCGCCTATAGAGGTCTTTGATTTCTTCAATTTCATGCTCCATTATTTCACCAAAGGCTGAGAAGGCAGCTACCTCAAAAGCATACTGGCAAAGCAGGCAATTGAAAAAAAATAGAAATAGAAATGAAGTTATATATGGTGATATATGATATCATTGATAATGATATGTAATGTGACGTACCCTTTTCATCTCTTGTAAGGCACTGATGGTTGTGTTGGCCCAAGTTGGCAGAAGTTTAAGGACAATGTCCTCAACCTCTGTGACTGAGTTTTTAATTGCAGAGGGCAAAAATGTGGCCTGGACCAACTTCTTGATCATGGAGTGATACTCACCTGCATGCTGAAAGAAAACAGCCTCAGGCCCTATCATCTTCTCTTTGCTTGCAGGGTATGTTGGCTTGAACAGATGTGCTTGTGTCACTAGCACCTTTCTCGTTGCCTCTGGGCTTGTAATCATCACACAAGGATAACCCAGTATGCGAGTCTTGAAGATATCACCATATCTACGTACAAAATGATAAAACATATTTATTTTCTTACGTAAATATTATTAAAAAATAAATTTTAAATTATTGTAACTAAATAATAATTACTCAATAATCTATCATAATAATAATGTAATTGACCTAGTGCAACCATTTTGAACATAATTTCAGTTTTATACAAGAAATTTTTCATAGAATTTGCAATGTACAAGTATGTGAGCTATGTGCACCTATTCTGCCTATTGGGGAAGAAGGTATTTGGGTTTTCAGTGTAGAGCTTGAGGGTCTCTCCTAGATAGGGCCATCCCAGAGAACCTGGGGGCAAGCGTTTGTTACAGCGGCGTAGCCACTGGAAAAGACACACAAGAAACAAAGAACAGATAAAAAGCAGTGAAGGAAGAAGGAGCTTAGAATAAAAAGCTGGTAATGTATACAGTTGCATGGTGGGGGAATAATTCTGGCACAAGCTAAGAGATTAATTAAGGTAGCAGGGACTCAAATTGGAACAGTAAATAAAGTTTTGGTGTGAAGAAATGGTGATGCTTTGGTGGGGGGTTTTATAGAGAGGATGGTGTGGCTGTAGGTGGGGGTTTTGTGACAGGCGTCACCGGCATCATATATTGCAACACCTTGAATCAGTCCTTTTTTTATGGCCAACCCCACTCTATTTTCAAAATTGCCCTTTCATGTGTTCCAATTACATGCTACGAAACAAAAAAGTTGAATGCTAATGAGATTTCCTTAATCAAACTCCTTCAAGTATAGCAGACAAAAATGCATAGATTTCCTTGTGGTCTGCTTCATTAATTTGTAAGAGTAATATTTTTGTATTACAAAAAGCATAGATAGAAATTTTATCTTGAGATCAAAGGCATTTTAATTTTTTTAGAGTTAAAATATAAGATATTATATTATATTTTTTTAAATAATTTTGACAAAAAGTTAAATTCAGGTCATGGTCATGGGCGTCGGCTAGAACTCAGAGAGTAAGCCCTAATGACAGAGAACCAATATCCGACCGAGAATGAGGATTAATGTAGCATAGGGACAAAGCTTGTGATAATCGAGCAGAGCGAAGGAAATGCATGACGTAAGGGAAGAATATAGAAGAATAGTGCACAACGTGCAAAAGGTGAGCACACCGCAGAGGGATGATGCAACAAAATGATGTGCTCGTATCTTGCGCTAACTATCATGGGCCCACCTTCGAATAAACAAAGTCAAGCCCCCAAACCTTCCCGAGGCCTATAAAAGTGACCTCCATAACCCTCGGGGGGAGAAGAGAAAATACATAGACATATTCCCACCACAAATTTAGCTATAGTAAACCCGTACTCACCATAGGATCGTATCCTATTCCTCTACGTAGGAACAATACTTTTTCATAATTGTTTATAAGGTTCGTAAATCCCCTCTTCCTTTTCTTTACACACTCCCTCTCACCTTCCCCAACATATCTTCTTCTTATCTTCGTCACCACCCCACAAAAATCTCATTTGAATGCTTGTAAGAGACAAAATCTCCGATTTCGGAGATATGAAAAAGGATAGGAAATAAACTGGGATGGAGGAAAGTGAAGATTTTATGATTAGAGTCCGACCACCAAACAATCAATGCTTAAACATCCAAAAAGACAAAACATATTTACGTACAAAATGATAAAACATTTATTTTCTTACGTAAATATTATTAAAAAAGATTTTAAATTATTGTAACTAAATAGTAATTACTCAATAATCTATCTTAATAATAATGTAATTGAACTAGTGCAACCATTTTGAACATAATTTCAGTTTTATACAAGAATTTTTTCATAGAATTTGCAATGTACAAGTATGTGAGCTATGTGCACCTTTTCTGCCTATTGGAGAAGAAGGTATTTGGGTTTTCAGTGTAGAGCTTGAGGGTCTCTCCTAGATAGGGCCATCCCAGAGAACCGGGGGGCAAGCGTTTGTTACAGCGGCGTAGCCACTGGAAAAGACACACAAGAAACAAAGAACAGATAAAAAGCAGTGAAGGAAGAAGGAGCTTAGAATAAAAAGCTGGTAATGTATACAGTTGCATGGTGGGGGAGTAATTCTGGCACAAGCTAAGAGATTAATTACGATAGCAGGGACTCAAATTGGAACAGTAAATAAAGTTTTGTTGTGAAGAAATGGTGATGCTTTGGTGGGGCTTTTATAGAGAGGATGGTGTGGCTGTAGGTGGGGGTTTTGTGACAGGCGTCACCGGCATCATATATTGCAACACCTTGAATCAGTCCTTTTTTTATGGCCAACCCCACTCTATTTTCCAAATTGCCCTTCGCAAACAAAAAAGTTGAATGCTAATGAGATTTCCTTAATCAAACTCCTTTTCAAGTATAGAAGACAAAAAAGCATAGATTTCCTTGTGGTTGGCTTCATTAATTTGTAAGAGTAATATTTTTGTATTACAAAAAGCATAGATAGAAATTTTATCTTGAGATCAAAGACATTTTAATTTTTTTTAGAGTTAAAATATAAGATATTGTTAGAAAATGG
Organism: Sophora flavescens; assembly: GCA_030762895.1. Taxonomy (NCBI): domain Eukaryota; kingdom Viridiplantae; phylum Streptophyta; class Magnoliopsida; order Fabales; family Fabaceae; genus Sophora; species Sophora flavescens. The sequence goes on from CM061063.1 coordinate 10,467,998, forward strand.
GGTCTGGTCTGCAACAAAGAAGAGAAGAACAAGTGACATGCACACCCTCCAAGACATGTAAGAATACTAGGCTTTAGGTTCGATTCGCCCCCACTAATCTCTCCTCGTAGATTGGATGCAACAGGTGTAACCGGCGAATCCCCTTCAGGATACAATGGAGAACCTTGGTTTGGTTTGCACACCCTAAACCAAGCGTATCGTCAATGGCATTTTACAGAATAATAGTTTCCTTAAATCTCTCTGCGCATTAAGGGAAGAAAGGAAGTGATTTGGCTTGCAGAAGTTTAGCCAATTTTCAGACATCATTCTCCATGCACAAGTGGTTCTATTTATAGACCAACGTATGCCTCTTGGTGAATAAAATAACCTTTCATGATTATACACTTGATGAATGAACACATTTATTCATGAAAAAACACACCTATTAGGAAAGATTTAAAAGCCATGAAGAGACACACCTATTGGTGTCCTTCAACCTCTTTCCAACTTGGTGTCGTGGACTTCCATTATTTTGAAAATCCCTCACAATCCCCCACTATTTTCAAAATAAACCCAAATCCCATTATTCCGGAAATCGCATGTTTTCAGACAAAGGTATCTTGGGGATTTGAACCTTTGCTTAGTAAGTCATGGTTGCACTCATCCCCAAATAAAGTGGTAGACAAGCTTTGAACCAAATATTCATTAGAACAAGTGTCCACGACTTACACATGAAATCTCGGTACCATTGAACGACGTGTTAATGTGACACATTTGGTAAGGCCTTGTGTCGTGTATCCTTTTCATGATAGCTTACAGAGTCAAGCCCAACTCTAAGAAGCGGCCCCACTTCACTCTCATATAGGTGGACTTTACCAAAAGCACCGTAAATCGCATGTTTTCAGACAAAGGTATCTTGGGGATTTGAACCTTTGCTTAGTAAGTCATGGTTGCACTCATCCCCAAATAAAGTGGTAGACAAGCTTTGAACCAAATATTCATTAGAACAAGTGTCCACGACTTACACATGAAATCTCGGTACCATTGAACGACGTATTAATGTGACACATTTGGTAAGGCCTTGTGTCGTGTATCCTTTTCATGATAGCTTACAGAGTCAAGCCCAACTCTAAGAAGCGGCCCCACTTCACTCTCATATAGGTGGACTTTACCAAAAGCACCCCCATAAGTTGGGCACCTCAGCATATATATGCTATAGGTCCATTAAGAGCAAAAGCTCACCCTTTTCCTTTTGTCCTTATGGTATCCAAGTACATTTAAACCTTGGGATTTATCTATTCGTCAAGTACTTGCAATCACTCTCATAGTGTACTTTGGCCACATTGAACTCAAGACTTGATGCTACTCAAGTGTGAGTTGGGTTTCCACCATTGGTGATCATGTAGATATAGGCTTGATTCTCATCCCTAATGATGTTTTTCCACATGATATCACTTGTCAGTCCTTTCGTCAAAGGATGCAAGATTTCTTTCCTTCTTATAAAGACCTTGGATATTACTCCATTTGCAATTAGTTCCTTGACATAACTATGTCTCAGCCCAATGTTCCTGGACTTTCTATTATGAACCTAGATATTTGCCCTTGATAGTGTTGAATACTATCCCATTGTATAGATATTGGCGCCATTAAAATTGATATCTCATACAACATGTTTCTAAGCCATTTAATCTCAATGTTAAATGTTGCCAATACTATGAATTCTATAGTCGTGGTGGAACCATCAATGCCGACTTATTTCTTGAAACCCCAAGAAATGGCACCCCCACCAACTGTCAAGACTCAACTGCTTGTTGAAGCATGGTTTTCTGTATAATTCACCCAATTGACATCCATGTATCCTTCTAATTCTGAAGGATAACCATTATAGTTTAAACTATAGTTCATTGCCTCCAACAAGTATTTCAATACTCTTGGACAACATGCCAATGGTCTTTTCTAGGATTACTTGTATACCTACTTAGTCTCCTATAACATATGCAATGTTTGACTGGGTACATGTCATGGCATACATTAAATATCCAATTACTTTTGAGTATTCAAGTTGTGCTACTAGACTACCTTTGTTTGGTACTAAAGTAATGCTATGATCATAGGGAGTAGTGATAGGTTGACAATCAAAGTGATTGAATTTCTTTAATACCTTTTCTACATAGTGAGATTGGGGTAAACCTAAATTCTCACCATCTCTTATTATTCTAATTCCTAGAATCACATCAGCTACCCCTAAGCCTTTCATGTCAAAATTTCTAGATAAGAACCTCTCAGTTTCTTCAACCTAATCTAGATCAATACCAAATATTAATATATCATCAACATATAAACAAATCATGACCCCTTTTCCTTTATGGAATTTACTATAAATACCCTTGTCATATTTATTTATTTTATATTTAGCTAGCACAACTTGATCAAACTTTTGATCCCATCGCTTAGGATCTTATTCTAGTCCATACAATGACTTATTCAATTTACACTTTTTCTTTTCCTGACCATTAACCACAAACCCTTCGGGTTGTATCATATACACCTTTTCATCTAATTCCCCATTTAGGAATAAGACATCCATTTGATGGATGACAAACTTATAGATGGATCCAAGTGCCAATAGCACTCTAATTGAGGCAATTCTTGCCACCAGTGCATATGCATTTGGTCAATGCCCTCTTTTGTGTAAATCCCTTAGCAACTAATCTTGCCTTAAACGTATCAATAGTTCCACCTACCTTCATTTTCCTTTTGAAAATTCATTTACAACCTATGGGTTTGGAACCGGGTGGGAGGTCTACTAGTTTCCATCTTTTATTCTCCATTATTGAGTCTATTTCCTCTTGTATAGCTTTCATCCAGGAAGCGGGATCTTGAGACTTATTGCCTCTTTAAATGTGCCTGGATCATTTTCTGTATTCTAACATATTGGCCTATAACTGTCTATGGACTCTCTTATTCCTTCAACAAGGAACATGAAAAACCTTTGTCTATAAGTTTTCTCTTTTCTAGCTCTCCGACTTCTCTTAAGTTCTAAACCCACCAAAGTATCTTTATTAGATACATTACTTTTCGGATCATGTGCATTACTATGAACATTATCCTTTTGACTTGGAATTGAGTTAAACTTATCTTCTTGAAAGATTCTTCCCTAAACTCAATTACTGTATTAACAGGATGAGTCACTAGATTCCATAACCATGAATCTATATGTTTTGCTAATTTTAGCATAGTCCGGGAACACACATTCAATTCCCCATTTACACAATTTATTTCTTCTGGTTCAAGAACTTTTACTATTGCCCTACAACCTCAAACTTTGAAAAAATTTGAGAATGGGTTTTCTATTTTCCAGAGCTTATGTGGGGTTATCTTATTCCTTATTTTGGAACCCTATTTACTATATAAAAAGACTTCAACATGACTTCTTCCCAATATCATTTTGTTAGACCAACATAGGATACCATGGCTTCTACCATTTCTTCTTATATCCTAATTTTATTTTCAATTATACTAATTTGTTATAGGAAATAAGGTGCAGTTGTTTGATCAACTATTCTAGTAGACTCAAAGTAATTTGGGTTATAGAATTATCCTACTCTTCTTATAACTCCTAAAACATTCAATAAATGTTTTATAACAAACAACCTCAATTTACCGACATTATATAATAACATATATAATAATCAAAATTAATGGGTAACTGAGAGTTCTTTTACAGTCTAAAATACATTTCCTTAACTGTTACTAACAAGTATTCATAATAATTTTAAATCATGTATGCAAGAGACAAACATGAAATATTAACCAAGTATTCCAGATACATATATATTGTTAACAAACCATTAGCATAGAAATCCAACCCTGGCGGGGTGGTAAAGATGTCGAATCCCTTATCATGCGTCGCGGGTTCAAACCTTATTGACGCACTTTTTTCAATTTAACAATTTAAACCATTCTGTTTAAAAACAAAAATGTCAGAAAAACATCTGGTAGAATCCATCGCACCGAATTGTCTTATTGTGGAACTGTTTATATTTAAATTTTAACCAAAACCGCAGAACATCCAATAAGATGCGTCTTTTGGTTGTCACTTCCTACTTCCAACCAGGTCATCAAAACCTGTTTCGAAGGAAACCGGATTCACAAAACCCTCTGCCATTTTTGGACATTCGATTTCAATCCAAATCTAGATATATTTTATTGTGTCTTTATGTCTTGGATTTACATCTAAACATGTTTAAGGATAAATTATTTGCATCATAGGAAATAAAAAAAATAATTATCCAATCATTTTTTGTTTTCTATACCATTTCTCCATAAACATCCATGTTCATTTTGTCTACTTAGAACAATCCAAAAAACACATCCAAAACATTTTTCATTTCTACAAAATCAAGAAACAATTTCCATCTTATATTCACAAAAACATACACTCATGATATAAGATTATCTACTCTAAAAATAATTAGTTCTTACATGGAACAACTCCATTAATGCGTGGACATGGTATTCTTTCATATATTAGACCATTCTATCAAAATAGAACAACATACTTGCATGCATAATAAACCAAACATATTCATGTTCATCAAAATTCACATATTTGATTTTATTCTAAATCATGCATCTAAGGCTCTAACACCATATGTTAACTTTAACATAAACAAAGAATGCATTTAGGATTGTACACACATGTATTTAGAATACCAAGTATAACATAGTCATTAAAAGTAATTGTGTACCTTTCACCATTGTCACAAATAAAATATTTTGATGAAGCCTAGGAGTACTCATCTCTTCTTGTTCTAAAAAGGCCATGCATCACTTTCTTCCAACGAACAAAGTTTCCACCCTCGAACCTCTCCACTTTGACAATATCAAATGTAATCTCCCTCAATGTTGCAACCATTATTATAAATCGAAACTCAAACCTAAAGATTGTTAGAAAATGGGTTCTGGTCTGCAACAAAGAAGATAAGAACAAGTGACATGCGCACCCTCCAAGGCGTGTAAGAACACTAGGCTTTAGGTTCGATTCGCCCCCACCAATCTCTCCTCGTAGATTGGATGCAACAGGTGTAACCGGCGAATCCCCTTCAGGATACAATGGAGAACCTTGGTTTGGTTTGCACACCCTAAATTAAGCGTATCGTCAATGACATTTTACAGAATAATAGTTTCCTTAAATCTCTCTGCGCATTAAGGGAAGAAAGGAAGTGATTTGGCTTGCAGAAGTTTAGCCAATTTTCAGATATCATTCTGCATGCACAAGTGGTTCTATTTATAGACCAACTTGTGCCTCTTGGTGAATGAAATAACATTTCATGTATTTGAAAGAATGATTGCAACCTTTGAAAAATATACACTTGATGAATGAACACATTTAATCATGAAAAAACACACCTATTAGGAAAGATTTGAAAGCCATGAAGAGACACACCTATTGGTGTCCTTCAACCTCTTTCCAACTTGGTGTCTCGGACTTCCATTATTTTGAAAATCCCTCACAGATATTATATTATATTTTTTTAATAATTTTGACAAAAAGTTAAATTCGGGTCATGGTTATGGGTGTCAGCCAGAACTCAGAGAGTAAGCCCTAATGACAGAGAATCGGTATCCGACCGAGAATGAGGATTAATGTAGCACAGGGACAAAGCTTGTGACAATCGAGTAGAGCGAAAGAAATGCGTGACGTAAGGGAAGAATATAGAAGAATAGTGCACAACGTGCAAAAGGTGAGCACACCGCAGAAGGATGATGCAACAAAATGATGTGCTCATATCTTGCACTAACTATCATGGGCCACCTTCGAATAAACAATGTCAAGCCCCCAAACCTTCCCGAGGCCTATAAAAGTGACCTCCATAACCCCGGGGGGAGAAGAGAAAATACATAGACATATTCCCGCCATGAATTTTGCTATAGTAAACCCGCACTCACCATAGGGTCGTACCCTATTCCTCTAAGTAGGAACAATATTTTTCATAATTGTTTATAAGGTTCGTAAATCCCCTCTTCCTTTTCTTTACACACTCACTCTCACTTTCCCCAACATATCTTCTTCTTATCTTCGTCACCACCCCACAAAAATCTCCTTTGAATGCTTGTAAGAGACCAAATCCCTGATTTCGGAGATTTGAAAAAGGATAGGAAATAAATTGGGATGGAGGAAAGTGAAGATTTTATGATTATAGTTCTCGACCACCAAACGATCAATGCTTAAACTTTCAAAAAATATAGTTTTGTTTTTATATTTTCAACAACCGGTGCCGACGTACCCGAGTCTTCTCGGATCGACTACTCCAATAAGCACCCCTAAATATTTAAATGGAAAGCTGCCCAATTTGCAATTTAATAAATTTACGATACTCAAAAGTTCATCCTCATTGATAATTACCCCATTAGTTGGCTCTTCAAATAATTCACCTTCCTTGATATTGATTCAAAATTTCTCAACACACATTTAACGACTTAAGCATTTGCCAGTATGCTTCACCTTCCAAGATTGTGTCGTAGTAATTGAAGATGAGAAACCATCACATCATTCCTTCCTACTTTTACACTTTTAAGCAATTGAAGGTCAACAAATTATTCTTTTAGTATTATCATATTCAAGTGTGCCCTTTTCAACATGATCCACAGTAAAACCATCCCACTCCCATAGTCGAGAGAGAAAAAAAACTCGAGCCTTTCATTTTTTTCACTGCATCAAGAGTATTCTCATATCCAGAGATTACTTCTTTTCGTTTCATACACGTCACAAAAATTGAACCTCTAACGTCATGTTGAAGGAACTTGGCTATCTACTAATTGTGTTGGACCTTATTGATAACTCAGCCTTTCACATCAATATTTTTTTTCTCTTTTCACTTTTATTTTGTTTTCCACGCGTCAAATGGACTCTACTAAGCTGAGGCTATGATCTAGTCACATTTACAACTATAATTCAAGAAAACAATAACTACTTTAAATTAATAATCGATTTTTTTTTATAACCATGACATAAGTACGAAGTATACACCATCGTTAGTAGTGACCAATCTCCGTCGGGGAAGGAACCTGTTGGGTACACAAGGTGAGTTCTCCCATCCCAACCAGGTTTTCTCCATATACAAGAGTCAGGATTCGAATACTTGACCACTTGCTTAAGGTGTCCAAACCCCGTACCCATTGGACCAGTCACATGTTGGTAATTAATGATTGATTATTGATATGCTTTGTTTAGAAAGAATAATTTCAGAAAACTTAGCAATTTTGAACTAAATTCAAAAGGACAAAATTGACCTTCTACAATTTTCACCTGCTGATAAAATAGAATGAGATTGTTTTTCAAAGAATATTTATTACACATAACTGCATTTAATTTACAGCTGACTTTTGGTTCTACAAAACAAGAGATCTCTAAATATAAAAAGACAACTTTACATCATACGATACATTACATAAGAATTCTTTATGGAACGTCAAACCATTTCTCCAATTGCTGACCGAAGCTGTCTTAGAACGTTAGTCCATATGTCTTTGCAAACATTTTGAAACATGGTGCTGGTGACACCTCCACTCGGTTGAGTTTGTTCTTATTTTATATTTCAACGATGCTTTATTCACATTCAATTCTCAGTTTCCTAACATAAGGGAAAAATGAATTCAATGGAAAAAAAATAAAAAATAATTAAGAATGGTAGGTGCATGATCCTCGATTGCTTTTAGTGTCCGTGCCCATTTTGATGCCATGCCTCGATTCAACCATAGCAACTTCAGCAAATCAATAATCGATATAGAGCAAGCATAGTTTTACGTGATCTTTGGTGGTGATCATGGAGTACAACATGGTGGCGTTCCTAGCATTACCGTAATCATTATTATTTTATTAGTTTTTGTTTCATATTCCTCCTCTAACAACACGGTTTAAGTATTTTGCGTCCATCATATATAAAACAACGAGCAATCTGAGATGGACCACGACAATGAGATTTGTATAGAAGCATAATCAAGATTTTAAATTACGATTGACGTTACAATTGCATTGCAACCTATTATGGCGAAATGCAGCTAATTGCAACCGACGTAATCCACAATCACGATTTGATGTGATTGCAACGACTATCACAACTGAGATGTTGCGACAACGTTACATGATGTGATCCATTTTTTAAAACATCGAGCACAATGATGCAATGAAGAAAGGATTATCTTTTGGGTTTATGTAAAGATGATGTCCTAAAAATTACACTTCATCATGTCAACACGTCAAAAATTATCCACCTCATACGCCATAATGTGTTTTGACTGCCACAAGATGCTAGTTGACAAAACTATCAGGGAGTCAACATTTTGGACGAACTTATGTAACTTTGAAAATTTAGAGTGCTAATATGGAACAGGAAAAAAAATTGAGGATGAAGTTGAAAAAATGGGTAAAATTGAAGGAACAAACATATTTGGTCCAAAATTTTGTTAGAAAATAGATACCTTTACGTGGATTTTGACCAAGAAAAACCGAATTCAATCCCGCAAATTATGATCATTCTCAAGCTCATCGTTAATAAAAAAAAGTATGAGCTCATTCTTACTACATAGAGATAATATCCAAATATTGACGAGAACTACAGCTTTTATGATTCAACAGAGAGAAACAATGCCTTCATAAAGCCACCGTGAGTGTGCTGAATTTCTACAGAAACTGTTCGCCGCCGATAGTCATTGACTAGTTCCATCTTCTCCTGTCACGTCCTCTTCTTCATCCACTGGAACATACCATTCCGGCCACCGCTTAGAGTTGCTCAGCCTATAGTCCAGGAGGAGTTCCTCATCTTGAAGAGCCCTAGTTGCTACCAGAACAACAGTTTTCAAAGTAGGGGCATGTGATCCACTATTTCTTGACACTCCAAATTTGAACCAAGACTTGACAAGACTCCTCACATTTTCTTCTTCATTTCTAAATAATATATTAGGAATGTAAACTCTCATGTTGTTTTCAGTCAACGGAAAGTCATAAGGACAAATCATGACATTTGGAAACATCCCTTTGGCAGGGTGATTAGCAAAATGAGCTAAGGCTAATGGGTTTCTACGCTCAAGTATATCATCACTATTATCTATTTGGGGGCCTTCCAAAGGCTTATCTATTGTCTCAGCTTCTCCCAAATCAGGAGTATTTTCTAACATTTCTCTACCATTCCACAGTGCTTGCCCGTCGCCTCCAGAAACCCAAGGTTGGGCGTCCACGACAGTCCCATCATGTCTTGTAATCAAATAGGGGTTCTGCTCATCAAGGTATCCAGGAATGTGATGATAATAATCTGGAGAGTAGACTACACCAGGATAAAAGGCTACCACAGCACCAACATCTACTACACCATCTAAAAATAGACCTTGGACAGCATCCTTGTGAGATATTTGAGAATTTTTAACATTAAGTGTGTAGCCAAGTTGATCCTTTAATTTCTGACAAACTTCAGCTTGGATAAATGGTCTTTGTTTAGGGACAGCTGCACAAAAAGCACATCAATAACAAGTGAATAGAGTAAACAGGCAAAAAAAATAGAATAGGCTATTTTTCTATACCACCATTGCTTGCTTGTTGAGATAACTCAAGGGGGTCATTCAGAAGAACTTCATCCATGAACGTGCAAAATGTTTTAATTTGAGAATGAACATTTTCTTGTACTTGCATCTGTTGATCAGCAACAGAGGCTTTACTGGCAATTTGAATAATCTCTTCTGCATCTGCTTCATCAGCATTCTTCCCCAACCGATTGTAGCTGGATGTTCAAGTCTTTGCATGAGCAAAATATGTCAAGATGTCAAAAAGGAAAAGTATCACATACACAACAAAACTGAAATAATTACCATTAAAGTTATGTAAACCCACAATAGCATCAAACAGAAGACAATTTATCTATGTAATCTTAACATTGAACATCTAACATATTGATGTCAAAATTAACTTATTCCCCACCCACAATAGCATCAAACAGAAGACAATTTATCTATGTAATCTTAACATTGAACATCTAACATATTGATGTCAAAATTAACTTATTCCCCGTGCTTTTTATTCAAAGTTCCTTTGTGTTTTTTTAATGCTTTGGAGGATACCTTACCCTCCAACTTGCGGTAATTTCCTTCTTTTCTATTTAATAACCTCGATATTATTGGTCTCCGCAAGAGAATTAATAACTTCAGTATTGCTTATCTCTTTAAGGTGCAGAAGTTAAATGTGGTTTTTACTTTTATCAGATGCCAACTCCATTTTTTATAGACAGGAAAATGTTCTCTCAACAAGGGATAGAAAGAAAAAAGGGGCAAGAAAGTAACTTAATAAAGCAAACAGATGAAGATACACTAAAGAGTAAAGAATAAGATTTCATTATTCACCAAACAAGAAAAAATAATTTCACAATTCATAATTAAACGCAGACAACAGAAAAACACTGACCTTGTATAAAGGAACAAGCGGTTAATGTCAGCTACAAATTGTAGTTGTCTTGGATCCTTACCAAAATTCTTTACAAAAAAAGGATCTTTTGCAAGGGTTTTCACCGCCTGAAAATAAATTCAGACCAAGATTGTGGCAATAAGTTTCACGTGATGCACAATGGAGATGTTTGAGTCCTTGTAACTATTATGTGGATTTATTGTGTAGGCATATCATATTGTATCGTATCATATAAATAGGAAGAGAATATTCTAGATTTATTTTGTAATTATTTCATTAAACCTACCTATATAAGGAACCTCCGCTGTGTAGTTGAAATGCACAAATTTCATCATATGCCTCTCTTTTCTCTCATTGCTCTCAACAAGGTGAACTATAGTTTAGAATAGCATAAAACTATGGAGAATTCATAAAATACTAATCCCTGTAAGAACTAACACTCTAACCTGCAAAAAATAAGATATCATACTTCCATCGAGCAAGTGTAGAGACTCATTCCTTAAAGAGCATTAATATGCTCAACATTCACATGGAGCAGCATTCTCGAACACATTGTCATATAACATTGGGATAAAAGTTTTATAAACTTACTGAATCGTCATGAAAATACAAAAGATGGAGAAAATAACAGGTGAAGTATAAAAAACATCCGACTTTCCTTGTGCTTCATGCTTATTAGGGGTATTAAAAAGTTCTGCAAATGGCATAAGCATAATCAAAGTCTTCTAGTACTATGGATTCTGCCCCATTGACCAAACAAAAGATATTATGCTCAGAATCAGCTTCTGTCACACATTCTACACCACAAAGTCATTCATAAGGGCATTAAGATTAAGTATTAACACATTATTTTATTACTTGTTTTTATTTTCTCCATATTTTGTATTATTATTTAATAAATAAAAATAATTTATACATATTGTGGTTTATTCACAGCAACAGGTAATTATTTTTCATGCATAAGATAAGGATATACCTCTTGAAATTTCTGAAATAAAAAAGCCATCAGTGATTTGGGGAGTAAGAAGCACCTATTCACAACTGATCAAGCTTTTTAAGCAAATCGAGTTTTAGATGCTGGAAATGTACTGCCAGAGAAAAGAGTGGGTCAACATCAGTTATAAAGCGATCATGCGATTCGCGCACGCACACACACACACTGAAACAAGCAGCTTATTATACTTGCAATCTTCTAAGAAACCTATAAACACTACCTCCTTTGTAACCCTCTCTCTTGATCAAATTAGGCTGCTGCTCTGCTGTTGTTGTTTCACTGCAGCTCAACCCCTCTGCATTACTGGATTTGTTTATCCATCCACAACAAGCCCACCTTCTGATTGCATCACAATTCCCCCAAACCCAACAACACAAATCCTACCACAAAATCATGCCTTGTCCAAGCCAGATTACTTAGAGAGGTTTACTAGCTGATCACTTACTCTATATATTGTAGGCCAGGGGAACGAATTCGGCTGCCTGCCAAGAACCTCTGAAAATTGGTTACATTCAGTTCTATTATTCCAATTGAGAGAGTGATTATTCCTAACTCTATCCCCGGTTCTGGAAAAACTCCTGCTCACTTCCTCACGATTTCCCCTCCTCTTCTCAAATCTATTATGTTTCAATTTTGATTTATTTCCTCATAAAAGGTAAAATTTAATGGCATTTGGAAAATCAAATTGTGGAAGACCTAGAAGTTTAGTAAAGGAATCTTAGTATTCATTGTTCTGAAACCTCATCGTTTCAAAGCATCTCTTTCACCTTCTACCGATTAAAAAAACAGTGTTAATAAATAGAGCCGTTGTACCTTCTATTACTGAATGGGTGTGAATAAATGGAAAGGTAAACACCCAAACAATAATGTAGATCAATAGTTCAACATGACACTATACCAGACAGAGACAATAACAATAGAAATGGTTAATTAAGAAGAAAAACTCAAAAACAAAGAGAAAGAGAGTGAGAGAGATGGTGGGCACTCACTATTCAGATGTGAAAAGAGTAAAGGGTGAAGCTTGGAAGGAAAGGGAACAATCACTGCCAAGGTTGTGAAATAAATGGAAGAAATTGAAAACAACAATTAACCCTGGGTGCCATTCATGGTTTCACACTTTCACCTCAAATCTCAATCCAAGTATTTAGGCCGGCCCGAGTTTCACAGTCCCAATTTAAATTAAGGGTGTTGCTTTTTACACCACAATTTTTTCTTATACATATCAAAAATTTAAAAAACATTTCAATATCCCTAAAATACCCTTAGCAGTCTTAATACACCTCATAACCTATGTTAAGGAATACACCAATCTCCTCTTTTTCCTCTTTCGCTCTTCTCCCTCCTCACCTCCACTCATTCAATAATTTCCCTTTGATAGGTTGATATATTATTTTTCTTCCATTTCATTCTTCCCCATAAAATAGCTTGATTCCTTAAAGAATTGTTCTTTGTTTTTTTTTTTTATATATAAGAAAAATGCTCCTTCCTTCATTCTGCGTTCCGGTATGTATAAGTATGTCTGCAAATTCATAATACCGAAAGTTTACTATCCGAAGTTAACTTCCGGTGTGTGTATGTGTGTGTATATATATATATATATATAAAAAGGTGAGTAACATGATTTGTGACGTGTCTCCTACTTTAATGACTTTTTTTTTTTACTATTAGAGCATCTCCAATGCAGGTTTTTTATGGGTTGCTTGCTTACCCATAAACAATGGTTGCTTATCAGATTTTACCATTTGAGCTGGGTATTTGGTTGCTTAAAATTTAGCAAAGTTGCTTATATAAACAATGCTTCCTTGGGTTGCTTATATATTAAAAAACATTATTTTTGAAAGATTCAAGCCAACATTAACTGAATGAGAATAAAATAAATTCAATAACAAATAAAATGAATAAAATATTGGGTTGTTTAAGGGTTACTTATTGTATGTAGCATGGAGTGAAAAATGGATGGTTGTTTAAATATAATGTGGCACTATGAGATCCACTTAAGCAACCAAAGTGTGAGTTGCTTACCATTTAGTATTGGAGTTGTTCTTATATATAATACTAGTGTAGCGAGTGCCGTGCACGGGATATATGTTAGCATTTAGATATTTCTATAAAATATTTTAAATTTTTACCACATAAGAATTTTGTAAAATTTTGTATTAGGAATTTTCTATAAAAGATTAATTTTATTTCAATTATAAAATTTAAAGTATAACACTTTTTAATTATTAATTATTGCGCATTATAAACAGTTGGTTAAATATTTAGTTAATTATCATCTTTAAATAGAATAATTGAGAAAAATAAAAATAAATTATGGTCGTGGTATAAATAAAAATATTTTACAGGATTGTTGTTAAATAATATTTCTACCAAACTAAGATAAAAGTTACTCGTACAAACAACACATATATTTAGAGGATATACATTAGCACTAATTTTTTTTTCACTATCTTTATATTGTACTTTTCTCAACATTTAATGTTATATATGTATTTTACTTCCCGTACATTTTATTTGTTAAGCTATAAAGCTGATTGAATTTTTTAAAAAAAATCCATAAGATGTTCCCATGATTAAGGGCCCGTTTGTTATAAATTAAAAAATAAGTGATTCTGGCAATGAATAATTTAGAGATTATTTTTAGAGTTTTTTTAAAAAAGCATAAGTTGTTTTGTGTTTGTTTATAATCATATGAATCACATTTTTAAAGATGTGTAGTGATAAAAAAATGATTTTTTTTCAAAAACTAATGAAAATAGCTTTTTATTTTAACCTTAAAAATAATTTTAAAAAAAAAATAATTTTTAAGAAAAACTGAAACAAACACAACCAAATTCTTAAAGATGATTTTTTTTTTACTTAAAAAAAATGATTTTGTCATCAAATAATCTATAACAAATACACTCTAACTGTTGCTTCAATTGCATTTTTTTCCCTTTGACATAAATGATGTGTGTCTTTACAAATTTTACACAAAAACTTTTACCATCAATGTAATTCCTGCACTGGCTATTGATATGGATCAACCTAACATCCATCCTCCTCAATTGCCTTTTGTTGATGTTCTCTAAAAATATATCATTTTCAGAAGGAAAGTCTTCTCACTTGCACCACCTCCAAAGTAATATATATTAGTAAAAAAAAAAAAAAAATTCATATACCGTTAAGATAACGATAAGACACTTTTGTCGAGAAAAAAAATTCTCATATCAAAAAAGATTATTATTTGTATTTTCTATGAAACAAATAAAACCTTAAGCTTTAGCTCATCCATAAGCACAAATTATTCAAAGAGCAAAATGAAACATGCTTTTTTAACAAAGGTAGACTTAGATAGGAGGTTCAATTGACAAATCACGACAGGATACTAAATTATATCAACTTTTTTTTTTATCAACAAAAAGTATGTATATATATATTTGAAAGAGTATTAGTCATACTCACATGATTACAATGTAACCCACCAAACCATTGTCAGTTACAAAAACAAAACAATAATGGACACCCACCAAATTGCGCCCCCTATAGCACTTTCTATCAGTAACTACTTAGTGCCAACATTGACCTTGTGCGCCTAAAAAGTGCAGCATGTAGAAGAGTTGTGCAACAATTCACAAGTTCAACACTTGCTACAAACTGAATAACTATACAATAGAAGTGACCAAGGTAAAACAACAACCACAGAACAACCCTTAACAGTTCAAATTCTCAAACTGCATCTGATAGAGACAAATGCCACAGAACAACCTATATGACAACAAAATTGAATTTGCTTCTTCCAGAACATCAGACCAACATGATGACATCAGACCAACATGATGACATCATCCTCTCACATAAATAGCATTGTCGAAGGGTTCATACACCATTTGGGACAACATTTGTACAATTTACTGTATTGCAACAAGCTTCAATGGAGAGCACTCCAAGGGACATAAATACCAATCGGAGAAAATAATACAACCCTCCACCTTACTGTTATACAAACTCCATGCTCTGCATTTTATTAGATCTATCATTATTGCCAAATCTGGTTTTATTTTTTTAAAAATCACCTCATTTCTTTATAACCAAATGGTCCAAATTGCTGCAAACCAGATAATCATTACCTTGTTTTTCCTCTCTTTTCCTTTAACCAAGCCTCTATGCTGCAAGAAATGTTGTTCAATGCTCCTAGGTTGCGCCCCTGTACAATTAAGCTAGCAATATAGCCTGTTCCATAACTCAAAGCAGAAATCATATGAAATAAAAAGATGGTCTTCATTTTCTACACTTCTGTTACATAACACACACCCCTGCTCCTCTACTGCTAATGGTATCCCCCTTCTTATAAGATTCATTTTGGTTGGTAGCCTTCTTTTAAACATCTTCCATGTGAAAGCTAATACCTTTGAAGGTATCTTGCACTTCCATGGCAGTTTATAAGTCTCCAACTCAGTAGATGGTTGATTTTGCAGTTCCAAGTGTTGTTTCTCCAGATGCCTATAGACACAGGGAAACGCAAGAAGGGGGGTTGAGTTGTGTTTCTTAACAGTTTTTTGAAAAAATCCTTTTCTCAAACACTTTTACAAGCAAACCAATAAAAGCAACACACAAACAGGAAAACCTTTTTAAAGAGTTAATAAACTCAGATTCAAAAACCCCACAGTTAGTATAATAAAAAACTGTAAAACATAAGGCTTAGAAGATTCACACAAGTATTTTATCCTGGTTCACTCTCTTCCAACCAAGAGCTACGTCCAGTCCCTTCTACCTAAAGGTTTTACTCCACTATTCTCCAAAATAGATTACAAGTATTCAACACCTCTTCAGGCTACAAGTATTCTTTCTGTACCAAGCATCTTCAGGCTCTAACTCTAACAAAGAGATTAATAAATTTGATCTAAGAACTCACTATGTGTGAGGATTTGAAAGTTTAAGATCAGCAAGTTTTACAAGTAAACTTGTTTTATAATTTCAACAGAGTTTGTGCACTTTGATATCAGAGCATGTGTATGTCTTCTTCTTTTCTGTTGAAGTTCTTCAAGTATTTTTAGCTGAAGTGTTTCTCTTTCTTGATCTTCTTCAACAGTCTTCAAATTATATCCGTTTAGACATAGAATTAAATGCTTCAATCCGTTGAGACTGATAACTTGATATGCTTCATAGAGAAGTGTTCTTGTTTATCAGAGGAATGCTCAAAGTAGAGCTGTCACTTTCCTGTTGTACCGAAAGTTGCTTTCTGACTTTCCTTCTTTGTACTTGACTTGAGCTTTACAGCAATGTAGATGACAGAGTACAAAGATTTATGTTTTCAATGGTACTATGTTATTTTATCCAAGAGATAAAGAGTTAACAATAGAAGCAGCAAGGGTAAAAAGACATATATTCTTTTGAATTAAATAAGCAATCATTTGAAATAAATATGCTTAAGTCTAGACGGGCTCACGTTTTAAAGCTTGTGGATGCGTAGGTCTTTGGACGTCCAAGATTAACTTATCAGTCAGATGGGCTCGTCTACTGATACTGCGTCTAGAGACTTTTATCTAGTTCCAAGTATTGGACTCGCTATACTCAATAGCTCGTCTATTGACGTGGTGTCTAGATAGACTACTCTTCTATCAAGTCTTTGGATTTGTTATATTTCTGAAAATTATTTCATTGTCTCGTCTACTTGACTTTTCTTTTAGACTTAGATACTCGTCTATCTTAGTCAATATTAAGACTTCATCTAGCATAAAATTAATAGACTCAGAATTTTACCAAGAGTTGCAGATTCATCTAGAGGATCAAAATAGAATATGATCATATGATTGAGTACTTTATGTTAAGTTCCTCTGACTAGTATAATTCAAACAGTCCCTGCACTCTTATAATAAACAAGTTAGATCTTTGACAACACTTTGCCATACAAATTTAACCTTTTTGTTAACATCAAAACTTAAGAGATTTATTTAATCCAAAACCACTTTGGTTCTAACAATCTCTCCCTTTTTTATGATGACAAAAACTAATTAAATTTGAGTGAGTAAAGTCTAAGAGAGCTACAGAGCTCCCCCTAAAACAAAGCATTCAAACTGAAAATAAAATAGATAATCAGCAGCATATAACAGACTATTTAAGCATTGACTTAGTCATATTCAAAGCATAGTATCAGTGTATAGAAGAATCTAGCAGAGATATATCAAAAACAACAAAACAGATAAAGTATCGGAACATATCAAACCAAGGTATGCAACAAAACAATATGCATGCGAAAGCAGATATGTATGTCCAAAAACTGACTTTATATAAATTTAATTCTCAAATATCCCCTTTTTTTGTCATCAGACAAAAAGGAAACAGGAGTGGACCATCATTGTCAGTTAAAAAAATGAACAAAACTAAGAAGAGGGTGGAGGTGGTGGAGGAGGGTTCTGATTTGGTGGAGGTGGAGGGGGTTGAACAGGTAGATTATGACTCTGTTGGAAACTTTGAAGAATACTCATCATCTAATTTATCATCACATTTGTAGGAACTAAAGCTTCTGCAACTTGTTCTTTGACTTGTTCCTTTACTTCAACTTTCACTCTCTCCTCTATTATCTTTCCTATAATCTCTTCAAAATTTTGTGGAAGTGAAGGTCTTGAGCTTTCAGCACCATCATGAGCATTTACTTGACCTTGAAAGGTGCTTAGCGCTCTAGAATGTTGAGGTTGGTCATTTGGATGGATAACTGCCAGAGCCAGTGGTTGAGATGAGTGCTTTCCAGAAGTACTTTGTCTTGGAGCAGACTTAGTAGCTTCCTCATACCCAGTTACTGGTTGAACAATATCAACATTCATATCTGGTCCTTCAACTATAATTTCTTATCCAGTGTGCTTAGTAGAAGAAACCGAGTC
This sequence comes from Sophora flavescens, assembly GCA_030762895.1. Lineage (NCBI taxonomy): Eukaryota > Viridiplantae > Streptophyta > Magnoliopsida > Fabales > Fabaceae > Sophora > Sophora flavescens. The sequence continues at coordinate 10,486,284 of CM061063.1, forward strand.
TTCATATGGTTGTGGAGATGAAGCAAGAGTGAGCACAGGAGGAGGCAATTCCTGAGCCCAATGAACAAGGGCTTCTTCATAAATAGAACTTCTGAGGGGAATACCGAGGGTGTGCTCATGAATGTAAAATCTAACATCTGAGAGACCACACTTTCCTCTAACTTGTGGAATGTTTCTCTTATCTTGATTACTTAGTCCAGAGGATGATGCTTCCTTAGTACAAGCTATCATATGTTGTCTCCAGAAATCAACTGCAGTATCTTCAGGTATATCCTCAATAGGTTATGACATCCAAAAGTCTATTAGATTCTGATCAACAAAGGCTTCAGATTCTGTGATCATACAGGATTTGTCAGCTGGCATCTTTGTAGTACTTCTTTTCTTTTTCAAATCCTTATGGGTTCAAGTCTATCATAGGTAGTCTTGGACAAATCATGTAAGGTCTTACTCCAATTCTTGTGTTCTTCAAAGTGTGAAACAGCCAGGTTGGTGGAACAAAATTTGTAGCTCTAATGTACCTAGGCAGTTCAAACTCGATCTTCAAATGAGCATACATGATGTGATCCACAACATCAGTAGCTTTGCCATATTCTCTTGGATGCACAAAGGTCTTCCATTTAGTGTTTTAGCAGACATATCTTTGGCTTTGTAAGGATATTGAGTCCAGTCAGGGATGATGTGCCTATCAACACCTTCCGTGAAAGCTTTGAAGGGAGGGAATTTGAAGAGAGTGGGGTAGATTTTTCTTGGTGGGAATTTCTGTAGTGGAAGGTGAATAAGGGCAGGTCCAATATGGTTGTACATGGTGGATGGGAGTGGGTAAGTCTGTACATAAGGAATGGGTGCATGCCATGGATTGTATGTAGTTTCAGGTTCATACCCATACTCAGGTAGAGGGTAAAAAGGTATGGTTGACTCTGGTTCTGGTTCATGTTTGTGATAGGGTATTTTTCAGTCTCTTTTGACTTTGGCCCGTCTTTCAGCTTTATCATTATAGAGAACTGAAGGGTTAGTGTAGGGAAAGACAGTCCTTGGTAATTTGGGAAATGGGGCACCAGGGTTAATCCCTACATCATCTGGTTGATTGAACCAGGGATCATCTGCAGGAATGATTGGTTGAAATTGTGGTCTGGTTGGAGATGTTTGTAGTGGTGAATGGACAGGGGATTGGATAGGTGAGGTTATTTGTTGTTGTGGTTGTGAGGCTTGTGAGGCTTGTGTTGATGGTAGTGTGGGAATATACACATCGTGGTGAGGTGAATGTGATAACACATAATCAGGTGCAGTAGTAACATTATCCCTATGTTCTAAGCTTTCTACCAAGGTATCTACTGCTAATTGAACAAGATCATCACCAGGGATGTTTACCTCAGAAGTCACAATGGACTTGGTTTTCCTTGGAGGTTGTTTTCTGGGTTGTGTAGGGATAGCAGCAAAGAACAACATTTTTCCGTTTCTTCAACACATCACTAATGGGGACATTGTCCTCATCATCTTCTTCTTCATTGTGGGACAGGACAACCTTCCTTGTCCTTTTCTGAGTAGGAGCTGGTTGAGGTGCAGCAGTAGAGGGTTCCCTAAAGACAATGCCAGTAGCAGGTCTCTTGGCAGCAAGCTTTTTGGCCAAGGTTGTTTTTCTTCGTACTGATTTTCTTTTCTGACCAAGTGTCTCAGCATTGTTGAGTTCTACTTGTTCCTCCTTAATCTTCAGCATCTTTTCTTCTTTAGTCATAACAACCTGAATGTAGGTGCTGAGATTCATGTTGGATATATTCATCTTCCCAAAATCAGCAGCAGACATACCTTTCTCAGTTAGAATTATTGCTTGCTCTTCAGGTGACTTGGCAGCAAGAATGTCATAAATTTGTTGAGATTTGAGGATCTTTGACAGAAGATGACAAAATGGAATAGAAGGGAGCTTCTTCCTGTGAACAACAGCATCCCTGAATCTTCTAAAGAGAATTCTGGGCAAGTTGATTTTGCTCTCAGTGAAGAGATGACAGAGACAGAACTTGTGCATAGCTGACAAGTTATCCTTAGACCCAGTCTTGTGAAGAAGAACCTTGTTCAGCAACTGATGAAGAATGCGAACCTCATTCTTCATCTCCATTGACTTCATGAATGATTTCTCACAGTATTTTCTCTCATCAGGAAGGCAGCTACCACTTCAGAACCACCAATGTCCTTCTCCCAAGTACTGGTAAAGATCACTCCTTCTTGAGCGCAATTGACAGCTTCAGAAATGGTCTTTTCAGAAACCACTACTCTTTTCCCGAGTACCTTAGCAGAAATTTCAGTGATTGATACTTCAGGTTTTCTCCAGAAATCCCTAATTAGGTTAGGGTAGATCGAGACTTTCTCTATGAACAGTCCATCCCAACCAGCAGCAGTGATGTTCTTACTCACATCCAAGTTACATTCTTTCAAAATTCCAAAGTTAAAGTGGTGCTCCACAGCAAGATTTAGCTTGTCCACGTTAAAGTTAGAAACAACAGAAGAGGAAGCCATTGTTGAAGATTAGGTTAGGGTTTGGAAGCAAGAAAGCAGAGAGTTCTTTTGCGAGATAGTTTCAGAGACGAAAGCAGTGAAAAGGTTTTCAGGGGGAAGTTCCTTTCTTAAAAAGGTTTCGAATATGAAGAGTTTTGAAAAATAATAATATCAAATGTGTGACAAGACATGTCATAAATGGGTAGTGGGTAATACGGTGTAGGTTTTTTGAAACCGTAAAAATCTATTGATGGAATTGATGGAAATAACTGACTTAGCAAGAGAATATTATTAAATATGTCTTGGACATGAATTAATGCAAATTTAATAATAGATAGCATAGACGAGTCTGATAAAACCTTGCAAACAGTTAGTGGACACAATGCCTGTTGTGCGCACTTTAACATACATTGGACGCACTTGAGCAATAGATGCGCATGCACTAGACGCAACAAGTCATTAGATGCCAATCAATCCACACATATCATATTAAGATGTTTTCTAATAAATATGAATCTGTCATCTGCAAGAGGTTTAGTAAAGATATCTGCCCATTGATGGTCAGTATCTACAAATTGTATATCAATGATGTCTTTTTGCACATAATCTCTAATAAAGTGATGTTTAATCTCTATATGCTTAGTCCTTGAATGCAATATTGGATTCTTAGATAGATTTATTGTAGCAGTATTATCACAATATGTGGAATACTACTTACAAACACGTTGTAGTCTTCCAATTGATGTTTGATCCATAGAAGTTGTGAGCAGCAACTACCAGCTGAAATATACTCAGCTTCAGCGGTTGATAAGGCAATGATACTTTGTATTTTGCTTGACCATGAGACTAGATTAGCTCCAATGAAGTGACATCCTCCACTGGTACTTTTTCTTTCAATTCTATCTCCAACATAGTCAGCATCACAAAATCCAACTAAACTGTAATCACCATTTTTCTTAAAACACAAACCCAGATTAATAGTACCTTTTAAATATCTAAATATTCTCTTAACTGCTGATAAATGAGATTCTCTTGGATCAGATTGAAATCGAGCACATAAGCATGCACTGAACATTATGTCAGGTCTAGACGTAGTAATATATAGCAGAGATCCTATCATACCTCTATATACCTTTTGGTCTACCTTTCTATCTTTATCATCTTTGTTCAGTATGGACGTAGGATGTATAGGGGTGTTCATAGGTTTACAGTCATCCATCTTGAATTTCTTTAACAACTCCTTTGTGTACTTAGTCTGATAGATGTACACCTCGTCCACTGTTTGTTTAACTTGAAGTCCAAGAAAGAACTTGAGTTCTCCCATCATGCTCATTTCAAACTCTTTCTGCATAAGCTTAGAGAATTCTTTGCATATAGATTCATTAGAAGCACCAAAAATTATGTCTTCAACATATATTTGAACAACAATAAAACTTGACTTATTGGATTTTCTTAATAAGGTTGTATCAACCTTTCCTCTACCGAATCCATTGTCCATTAAGAATGAACTTAACCTTTCATACCAAGCTCTAGGAGCTCGTTTAAGGCCATATAAAGCTTTCTTTATCTTATATACGTGTTCAGGTTGGGTTTCACTTTCAAAACCCGGAAATTGCATAACATACACTTCCTCACTAATAACACCATTTAGAAAAGTTTTACATCCATTTGATATAGCATTATACTATGATGTGCAGCAAATGATAATAAGATGCAAATAGCCTCTAGTCTAGCAACTGGTTCAAAAGTTTCAGTGTAGTCTATACCTTCTTCCTGTGAGTAGCCTTGTGCAACAAGTCTAGCTTTATTTCTTATCACCTTACCATTTTCATCAAGCTTGTTTCTGTAAACCCATTTGGTTCCAATAACTTATTTGTCTTTAGGTAAGGGCACAAGAGTCCACGCTTCACTTCTCTCAAACTGATTAAGTTCTTCCTGCATTGCTAGAATCCAGCCCTCGTCAAGTAGAGCTTTGCTTGTTTCTCAGAATCATTGAGATTCAAATCTGCAATAGCTTCATCAAGCTCTGATAATTTCTTATCAGGCTGCTTGTCATCAAACTTAACATGTATACATTCTTATACTACTAAGGTTCTAGAATTATAAACTATAAACCCTTTAGATGATTCAGAATACCCTAATAGAATTCCATTATCTACTTGATAGCGTGGATTCCGGCAAGTGTACTGGATTCATCGCCAAGTAATAAAAAGATCGATCCCACATCGACCGTGATCTCAAATCACAATTAATTATTAAACCAATTAAACTGGACTATATAAAAAGGATTTTGAAAAGATTTGATTTTTGTAATAAGATATTTGAGAATGCAATAAATTAAAATAGGAAAGTAAATCAATTAGGGGTTTTTCAAATCAAAAGAGATTCCTAGGAATTGGGTTACCAACAAGATTGTTCATGTTACCAAATTTACTACCCCTTGTTAATTATCAAAATTTGCTTTAAAGGTGAATTTATCCTAAATTAGTTAATGCTCCCTCTCGGATTACAAAAACCGTGCCCAATTAAATCAATCCCTACTCTCGTGGTAATTGAATTTAAATCGAACCCTTTAAGTTTTGTGACAATTCGTGAACCCTCGAAGGACCGTTTCTAACTCTCGTGATTTAAGTCCTAAGTTTGATTCCTATAGATCCGATACATAATTTCACCGCTAGGTTCCTCCTTAGAGTATCTCTGACATGCAAATAAGTGCGCACCAGATTCACAAGTAATTCATGCGATAGAAACTAAATCGAAAGTGAAATAAAAATTAACAAAGGGAAAACATCAATTCATAACATAAAACAAATCTTGGGCATAGCCCCAATCCCTAGAAATAAAACTACTACTCAAGCATGGCCATGGTCATGGCAAGCTTGATTAACAAAAACATAAAAGAAAACCTAAGAAAGGAGAAGAAGTAGAATAATAAGAATAAGAAGAGAAATCCTAATTTTGCCTAAGGTAGCAGCCCCAAAAGTCCCCTATTTTCGAGCCTAAGTGCTCTATTTATAGATTAGGGTAACTTGAATCCCAATCAATCACAAATTCAGATCAAATCAGTTTCTAAAGATCCATATATTGCGCGTCACGGCCGTGATGGCCATCACGGCTATACCGTGATGGATTCTGTCTTGGAGGTTGCTTCACTGGTTGGTCTGTCACGGTCGTGACCACCATCACGGCCTGGCTGTGATCAGTTCTGCCTGTGAGGGTCTGATTCAGTTGGCATGTCACGACCGTGATGGACATCACGGCCAAGCCGTGACCAGTTCTGACTTTTCCATTCTTTATTTTCAGCTCTACTCGATCATGGCCATGATGGGCTCTGTTTGGCTCATTTTCCTTACTTTTCAAGCTCCGCCTTCATGTAAGCTCCATATTGATCAATCCTGAGCATTTAATCCTTAATTCCTGCACAACAACACCACAGAACCGCCTTACCCATTCCAAGGTAAAAACTAACCAAAATCAAATTAGAAATGTCTAAACTATATGAAAATGCATGGAAAATGTGAATGAAATATGAGGTGAAATCACACTCATCAAACTACCCCAAGCTTAAGATTTTGCTTGTCTTCAAGCAATCACTAAGGCCAGACAAGATATAAACAATCAGAGCATGGATAATGAACCAAGAACCCGAGTAACTAATACAAGTGACAGGCATATTCAAATAAGTACCCAAGAGACAATCAATTTCAAGTCCCATTAGAAGCTTGGGTTCCCTAAATTCATATCTCTCACTAATTCGTGCACTCTTCTCACCTCACTCAAGTGTTTAAGGGTATATGACAATTCGCTCTAGTTCCTCAAGGAAGGTATTCTACCATAAGCTTGACTATTAACCAAATCTGTGCTTTATTAATGAAAACACATAAGAATCAAGAGGTCTTTTATTTTGGTTGTAATGGGGCCATGAGATTAATTGTTAGGTGGGGAAATCAAGAAAGGGAAAATTCAAGAAGGCTAAACAAAATATCAAACAATGCAAAGCATGACATCCTTCTAAAATACCTTTTTGGGCTTTAAATCACTTTTCCACCTTTCTTTCTTTCTTCCTTTTTACTTTTTATTTCTTATTTTATTTCTCACTTTCTTTTTCTCATCCCCTTCTCCATTGTTGTTTTTGTTTATTTTATTTTATTTATTTGGAGAAGGGGAGATTTTCAATTCAAGAGAAATATTTTTCTAACTTTCTCATCCCACAATTTATTTTTCAAACTACCTTTTTACCCTTTTTGCAATACTTTAAAAGGTGTCATACCAAGCATCATTCATCAAAACAAATCAAGGTACCAAGAAAAGTATTTTATTCTTTTAGGCTCAAAATTGGGCAACTAAGGGGTAGCATTTAATCAATCAAAGCTTAGAAGGCCAGAAAAATACCTAGTGCCGCAATCATTTTCAAATATGTTTTCAAAAAAAATTAAGTTTCAAAACGGTTTCAAGTCAAGTTCTAGAGAATACAATCCAAGAGGAATAAAACACTCAATCACAAAGAATGGGGTAGATTTAGTGAGTACCCCTTTTAGGCTCAAAAATCTCACATTTAGTAGTTTAAAATCAATGAGAAACACAAATCTAAGGAACCACGTGCTAATTATTAACTATCAAAAGATCATCTCGAGCGTTTTTATTTTTAGCCTATCACAAGAATACAAAAATTGGGTTCAAAAATTCACTATCTCAATTTATTTGGCACCAAGTTTCTCACAATTAGAAGCATACTCTAAGCAAGGGGGCAATCTAATCATGTGATTATGCAAAGTTATGCCTATATGAATGCAACATGAAAAATGCAAAAATGCAAAAAATTGCAAAAATACCCCTACCCCAAGCTTAAAAACTTACATTGTCCCCAATGTAAATAATCAAGTCGGAGAGAGGAGAAAAATGGAACAACTCACCGAGGTGGTAGAGGGTGCTGGCTCACATGCCAGTCAAAGAGATGTTGGAAAATATGTCACGACCGTGATCAGTTCTGGTATATGGGAGCTGGCCTGTCACGGTCGTGAGTTCCATCACGGCTAGGCCGTGATACATTCTGATCTTCAGGGTCCTTCTCATCACGCCCGTGATCCTTTCTGATTTTATTTTTCCTTGCCATTTTGCTCTTACTGCTTTCATAACCTGAAAATACTTGGCAAAACCATCAATTAGTGATCTTTCTTCTCTTTATTTTCTCAAATTATTCAAAGACAAAATTCAAAAACAAATAGAAAATGGAAAGGAAACTCGGGTTGCCTCCCAAAAAGCGCTTATTTACGATCTTAAGCTTGACCATACTCCCTTGGATCAACCGGGATCAGCTGGGTGTTGACGAATCTGGGCAAGTATACCCAGTCGTGCAAGTAATACGGTGGTAAGACCGGTTTATCGTATCCACGGGGACTACTACAAGTACTAACACTTACCAAACCAATTACTATCTAAGCAGATTGTTGGATTGAAGAGAGTTCTAAACTCACAAAAGCTAGAACTAACAGCATAAGAAAAACAAACTCTTTTTGAAATTTTCTCAAACACTTGGAAGGCAATAACAGATGGTTTTCAGATATGATGAACAATGTTGGGATTAGACTTCACTAAACCTTAGCCTCATGCAATACTAAGACTACAAATCCAGTTTATGCTTCAAATATTAAAATCAACCCACAAAATTACTCAAGCCCTGATTCCTCAGATGACAAGAGCCTAAATCCATTAATAGACCCTAATTCCTTAGGTGGCCTAGATTAATGAACTTGCATTAAGATAAAGGATTATGTGATTACTAGTAAATCAAACCCTATTCCTAGATGTAAGACTTACTAGGTGAATAATTCCAGTTCTGGTTTTAATACGAATTTTCCAATTGCATATCAAAACACTAATCAAGTTATGGGGGTGCTAGCCACAACAAGCATTAAGCAAAGGAATTTAAACACTAATATGAAGGCATAAACATAAATTCATACATCAAAGCAAATACATGATGTTCAGGTTTAGCTACATCCAATCCCAACAAAAAGGGATTTAGTTACTCATAGAGAGAAACAAATCCAAAACAAAAGAAATACAGATGAAAAAGGTAAGGGACTCCATGGGCTCTCCACAGCAGCCTCTAGCTCCAAATTAGGTTAAAATTCTGATTCTGAGAAGTGGTCCTTTCTATTCTGCCCTTTGGTCTCTTTTATAGGTCAGGAGAACTTGCCAGTCACGGCCGTGATGGCCATCACGGTCAGGCCGTGATAGGTTCTGCCAGGGATACGCTTCAACTTCTACTCTATCACGGCCGTGGCCGTGATGCTCTCTGCCTGGGAAACGCTTCAACTTCTACTCTGTCACGGCCGTGACATTCATCACGGCCAGGCCGTGACCAATTCTGTCTGGTTGTCACGGCCGTGATGCTTATCACGGGCAGGCCGTGACAGCTTCTGACTTTTTGCTCCCTTTCCTGCTCTGCTTGATCACGGCCGTGATGGTCATCACGGCCAGGCCGTGATGCTCTCTGCCTGGGTCCCTTTCTGCACTTTTGAGACTCTATCTTCCTCCAAGCTCCGTCATGGCTATTCTGAGCATTTTTCTTTGAATTCCTGCAAAACAACACACAAAACCAACCTCACCCGTTCCAAGGGAAAATCTAACAAAATAAACTAAATAACGCCTAATCTATATGAAATATGCATGCAAAAGTGTACAGCAAACATCATGTAAAATCACACTATCAAATCACCCCAAGCTTATTCAATTGCTTGTCCTCAAGCAATCACCAAGGCCAGAAGAAGAAAACAGAACATGGATAGTGAACTAAGAACCCGAGAAATAATCCAAGTAATAGGCATTTCAAACAATTCAGCAAGAGACAATCAGATCAAGTCCAATTAGGGGCTTAGGTTCCTTAGACTCATATTCTCACTGAGTTGGGCACTCTTGCTCACCTGAAGCTCACCCCAAGCTTGTTCATTTGCTTGGCTCTCTTTTCTCCCTCACTCAAGTGTTTAAGGGAATAAGGCAATTCGCTCAATTTTTCCTCCAGGGCTGAATCCTACCATAAGCTTGACTAACAACCAAATCTCTATTAATGAAAACGATTTAGAATCAAGAGGTCTTTTATTTGGTTGTAACGGGGCCAAGGGATTTATTCTTTAGGTGGGGATAACAAAAAAAAGGGACATTTCAAAAGGCTACACAACAAATTAACATTTGCAAAGCATGACCTTCTAAAGTACCCTTTTTGGGTTTTCAATACATTTTTCCACCTTTCTTTTCTCTTTTTTTTTTTTTTTTTTTTTTTTTTTTTAATTTCTCATTTCTTTTTATCATCCCCTTCTCTATATATTTTTCTTTTTCTTTTGTTTTTCTTTTATTTGGAGAAGGGGAGATCTTTCAACTAAAGAAATTTTTTTTTTTTTTTGATTCTTTCATCCCATACTTTCTTCAACTACCCTTTTACCCTTTTGTAATACTTTAGAGGGTATCATACCAAGCATATTTATCAAAACATTTCAGGGTACCAAGAAAAACATTTTATTCATTCAGGCTCAAAATTGGGCAACTAAGGGGTAGCATTATTCATTCAAAGCTCAGAAGGCCGGAAAAAAATACCTATTGCCTCAATCATTTTCAAAAATGTTTTAAAAAATTTTAAGCTTTAAAATGGTCTCAAGTCAAGTTCTAGAGAAAACAACCCAGGAGGAATAACACTCTAACACAAAATGGGGTACGTTTAGTGAGTACCCCTTTGGCTCAAAAGCTCACATTTTAGTCGTTCAAGACTCAATGAGACACAAATCTTCAGAACCCTATGCTAATTATTAACTATCACAGATTATCTCAAGCATCTATATTTGCAGCCATATCACAAGAATGAAACAAATTGGGTTCCCTAATTCACTATCACAAAATAATTGGCACTAGGTAATCACAATTGGATGCAAAATTCAGGCAAGGGGCAATCTAATCATGTGAACATGCAAAGCTATCATGCAAAAACTAAATGAATGCAATATGAACAATGTGAAATGCAAACTATCCCCACCCCAAGCTTAAAAATTTACATTGTCCCCAATGTAAACAGTTAAGCCGTAAGGAGGAGAAAAACAACAAAAAAAGAAAACTAGAAAGGGAAAAGGAATCACTGAGGTGGTGGTGGGTGTTGGCTCAGATGCCAATCATAGAGCTGCTGGAGCATAGCTCTCTGCTGGCGCTGCTCAGCCATAAGGCGCTCCTGGTTCGCTAAAATGGTATCAAAAGTAGATGCGAACCGCGCATAGAGGTCCTCAGAAGACGATCCTGCAGCGGAGGAAGACGGGTGCCTGGGCCGGCCGAGCCTGCGGGGTGTGGCGGGCTCACTGGCCTCTCTACCCTAATGGGCCGAGGCTCCTCTCCCACCAAGCACTTTCCATGTGGGCGGGTTAGATACATCTAGCAGTGAGGGGGGTTAGGGAGAGGGATGGGCTGCCTCGGCTGGGGTGCTTCAGCAAAAGAGATGTTCTCCTCCCGGACGATCATCCCCATAGCCTCACAAGCCTGCAAGGTGATACGGTCCGTCCTGGGGGCGCCACAAAACCATCCAAATCAAAGTTGAAATGGTGGCATATGGTGGTGATGAGGCCACCTATGACAATAGAGCCACTTTGGTACCCTTGGCAACCTTTAGGAGGTACCTAGCCAAATAGGACCCGGTGTCCACATTGCTCTCGGGGGTGGAGCATGGCCCATAAGAAAAAGACCTCGCCCCTGGCGGACGGATCCATCACTCTCGCCCTAGGCCAAATAAGGTATTGGCTATGACCCGGTGCATGTACCGATGCTTGGGTTAAGAAAGGTCAGAGACTTAGATGTCCGAGGGTCAAACAGCCTGCCCTCATAGTCCAGAACTGACCAGAAGTCATGCGCACTAAACCCCACGGGGTATCGTCTATCACCTCCTACTGGCAAACCAAAGATCTCATTAAACTCTGCCAGGGTCAGTTGGAAGTCCTGGTTGAAGAGGCGGAATGTGATCCGCCCTTCTTGGCAATGCGGCCCTTGGATAATTTCCGCATCCAGGGAGCTCAGGAACTCCAAGGTAGGGCCAGCATATGCAGGGTGTCTGGTGCGAGCGAACTCGCTCCACCCTATGTTTTGTAACATCCAGTCAATATGTTTATGCATGCATCATCCAGGTATTTAGTCTGTACTAGTTTCCTAGTTGTTAGGACATTGAACCTTTCCTGCTGAGCATTATCCCTAAAAATAATCCCAAACCCACCAAAGATCGAGATTTAATGCGAAGAGTCAGAGTGATCGTTACCTGCTCTACCACGTGTGCGCGTGGCTCGGGCTGCCCTTTGCCTCTTGGTGGCCATAGTTCCAGATCTTCAATATCCGAATCGTCAGAAAGCTGAGTTTTCCCTGTACCAGTGGTTTTTTTTTTTATTTTTTTTATAGCTTTTGGAGGGGTTTCTCTGGAGGGTTTTGGTGGCCTTTGTGGGGCCTTTGTTTGAGCGTGATGAGTGAGAGAAGAAGGAGAAGAAATGCAGAGGAAGGGAGGAGTTGCAGAGGAAGTGAGCAAGAGAGGAGAGAGAGAACTGCGTGGGTGGCTGGGGAAGAGAGAAGGGTTGCATTACGGAGGGCTGCGTAAGAGGTGCGAGAAGAAGGAATGGGTAGGGAGGCCGAGTGGGGAAGAAAATGGGAAGGGTTTCGTAGAGGGGGTATATAAGGGTGTCGCGTCACGGCCGTGATATACATCACGGCCTAGCCGTGACGCGTTCTGACTTTGGGGAAAATGGTCATCACGGCCGTGATATCTATCACGGCAAGGCCGTGATGGTTTCTGTCTTTTGAGTGCCTGCTACATCACGGTAGTGGTTTACATCACGGCCAGGCCGTGATGGTTTCGTCTTGCTCCAGGATATCCGTCACGGTAGTGAACTCTATCACGGCCATGCCGTGATGGCCTCTGATCTTCCTTATTCTTCCATCACGCCCGTGATAGTGATCACGGCTGGGCCGTGATCCTTTCTGATTCTCAAGTCTTGATTATCACGGCCGTGAACTCCATCACGGCCAGGCCGTGATGGTTTCTGACTTCTTTCTTTTTTTTTTCTTTCTTTTTTTTTTTGAATGAAACACTTAACAAGCCTATCCTAGGATATTTTCCTCTTGATTATCTCAAATGATTCAAGAGGGCAAATTCAACGAAAGAAAAGGAAAATGAAGAGAAACTTGGGTTGCCTCCCAATAAGCGCTTTTTTAACGTCAATAGCTTGACGGGTGGATGCCTTCAAGGATCATGAAGGCGTACAACTGATATCAATCTTTCGACGTCACCACCCAAGTAGGCCTTAAGTCTTTGGCCATTGACTTTGAAGGTCCTTTTGGAACTAGGATCCTCTATTTCCACAGCTCCATTCGGTGAAACTTCCTTGACAATGAACGGTCCTGACCATTTAGACTTCAACTTGCCCGGAAACAATCTCAGCCGGGAATTGAACAGTAACACTTGTTGTCCCGGCCGAAATGTTTTCATCACGATCTTCTTGTCGTGGTAGGTCTTGACTCGCTGCTTGTAAATGGCTGCATTCTCATATGCATGAAGGCGCATCTCCTCTAACTCATGCAGCTGATTCACTCTTTTCTCACCCGCTAGAGTAGCATCAAAATTTAAGAACTTCAGTGCCCAAAAGGCTCGATGCTCCAACTCTACGGGCAGATGACATGCCCTTCCATACACCATCTGAAATGGGGATAACCCCACAGAAGTCTTGATGCAGTCCGAGTAGGCCCACAAGGCATCATCAAGCTTCTTGGCCCAATCTTTCCTTGAGGTGGCCACAGTTTTCTCCAAAATTCTCTTAATCTCCCTGTTGGAGACCTCCGCTTGTCCATTTGTTTGCGGATGATATGGGGATGCCACCTTATGCCTCACATCATATTTTGCCAGAACATTTCCCAGTTGTGAATTGCAGAAGTGGGATCCTCCATCACTGATAAGAACCCGTGGGACACCGAACCGGGCAAAGATATTCTTCTTGATAAACTTGACCACTGTTTGGGCATCATTCTTCTGTGTTGCAATTGCTTCCACCCATTTGGACACATAGTCCACCGCCACCAAGATATATTGATTGGAGAATGAAGGTGGTAGTGGACCCATAAAATCAATGCCCCAACAGTCAAACACCTCAACTTCCAATATGTTCTGCAATGGCATCTCATCCCTCCTTGAAATGTTCCCGGTCCTCTGGCATTTGTCACAACTCTTCACATGATTGAAAGAGTCCTTGAATATTGATGGCCAAAAGAACCCAGATTGGAGGACCTTGGCAGCTGTCCTATCCCCATTGTAATGTCCACCATATGGGGAATTATGGCAATGCCACAGAATTTTCCTTACTTCTTCTTGGCTCACACACCTCCTCCATAAGCCATCCGGACCAACCTTGAATAGAAATGGGTCATCCCACATGAATTGGTTGGCATCCCGGAAGAACTTTTTCCTTTGTTGCCAAGTGAGGTGCTCGGGACAATGTTGGTTTGCCTTGAAGTTTGCCATGTCGGCAAACCATGGTCTTTCATGTACTAGCAATAAGGCCTCATCCGGAAACTCATCCCGAATGTCCTTCTCTTTAGCAGCCACTTCTTTATTCACAAGCCGAGATAAATGGTCAGCCACTACATTCTCGCTGCCCTTTTTGTCCTTGACGACTAAATCAAATTCCTGCAGCAATAGAATCCACCTTATGAGGCGTGGTTTAGAATCTAATTTAGTCAACAAATATTTGATTGCAGCATGATCAGTATAAACAGTGATTTGTGACCCAATCAAGTAGGAACGAAATTTTTCCAAAGCAAACACTACGGCTAGCAACTCTTTTTCAGTTGTTGCATAGTTGATTTGGTTCTCATTGAGGACCTTCCTGGCATAGTGAATGGCATGGAAAAATTTGTCCCTTCTTTGCCCCAAAACTGCCCTCATGCGTAGTCACCGGCATCACACATTAATTCAAATGGTGACTCCCGGTTGGGTGCAATAAGAATGGGGGGCTGTGATCAACTTATCTTTCAAAATTTGAAATGAATTAAGACAATCATTATCAAACAAGAATGGGGTGTCCTTATTCAAAAGGTTACACAGCGGCTTGGCTATCCTTGAAAAGTCCTTGATGAACCGCCAAGTAGAAACCTCGCATGCCCAAGGAAACTCCTCACACCTTTGACATTCACTGGTGGAGGTAGTTTCTCAATCACCTCAATCTTTGATTTATCTACTTCGATTCCTTTTGCTGAAATTTTGTGCCCAAGCACAATACCTTCCTGCACCATGAAATGACACTTCTCCCAATTTAAGACTAAATTGGTGTCCATGCACCTTTTTAACACAGCAGCAAGGTTAGCCAAACAGTTATCATATGAGGAACCAAAAACAGAGAAATCATCCATAAAAACCTCAATATACTTTTCTACCATATCAGAAAAAATAGAAAGCATGCACCTTTGAAATGTCGCCGGCGCATTGCAAAGACCGAAAGGCATCTTCCGATAGGCAAAAACTCCAAACGGGCATGTGAAAGCAGTTTTCTCTTGGTCTTCCGGGTTAACCGCAATTTGGTTATAGCCCGAATAACCATCTAAGAAACAATAGTATGCTTGCCCGGCCAACCTCTCCAACATCTGGTCCATGAATGGAAGTGGGAAGTGATCCTTCCTAGTTGCTTGATTGAGCTTCCGGTAATCGATGCACATCCTCCAACCGGTGACCGTTCTAGTTGGAATCAACTCATTCTTCTCATTGTGCACGACGGTCATACCACCCTTCTTTGGCACCACCTGTACCGGACTCACCCAGGCACTATCAGAAATTGGATATATCATTCCAGCTTCAAGGAGTTTCAGCACCTCCTTCTTCACCACTTCTTTCATTGTGGGATTAAGCCTCCGTTGTGGCTGGACCACTGGTTTAAATTCAGCCTCCATCATGATATTGTGCATGCAAAACGTGGGGCTGATACCTTTCAAGTCGGAAATGGACCATCCAATAGCTGTCTTATGTTCTCTAAGCACCCTTACAAGTTTTTCCTCCTCTAATTGGGACAATTCATTACTCACTATCACAGGGTTTACATCATTCACACCCAAAAACACATATTTTAAGTGGGGAGGTAGGGGCTTAAGTTCTAGTTGGAGCTTCTCTTGGACTGCATCCTCCTTGAGCTCTTCCTTCACAGTGTTGACAGCAAGTTGCTTAGGTTGGGCTTCCAAATCATACAAACATTCTTCTAACTCTTCCTCCTCTATCTCATCAAGATTTTCAATAGAATTCACAAGTACCTTCTCAAGAATAGAGGAGTGGTACTGATGTGCACATGCTTCCTTAGCCACCATATCTACCATGTCCATGCGGAAACAGTTTTCTCCATCACTAGGGCGATGCATAGCTTCGAATACGTTGAAGGTAACCTCTTCGTCTTGCACTCTGAGCCGAAGCTGGCCTTTTTGTACATCTATCAAGGCTCGACCAGTTGCTAGAAAAGGTCTCCCCAAAATAAGTGGAACTTCTGCATCCTCCTCCATGTCCAAGATCACAAAATCTGCTGGGAAGATAAACCTGTCCACTTTAACCAAGACATCTTCTAAAATACCATAAGGACGCTTGATTGATCTATCAGCTAGTTGCAAAGCCATCCTTGTTGGTTTTACCTCTCCACCTCCAAGCTTGTTCAAGATTGAAAGCGGCATCAAGTTGATACTCGCTCCCAAGTCACATAAGGCCTTTCCAATATCAACACTCCCAATAGTGCAAGGAATTGTGAAACTACCGGGATCTTTGAGCTTTGGAGGTAGCTTCCTTTGAAGTATTGCACTGCACTCTTCAGTTAAGGCAACAGTCTCACCTTCTTTAAACTTTATTTTCTTTGTGAGCAACTCCTTCATAAATTTTGCATAAGTGGGCATCTGCTCAAGTGCTTCAGCAAAAGGTATGTTGATCTCAGAACCGCTTGAAGATATCCGGAAACTTGGCAAATTGTTCTTCTTTCTCCTTTTTCTTAGTCAAATGAGGGTATGGCAACTTCACATAAGATGGGATCACTTGAGGCTTACCTACATCTTTCAAAATCTGACTCTTGGTCTTCCTCAATATTGAATTCTCATCCACTAGCTTCTCCCTCTTGTCTTGTTCACGGCCCTTTTCTTCCTCCTCAACTACAACATCTTTACCCGTTTCTTCACTCGGTTCAGTATTTTCAGCATTCAATTCTGTTTCTTCAGCCTCTCTCTGACTTTTCCCAAAAGGCTCACCACTTTCTTGCTCTAGCCTTTTACCACTCCTCAACACAATAACCTTGCAATGTTCTTTAGGATTTGGCTGAGTGTTTCCTGAAAAACTGCTGCTGGATTGTTCTGCTAGTTGCTTTGCAATCTGCCCAACTTAAACTTCCAGATTTTTTATAGATGCATCGGTGTTCTTTTGGTTTGAAATGGACACCTGCATGAACTGATTAAGAGTGTTTTCCAGGGTAGAAATCCGGTCTTGAGGTGGTGGTGTGGGTTGAGGTTTGCTTGTTTGACCGGCATCTTGCTTCCAACCAAAATTTGGGTGATTCCTCCACCCTTGATTGTAGTTGTTAGAGAATTGGTTGTTGCCTGGCCGCCCATAGTTCCCCATATAATTGGCTTCCTCATGGGAACTAGGCGTGGCCTCACATCGTCCATTATCATGATCACCTCCACGTAAATCACATCTCATTACTGTTGTGGTGGCATGGCTGTCCCTTGAACAGTTTGGAGTTGTTGTGGGAGTTGAGCTAGTTGCTTGGTGAGTGACTCAAGTTGTTGTGTCATAATCTTATTTTTGAGCCAACAGAGCAGTTTGGGAATCTAACTCCAACATTCCCTTCTTGATGTGGGACCCTGATCATGATGCATCAAATAATCATTTGATGCCATAGCCTCTATCAGAACCAATGCTTCCTCTGCTTGTCTTTGTATTCATGGAACCTCCAAGTGAGGCATCCAACATGTACCTGGTTGACGGCCTCAATCCATTACTGAATGTTTGCATCTGAGTGAGATCATCAAAACCATGATTTGGACATCTCTCGGAGTAAGCCTTTGAATCTGGCCCCAGGCGTCATGCAGAGCCTCACCTTCTTGTTGAGCAAAGCTTATAATGTCACCCCTTGTCTTGACAAATCTTGAAGTGGGGAAGAACCTTGCTAGAAATTTTGCTTCTAGGTCATTCCAAGTAGTGAAACTCCCCCTTGGTTGTGATTGGAGCCAAGACTTGGCTCTATCTCTTAAAGAAAAAGGGAACAACCTCAGGCGAATTGCATCATCAGAGGCACAATTTATCTTCATTGTATCGCACAACTCTAGGAAATTGGACACATGACTGTTAGGATCTTCCTTCTCCAACCCAGCAAACTGACTTTGTGAAACCATATTGATGAGAGTTGGCTTGATTTCAAAATTGTTGCAGTTCACTGGAGGTCTCACTATGCTAGTGACATGCCGGTTGATATTTGTATTGGCATAGTCACCAAGTGTCCTCCGGGGTGGAGTATCTTCACCATTGCCTTCCATCCTGAGTTCTTCTTGCTAAATTTGAGTGGTGGATGCCTCTTGTGCTTCTCCCTGTTGTCTTGACAAATTCCGCTGTCTTGCTTGCTTCCTATTCGCCCTAGCTGACCTTTCAATTTCTTGGTCGTAGAGGAGGTGGTCAACTGGGACAGTACCTCGCATACACAAACAGTCTAGCAAACAAGAGTGTTAGCAGTAAAGGTTAGCACGCAACAGCTCCACACCCGAAAATTACAGCAGAAACAGATCAGAAAAAAGAGATTATAACTGAAACAGAACAGCAAATTATGACAGAAAAAAAATGACAGCAAAAACAGGATAGAAAATTACTGCAGAAAACAGATTATAACAGAAAATTGTTTTGCCTAAATTAGTAACCGAAATGGATATGCTAATATTGAGACGCGATCCCGCAAGAACGGCGCCAAAAACTTGTTGACGAATCTGGGCAAGTATACCCAGTCGTGCAAGTAATACGGTGGTAAGACCGGTTTATCGTATCCACGGGGACTACTACAAGTACTAACACTTACCAAACCAATTACTATCTAAGCAGATTGTTGGATTGAAGAGAGTTCTAAACTCACAAAAGCTAGAACTAACAGCATAAGAAAAACAAACTCTTTTTGAAATTTTCTCAAACACTTGGAAGGCAATAACAGATGGTTTTCAGATATGATGAACAATGTTGGGATTAGACTTCACTAAACCTTAGCCTCATGCAATACTAAGACTACAAATCCAGTTTATGCTTCAAATATTAAAATCAACCCACAAAATTACTCAAGCCCCTGATTCCTCGGATGACAAGAGCCTAAATCCATTAATGGACCCTAATTCCTTAGGTGGCCTAGATTAATGAACTTGCATTAAGATAAAGGATTATGTGATTACTAGTAAATCAAACCCTATTCCTAGATGTAAGACTTACTAGGTGAATAATTCCAGTTCTGGTTTTAATACGAATTTTCCAATTGCATATCAAAACACTAATCAAGTTATGGGGGTGCTAGCCACAACAAGCATTAAGCAAAGGAATTTAAACACTAATATGAAGGCATAAACATAAATTCATACATCAAAGCAAATACATGATGTTCAGGTTTAGCTACATCCAATCCCAACAAAAAGGGATTTAGTTACTCATAGAGAGAAACAAATCCAAAACAAAAGAAATACAGATGAAAAAGGTAAGGGACTCCATGGGCTCTCCACAGCAGCCTCTAGCTCCAAATTAGGTTAAAATTCTGATTCTGAGAAGTGGTCCTTTCTATTCTGCCCTTTGGTCTCTTTTATAGGTCAGGAGAACTTGCCAGTCACGGCCGTGATGGCCATCACGGTCAGGCCGTGATAGGTTCTGCCAGGGATACGCTTCAACTTCTACTCTGTCACGGCCGTGGCCGTGATGCTCTCTGCCTGGGAAACGCTTCAACTTCTACTCTGTCACGGCCGTGACATTCATCACGGCCAGGCCGTGACCAATTCTGTCTGGTTGTCACGGCCGTGATGCTTATCACGGGCAGGCCGTGACAGCTTCTGACTTTTGCTCCCTTTCCTGCTCTGCTTGATCACGGCCGTGATGGTCATCACGGCCAGGCCGTGATGCTCTCTGCCTGGGTCCCTTTCTGCACTTTTGAGACTCTGTCTTCCTCCAAGCTCCGTCATGGCTATTCTGAGCATTTTTCTTTGAATTCCTGCAAAACAACACACAAAACCAACCTCACCCGTTCCAAGGGAAAATCTAACAAAATAAACTAAATAACGCCTAATCTATATGAAATATGCATGCAAAAGTGTACAGCAAACATCATGTAAAATCACACTATCACTGGGCTTGGATGTGCAAGAACACCTCTCTTCCATGGAAGTCCTTCAAAGAGCCTATTTTGTTCGTATGGCCAATTGCGCTTTCGCTTTGATCTTTTCACTCTGAGTTTCATGGCCTTACTTCCTTCCGGCGGAAGTTTTATCTCCACATGAGGAGCAACTCCAACTTCATCACCATTTGGTGCATCATTCGTCATACAAAGCTTCGGAGTTGCTTCCATGTTATGCTCTTCCTTCACCTCTGGAGGCATTATCTCAATCCTGCACACATGACTCTCAAAAGGAGGGTTGTTATATGAGTTAGTCAAATCAAAATCTACCTTACCTTCCTCTACATTTAAAGAGAGCTTGCCATTTTTTACGTCTATTATCGCTCCAGCTGTGGCCAAGAATGGCCTTCCAAGAATGATAGGGAATTTAGAATTCCCGTTCATATCCAACACCATGAAATCGGTAGGAATGAAAAATTTCCCTACCTTTATGGGAATATTCTCTAGTATGCCTAGAGGAGTTTTAGTTGAGCCATCCGCAAATTGTAAAGAGGATTCGGATGGACTCAATTTCTTGGTTCCTAACCTCTCAAAGATAGTAAGCGGCATCAAACTCGCACTAGCCCCTAAGTCACATAAGGCTTGGTCTATTTTCACCTATTCAATTAAGCAAGCAATAGAGAAACTTCCTGGATATTATAGTTTAGGAGGCATATTAGTTTTTATCAAGGCATCATGCTCCTCAATTAAGCTCTTAGTTTCTATTTCTACTTGCTTTTTCTTGACCAACCTTTGTGGGAAAGGTATTGAGGGTTGGTAAGGTGGTGGAGGGACATACTTTAGCTCTATCTCTTCATCTTCGCTCATGTCCTCATCACATTCCACATCATTCTCAACTACCCTAAGCTTATCATCCCTTAAGTATATAGCATTACAGTGCTCATTGGGATTAACTTCGGGTTGTCCTGGAAACGTACCCTTAGTTCTGGTATATGTACTAGCTTGTTGGGCAATCTGAGTTTCTAACATCTTATTATGGATGGCTAAGTTATCTACCTTAGATGCTAACTCTTTTATTGCCTCATTGACTACCCTACCTTGTTTCCTAAACTCTTAATTTTGTTTTGTTTGAGTTTCAACAAAATTTTCCATGAGAGACTCAAGTTTAGACTTTTGTACCCGAGGATACCCCGATGCGGGTTTCCTATTACCTTGGCCTTCCTGGAATTCGTGGTTCAACATGTTGTTATAGTTCCCGTAGGAGAGGTAAGGGTTATTCTTCCTTCATTGGTTGTAAGAATTTGGGGGAACATAGTTTGGCAACCTCGGGTTCGTGTCATAGAAGTTGTGACAAGAGTTTACTTGTTCCCCCGAAGCACCGGATCCAGGAGCAATACCATGTGGGCACTCCATTATGTCATGTTCCTACATTCCACAAATCTCACAAACAATATTAGTAGCACCTATTGAACTCACATTAGCCTTTTCAATCTTATCAAAACGTTTATTCAGCGAGTCAATTTTAGACATAATTAGATCAGTGCTATTCATTTCAAACTTACCCCCCGGAATCTTTTTCGGGTTATTACCTCTTTCCGAACCCCATTGGTGGTAGTTGGTGGCCACGTTTTCAATAATATTGAATGCTTCAGTCAGAGGTCTATTCATAAAGGCTCCACCAGCTGCAGAGTCAAGTGACACCTTCGAAGAGTAATCCAATCTGTTGTAGAAGGTATGCACTAACAACCACCTTTCGAGTCCATGATGTGGGCAAGACTCTGGCAACCCTTTGTAACGATCCCAAGCTTCGGATAAGCATTCTCCGTCCTTTTGGAAGAAGCGATGATCTGAGTTCGTAGGTAAGCAGTCTTGGATGGAGGGAAGAATTTCTCAGAGAATACCTGCTCCATTTGGTCCCAAGTTGACAACGTATTAGCGGGCACTTGTTTCAACCAAGCTTTTGCCTTTCCAGTAAGGGAGAAGGGGAATAACCTCAAGCGTATAGCATCAATCGGGGTACCATGAATTCTGATTGCATCGGTGAACTCCAGGAATGTCTCCACATGATCGGTCGGGTCCTCCGAGGGTAATCCTTTGAATTGATGTTGCCTAATCATGCTAATTAGCATAGGCAGTATAGTGTAGTTCTCCGCCTCGATTTCTGGCCTAGCAATCCCAGTTCGCAAATCCCTAGCATTTGGGGCTGCGTAGTCCTTCAGTGGTTTTGTATCCGGTAGATTCGCCATGAGTGGAATGAGAATCAACCTCTCCCTCTCTCTTTGTAGTCTCCTACGTCTATGAAAGGTCCTTTCGATTTCGGGGTCAACCTCAATAAGGTTTCCAAGACTTAGGGATCTTTGCATAAAAGAGAAAAACACCTATAAGAGAGAGAGAGATACTCTATAAAGAAAAAGAGATAAATGAAAAAATAATTTTTTTTAAAAAAAGAAATAATTAAAAAGAAAAAGTCCAGAAAAATCAATTTTAAAAAAAAAATTTAAATTGAGATTCAAGAAAGCACAGTCCCCGGCAACAGCGCCAAAAACTTGATAGCGTGGATTCCGGCAAGTGTACTGGATTCGTCGCTAAGTAATAAAAATATCGATCCCACAGAGACCGTGATCTCAATTCACAATTAATTATTAAACCAATTAAACTAGACTATATAAAAAGGATTTTGAAAAGATTTGATTTTTGTAATAAGAACTAACTAGAAAATCAGATATTTGAGAATGCAATCAATTAAAATAGGAAAGTAAATCAATTAGGGGGTTTTCAAATCAAAAGCGATTCCTAGGAAATGGGTTACCAACAAGATTGTTCATGTTATCAAATTGACTACCTCTTGTTAATTATCAAAATTTGCTTTGAAGGCGAATTTATCCTAAATTAGTTAATGCCCCCTCTCGTGGTAATTGAATTTAAATCGAACCCTTTAAGTTTTGTGACAATTCGTGAACCCTTGAAGGACCGCTTCTAACTCTCGTGATTTAAGTCCTAAGTTTGATTCCTATAGATCCAATACCTAAGTTCACCGCTAGGTTCCGCCTTAGAGTATCTATGACATGCATATAAGTGCGCACCAGATTCACAAGTAATTCATATGATAGAAACCAAATCGAAAGCAAAATCGAAATTAACAAAGGGAAAACATCAATTCATAACATAAAGCATATCTTGGGCATAGCCCCAATCCCTAGAAATAAAACTACTACTCATGCATGGCCATGGTCATGGCAAGCTTGATTAACAAAAACATGAAAGAAAACCTAAGAGAGGAGGAGGAGGAGGAGGAGGAGGAGGAGAAGAAGAAGAAGAAGAAGGTGGCAAGCTTGATTAACAAAAACATGAAAGAAAACCTAAGAGAGGAGGAGCAGGAGGAGGAGGAGGAGGAGGAGGAGGAGGAGGAGGAAGAAGAAGAAGAAGAAGAAGAAAAAGAAGAAGAAGAAGAAGAAGAAGAAGAGGAAGAGGAATCAAAGATCCATATATTGCGCGTCACGGCCGTAATGGCCATCACGGCTAGGCCGTGACGGATTCTGTCTTGGAGGTTGCTTCACTGGTTGGTCTGTCACGACCGCGACCACCATCACGGCCTGGCCATGATCAGTTCTACCTGTGAGGGTCTGGTTCAGTTGGCATGTCACGGCCGTGATGGACATCACGGTCAGGCCGTGACCAGTTCTGACTTTTCCATTCTTTCTTTTCAGCTCTACTCGATCATGGTCGTGATGGGCTCTGTTTGGCTCATTTTCCTTACTTTTCAAGCTCCGTCTTCATGAAAGCTCCATCATGATCAATCCTGAGCATTTAATCCTTAATTCCTGCACAACAACACCACAAAACCGCCTTACCCGTTTCAAGGTAAAAACTAACCAAAATCAAATTAGAAATGTCTAAACTATATGAAAATGCATGCAAAATGTCAATGAAATATGAGGTGAAATCACACTCATCACTACTTTAGCATCAAACTTACCAAGTTGATCTTTAGTATTCAATATATAGCATTTACAACCAAAAGGATGAAAGTAAGATGTGTTGGGTTTTCGACCTTTCCACAATTCATAAGGAGTCTTATTCAAGATTGGTCTAATGTATACTCTGTTCTGAATGTAGCAGGCAATATTAATGACTTCAGCCGAAGTGTCTAGGGACAAAGTTATCATTGAGCATTGTTCTAGCCATCTCTTGAAGAGATCAGTTCTTTCTCTCTACCACACCATTTTGCTGTGGTGTTCTAGGTATCGAGAAGTTGTGAAGTATTCCACTTTCTTCACATACATTTTGGAATAGAACATTTTCAAAATTTCCCACATGATCACTTCTAATTGAAGTGATACACATGCCTTTTTCATTCTGTACACATTTCTTTGAATACAGAGAATACCCTTAAAGACTCATCCTTGTGAGCTAGGAACATAACCCATGTCCATCTAGTGTAGTCGTCTACTATGACTAGACCATATATATTTCTTTCCACTAACAGATGCAGTCCTAGTTGGTCCAAACAGATCAAGGTGTAGCAGCTCTAGTGGTCTATTGGTACTAACAATATTCTTAGATTCAAAGGAACCTTTGACTTGTTTTCCCTTTTGACATGCATCACAGAGAGCATCCGATTTGTACTTAAGGTTTGATAATCCTCTCACGAGGTTATGCTTATTTAGCTTAGAAATTATTTTCAAGCTTGCATGACCTAGCCTTTTGTGCCAAATCCATCGCTCACCTTCAATGGACACTAGACTTGAGACACTTTGATTTGTGAGGTCCTCCATGTCAATCTTATACAGATTGTTTTGCCTCTTAGCAGTGAATTAAGAGTGATCCATCATGTTTCTTGACATTACACCTGTTGTTATCAAAAGAAACAGGAAACCCACTATCGTACAATTGACTTATGCTTAGTAGATTGGGTTTTAAACCATTAACTAAAAGAACATTATCAATGGAGGGAAATATTTACCAATTTTAACTACTCCAATGATCTTTCCTTTCTGATTACCTCCAAAGATAACCCAACCACCATCCTTATGTTTAAGGTCTTGGAACATACACCTTTCTCCCGTCATGTGACATGAGCACCCACTGTCCAAGTACCAAGATGCGTGTTTCTTTCCTGTTGTTAAGCAAGTCTCAACATCAGTGTATTCATCTTATGATGATGTACCAGCCATGAGACAGATATTTGCCTCTTCCTCTGCTTCATTTTATTCATCAGATGAAGACAGATCCAGATCCTCCCAAGTAGCCATCAAGCCCTTCTTCTTTTTG
The DNA here is from genome assembly GCA_030762895.1 of Sophora flavescens. NCBI lineage: Eukaryota > Viridiplantae > Streptophyta > Magnoliopsida > Fabales > Fabaceae > Sophora > Sophora flavescens. Next base: position 10,511,411 of record CM061063.1, read on the forward strand.
TCCTTCAGATCTGGGCAGTCAGCTTTGAAATGACCAGGCTTTTTGCATTCGAAACACAGAGGTGGACCTTTTTCTTTGGAGTTTGATTTCTCCTTGAGAAACTTTTTGTTGGACTGTTTCCTTCTGAAACCACCTTTCTTTCTCCACATATGTTGAATCTTTCTGGAGATGAAAGATAGTTCATCCTCATCAGATCCTTCATCACTACCGAAGGTTACGCTTCATCTGAGGATTCCTCGGCTTTAAGAACTTTGGATGAGCTAGCCTTCTTTGCTTTTAGGGCAACAGACTTTCCTTTTCTGGAACTCTCTTCTTCATTGAGCTCAAGCTCATGAACTTTCAAAGATCCAAGAAGTTCCTCCAAAGTAATAGTATTGAGATTCTTTGCTTCCTGAATAGCAGTGACCTTAGGTCTCCACAGTTTATGTAAGCTCCTTACAATTTTTCTGACATGATCTCTATTCTTATAGGTTTTTCCAAGAGATCTAAGATTGTTGGTGATGGTTTGGAATCTTCCAAACATTTGATCTATAGTTTCATGTTCACCCATTTTAAATAATTCATACTGATGAACCGGCATGCTTATTTTTGACTCCTTGACTTGGGATGACCCTTCATGAGCCAGGGCAAGAGTATCCCATATTTCCTTGGCAGTGTTACAACTATGGACTTTATCATGCTCAGATCTGGTGATAGCACACATCAAGTAGTGCTTAGCTTTCATATTGAGTTGATGTTGAGTTTTCTGCTCTTGAGTCCATTGAGCTCTAGGAATAACAGCTCCAGCATCACCTCTTAGTTCAATATAGCCCGTTTCAATCAGATCCCAGATATCCACATTTTGTGCATCAAGGAATGCCATCATTCTCTTTTTCCACTAGTCATAACCACTACCATCAAAGATAGGAGGTATGTTGATTGCTTGTCCTTCTATATCCATGACTGTTGGATCGTACTCCCTCAGCACTTGTTAGATGCTCAACCCTTTCGAGGCTGAGCTCTGATACCAACTGAAGTTGACATAGGGAAACACAAGAAGGGGGGTTGAATTGTGTTTCTTAACAGTTTTTCGAAAAAGCCTTTTCTCAAACACTTTTACAAGAAAACCAATAAAAGCAACACACAAACAGTAAAACCTTTTTAAAGAGTTAATAAACTCAGATTCAAAAACCCCACAGTTAGTATAATCAAAAACTATAAAAGATAAGGGTTAGAAGATTCACACAAGTATTTTATCCTGATTCACTCTCTTCCAACCAAGAGCTACGTCCAGTCCCTTCTACCTGGAGGTTTTACTCCACTATTCTCCAAAATAGATTACAAGTATTCAACACCTTTTCAGGCTACAAGTATTCTTTCTTTACCAAGCCTATTCAGGCTACTCTTCTATCAAGTCTTTGGACTTGTTATATTTCTGAAAATCATTTCATTGTCTCAGCTACTTGACTTTTCTTTTAGACTTAGATACTCGTCTATCTTAGTAAATATTAAGACTTCGTCTAGCATAAAATTAATAGACTCAAAATTTTACCAAGAGTTGCAGACTCGTCTAGAGGATCAAAATAGAATCTGATATGATTCCATACTTTATCTTAAGTTCCTCTGACTAGTATAATTCAAACAGTCCCTGCACTCTTATAACAAACAAGTTAGATCTTTGACAACACTTTGCCATACAAATTTAACATTTTTGTTAACATCAAAACTTAAGAGATTTATTTAATCCAAAACAACTTTGGTTCTAACACTATATACTGAAATTGTTGTATAATTTCCAGACTTATCCAAACTCCACCCCCAATCATCACTTTTCTCCAAGGTGATATTTGCTGATTGTAAAATTGAAAGTAACTCTTCTTCCAATTCTTTGATGTGTGGCTCGAATCCGCAAATGCACGGCTTCATCGTCAAGTAATAAAAAAGATCGATCCCACAGAGACCGTGATCTCAAATAACAATTAATTACTAAATCAATTAAACTGGACTATAAAAGATAAAGATTTGGAAAAGATTTGATTTTTGAATCAAGTAGCAAATCAGATTTAAAGTTGCAATTAAAATGAAATCAAGAATCAAAATAGGAAAGTAGGTCAAATCTGAGATTTCAAAATATCAAAAGGGATTCCCAGGAATTGGGTTACCAACAAGACTGTTCATGTTACTGAATTGACTACCCCTCTTGTTAATTATCGAAGTTTGCTTTGAAGGCGAATTTATACTAAATAAGTTAATGTTCCCTCTCGGGATACAAGAACCGTGCCCAATTAAACCAACCCCTACTCTCGTGGTAGTTGAATTTAAATCGAACCCTTTAAGCTTTGTGACAATTCGTGAAACCTCGAAGGACCGCTGATAACTCTCGTGATTCAAGTCCTAAGTTCAATCCCTATAGATCCAATACCTAAGTTCACCGCTAGGTTCCTCCTTAGAGTATCTACGACAAGCAAATAAGTGACCAGCAAATTTACGAGTAATTAAAGCAATAGGAATCAAATCGAAAGCAACATTGAAATTAACAAGAAACCAAACGTCAATTCATCACCATAAACAAATCTTGGGCATATCCCCAATTCCTAGAAATAAGAAGACTACTCAAGCATTGCCATATTCATAGCAAGCTTGATTAATAAAAGCATAAAAAAACCTAAGAGAAGAGAAGAAATTGGAGAAGAAGAGAAATCCTAGTTTTTACCTAAGGTAGCAGCCCAAAAGTGATCCTATTTTCGAGTCTCTAGGTCCTATTTATAAGGTAGGGTAACTTGCATCCCAAGCAATTACAAAATCAGATCAAATCAGCTTTTAAAATTCCAGATATTGCACGTCACGACCGTGATGCCTGTCACGACCAGGCCGTGACGGATTCTGACTTGGAAGACTTGGCACTGATGGCCTGTCACGGCCGTGATGGCCATCACGGCCTGGGTGTGACAGGTTCTGACTTTTTCGTTCTTTTCTTTTCAGCCTTGCTCGATCATGGCTGTCACGGCTAGGCCGTGATGGGCTATGTTTGGCTCAGTTTTCTTGCTTTTCAAGCTCCATCTTCATGCAAGCTCTATCTTGGTTGATCCTGAGCATTTTAATCCTCAATTCCTGCACACAAACACCACAAAACCGCCTTACCCGTTCCAAGGTAAAAACTAACCAAAATCAAATTAAAATTGCCTAAACTACATAAAAATGCATGCAATATGATAAAGAAATATGAGGTGTAATCACACTCATCAAACTACCCCAAGCTTAAGATTTTGCTTGTCCTCAAGCAATAACCCAGGCCAGAAAAGATAAACAATCAGAGCATGGGCAGTGAACCAAGAACCCGAGTAATAAATCCAAGTAATAGGAACATCCAAATAAGTACCCAAGAGACAATCAATTTCAAGTCCAATTATAAGCTTAGGTTCCTAAATTCATATCTCTCACTAATTCGGGCACTCTTCTTACCTCACTCAAGTGTTTAAGGGTATATGACAATTCGCTCAATTTCCTCGAGGAAGGTGTTCTACCATAAGCTTGACTATTAACCAAATCTCTACTTTATTAATGAAAACACATAAGAATCAAGAGGTCTTTTATTTTGGTTGTAATGGGGCCATGAGATTAATCGTTAGGTGGGGAAATCAAGAAAGGGAAAATTCAAGAAGGTTAAACAAAATATCAAACAATACAAAGCATGACAACCTTCTAAAATACCTTTTTGGGCTTTCGTTCACTTTTCCACCTTTCTTTCTTTCTTCCCCCTTTTTTTATTTATTTTTTATTTTTTATTTCTCACTTTCTTTTTCTCATCCCCTTCTCCATTTTTTTTTCATTTTATTTTATTTATTTATTGGAGAATGGGAGATTTTCAACTTCAGAGAAATCTTTTTCTAACTTTTTCATCCCACAATTTATTTTTTTCAAACCACCTTTTTGCCCTTTTTGCAATACTTTAAAAGGTGTCATACCGAGCATCATTCATCAAAATAAATCAAGGTACCAAGAAAAGTATTTTATTCTTTTAGGCTCAAAACTAGGAAACTAAGGGGTAGCATTTAATCAGTCAAAGCTCAGAAGGCCAGAAAAATGCCTAGTGCCTCAATCATTTTCAAATATGTTTTCAAAAATTTTTAAGTTTCAAAATGGTTTCAAGTCAAGTTCTAGAGAATACAATCCAAGAGGAATTAAACACTCAATCACAAAGAATGGGGTAAATTTAGTGAGTTCCCCTTTTAGGCTCAAAAATCTCACATTTAGTAGTTTAAAATCAATGAGACACACAAATCTAAGGAACCACATGCTAATTATCAACTATCAGAAAATCATCTCAAGCATTTTTATTTTTAGCCTATCACAAGAATACAAAAATTGGGTTCCAAAATTCACTGTCTCAGTTCATTTGGCACAAAGTTCTCACAATTGGATGCATACTCTAAGCAAGGGGCAATCTAATAATGTGATTATGCAAAACTATGCCTATCTGAATGCAACATGAAAAATGTAAAAATGCAAAAAATGTAAAAATACATCTACCCCAAGCTTAAAAACTTACATTGTCCCAATGTAAATAATCAAGTCGGAGAAAGGAGCAAAATGGAACAACTTACCGAGGTGGTGGAGGGTGTTGGCTCAAATGCCAGTCAAGGAGCACCTAGAAGACGTGTCACGGTCGTGACCACCATCACAGGCAGACCGTGATCAGTTCTGGTGTCAAGCAAGTCCTCATCACGGGCGTGATATACATCACAGCTGGGATGTGATCAATTCGGGTCTATAGGAGCTGGGCTCACACGACCGTGACTTTCATCACGGCTAGGCCGTGATACATTCTAATCTTCTGGGTCCTCCTCATCACGCCCGTGAGGGCTATCACGGCTGGGCCGTGTTCCTTTCTGATCTTCAACTATTGGCTAATCACGGCCGTGACCCCTGTCACGGCTAGGCCGTGATCTCCTCTGACTTTAATTTTCCATACCTTTTTGCTCTTCCTGCCTTCATAACCTGAAAATACTTGGCAAAACCATCAATTAGTGATCTTTATTCTCTTAATATTCTCAAATTATTCAAAGACAAAATTCAAAAACAAATTGAAAAGGGAAAGAAAACTTGGGTTGCCTCCCAAGAAGCGCTTATTTACGGTCTTAAGCTTGACCATACTCCCTTCGATCAACCGGGGTCAGCTGGGATTGGAAGTGCAAGAATGCCTCTCTTCCCAGGAAGTCCATCAAAGAGCCTATTTTGTTCATATGGCCAATTGCGCTTTCGCTTTGCTCTTTCCACTCGAGTTTCATGTCCTTACCTCCTTCCTGCGGAAGTTTTAACTCCACATGTTGAGCAACTCCTGGTTCATCTTTATTTGGTGCATCATTTGTCATGCAAAGTTTCGGAGTTGCTTCCATGTTAAGCTCTTCCTTCACCTTTGGGGGCATTATCTCAATCCTGCACACACGACTCTAAAAAGGAGGGTTGTTATATGAGTTAGTCAAATCAAAATCCACCCTACCTTCCTCTACATTCAAGGAGAGCTTACCATTTTTTACATCTATTATTGCTCCAGCTGTGGCCAAGAATGGCCTTCCAAGAATGATAGGGAATTTAGAATTCTCGTTCATGTCCAACACCATGAAATCGGTAGGAATGAAAAATTTCCCTACCTTTATGGGGACATTCTCTAGTATGCCTAGAGGGGTTTTAGTTGATCCATCTGCAAATTGTAAGGAGGACTTGGATGGACTCAATTCCTTGGTTCCTAACCTCTCAAAGATAGTAAGCGGCATCAAACTCGCACTAGCCCTTAAGTTACATAAGGCTTGGTCTATTTTCAATTCTCCAATTGAGCAAGCAATAGAGAAACTTCCTGGATCTTTTAGTTTAGGAGGCATATTAGTTTTTATCACAGCATCACGCTCCTCAATTAAGCTCTTAGTTTCTTTTTCTACTTGCATTTTCTTGACCAACCTTTGTGGGAAAGGTATTGGGGGTTGGTAATGTGGTGGAGGGACAAACTTTGGCTCTATCTCTTCATGTTCACTCATGTCCTCCTCACATTCCACATCCTTTTCAACTACCCCAAGCTTATCATCCCTCAAGTATATAGCATTACAGTGCTCATTGGGATTAACTTCGGGTTGTCCCGGGAACGCCTTTAGTTCTAGAATACGTACTAGCTTGTTGGGCAATCTGAGTTTCTAACATCTTATTATGGATGGCTAAGTTATCTACCTTAGATGCTAACTCTTTTATTGCCTCATTGACTGCCCTACCTTGTTGCCTAAACTCTTCATTTTGCTTTGTTTGAGTTTCAACAAAATTTTCCAAAAGAGACTCAAGTTTAGACTTTTGTACCCGAGGATACCCCGATGTGGGTTTCCTATTACCTTGACCTTCTTGGAATTCGTGGTTCAACGTGTTGTTGTAGTTCCCATAGAAGAGATAAAGGCTATTCTTCCTTCCTTGGTTGTAAGAATTTGGTGGAACATAGTTTGGCAACTTCGGGTTCGTGTCATAGAAATTGTGACAAGAGTTCACTTGTTCCCCCGAAGCACCGGATCCAGGAGCAATACCATGTGGGCACTCCATTATGTCATGTCCCCGCATTCCACAAATATCGCAAACAACATTAGTAGCACCTATTGAACTCACATTAGCCTTTTCAAGCTTATCAAAGCGTTTATTCAGTGAGTCAATTTTAGACATAATTAGATCAGTGCTATTCATTTCAAACTTACCCCCTGAAATCTTTTTCGGGTTATTACCTCTTTCCGAACCCCATTGGTGATAGTTGGTGGCCATGTTTTCAATGATATTGAATGCTTCAGTCAGAGGTCTATTCATAAAGGCTCCACCAGCTGCGGAGACAAGTAACACCTTCGAAGAGTAATCCAATCCGTTGTAGAAGGTATGCACTGACAACCACCTCTCGAGCCCATGATGTGGGCAAGACTCTACCAATCCTTTGTAACAATCCCAAGCTTCGGATAAACATTCTCCGTCCTTTTGGAAGAAGCCGGTGATCTGAGTTCGTAGGTAAGCAGTCTTGGATGGAGGGAAGAATTTTTCCAGGAATGCCTCCTCCAGTTGGTCCCAAGTTGACAAGGTATTTGCGGGCACTTGCTTCAACCAAGCTTTTGCCTTTCCAGTCAGAGAGGAGGGGAATAACCTCAAGCGAATAGCATCAATTGGGGTACCATGAATTCTTATCGCATCGGTGAACTCCAAGAATGTCTCCACATAATCAGTCGGGTCCTCCGAGGGTAATCCTCCAAATTGATGATGCCTAATCATGCCAATTAACATAGGCGGTGTAGTGTAGTTCTACGCCTCAATTTCTGGCCTAGCAATCCCAGTTCGTAAACCCCTAGCATTTGGGGCTGTGTAGTCCTTCAGTGGTTTGGTATCCGGTAGATTCGCCAAGAGTGGAATGAGAATCAACCTCTCTCTCTCTCTCTCTTTGTCTTTGTAGTCTCTCATGTCTACAAAAGGTCCTTTCGATCTCGGGGTCAACTTCAACAAGATTTCCAAGACTTTGGGATCTTTGCATAAGAGAGAAAAATACCTGCAAAGAGAGATAAATAATCTAGAAAAAGTAAAGGAGATAAATGAAAAAAAGAGAAAATTTTAATATATAAAAAAAAGGTCCAGAAAAATCAATTTAAAAATTAAATTGAGATTCAAGAAATCACAATCCCCGACAACGGCACCAAAAACTTGATGTGTGACTCGAATCCTCAAGTGCACGGCTTCGTCGTCAAGTAATAAAAAAGTCCAATCCTACAGAGACCGTGATCTCAAATAACAATTAATTACTAAATCAATTAAACTGGACTATAAAAGATAAAGATTTTCAAAAGATTTGATTTTTGAATCAAGTAGCAAATCAGATTTAAAGTTGCAATTAAAACGAAATCAAGAATCAAAATAGGAAAGTAGATCAAATCTGAGATTTCAAAATATCGAAAGTAGATCCCAAGCAATTACAAAATCAGATCAAATCAGTTTTTAAAATTCCAGATATTGCGTGTCACGGCAGTGATGCCTGTCACGGCCAGGTCGTGATGGATTATGACTTGGAAGACTTGGCACTGATGGCCTGTCACGGCCGTGACAGGTTCTGACTTTTTCATTCTTTTCTTTTTAGCCTTGCTCGATCATGGCCGTGATGGCTGTCACGGCTAGGCCGTGATGGGCTCTGTTTAGCTCAGTTTTCTTGCTTTTCAAGCTCCATCTTCATGCAAGCTCCATCATGGTTGATCCTGAGCATCTTAATCCTCAATTCCTGCACACAAACACCACAAAACCGCCTTACCCGTTCCAAGGTAAAAACTAACCAAAATCAAATTAAAACTGCCTAAACTACATGAAAATGCATGCAATACGATAAAGAAATATAAGGTGTAATCACACTCATCATTCTTTCTCCCACACAAACCTATTTCTTCTCCAAACTAGTTCCCACTCCCACTTCCTATCCTTCCAAGACCACAATCTTGTATTAAACATTCCTTAAGTTCTGAAATAAGAAACAGTCTTGGCAAAACCTCCCTAAAAGGCAAGTTTCCCAACCATTTATCCTCCCAAAATTTGGTCTTGTCACCCTTTCTCAACCGCCTCTGTAAACCATCCCTAAACCAATTAACCGTAGAAATAGACTCACCACTTATGCCTATATTCCTCCACCATGATGATCCTATCTTCCCATTTAAAACCCCCACTCCCCACAACTCAGAAGCAACTATATTCTCATATCTAGCCTTCACTACCCTCACCCTCATACCATCATCCCCCATAAGAAGTCTCCATCTCCATTTTCTTAGGAGGGCCTTATTAAACCACTCTATGTTTTTTTATCCCTAGTCCCCCCTCTTTTTTTTTTGGTAAGAAAACCGACTCCCACTTCACCCATGCTATTTTCCTCTTCTCCTCACACCCACCCCACAAAAAGTTCCTTTTCTAGGAAACAATAGATTGTATTACCTTCTTCGGAGCTTTGAAAAAGGACAAGTAATATGTTGGAAGGGAGTTGAGTTCCGAATTGACAAGCGTAATCCTTCCACCTAAAGACAAGTGCCTCCTCTTCCAAGTCGATAATCTCTTCTTCAATTTGTCTAACACCGGTTGCCACATTCCAACCTTCCTCGGATTTGCACCAATTGGAATTCCCAAGTACTTAAAAGGCAATTTTCCACCCTTGAAATGCAAGAATACCTCCGCATCTTTTTTAAAACCATCTTCCACATTGATCCCTATAATCCTACTCTTATGAAAGTTCACTTTCAAACCGGATACCACTTCAAAGCATCTAAGAATGGCCTTCAATGCCCATAAATTCTCCCAAGAAGCTTCTCCCACTAAAAGCGTATCGTCCGCATATTGTAGTATTGATACTTCCTCCCCAACATTTCCCATCTTGAACCCTTTGAAAATCCTTAAATCCATAGCATTCCTCACCGTACCCGTAAGTCCTTCGGATGCCAATCGGAAGAGAAAAGGTGCAAGCGGATCTCCTTGTTTAAGACCTTTTTGAATTCATACCTCCTTCGTCGGACTACCATTCACAAAGACCGATAAGTCGCCTTTGAAGACACACTCTTTAATCCATTTGATCCATTTGTCTTCCATTCCAACTCTCGCTATCACGTATTCCAGAAAGTCCCAATTCACCGAATCATATGCCTTTTTGAAGTCAACTTTGAATATCAAGCATTTTTTCCTTGATTTCTTTGCATAATCAATAGTCTCATTTATGATGACCGCACCATCTACAATGTATCTATTTGATAGGAAGGCAAACTGATTAGAAGCTATGATCAAAGGTAGAACCTTTCTCAACCTAGCCACCAAAAGTTTAGCTATAATTTTGTAAAGACATCCCAATAGGGCAATCGACATACAATCCCCTATCCTTTGAGGATTATCACATTTCGGTATTAAGGCCAAGAAGTATGATGTTATGCCCTTTGAAAGTCTTGCATTCCTATAGAACTCTTCCACCATCCCCCAAATGTCCATCTTCACAACTTCCCAGAACCTCTTGATAAAATTAAAATTAAATACATCCGGTCCCGTTGCTTTATTCCCATGACAACTCCAAACCGCTTCCTCAACTTCCTCCAAACTAAATTGTGCTGTTAGATCAAGTACCCATGTTGAATTCAATTGCTTTGAAATGTGATTCCATCAACAAGTGGTCTCTCCCATAATCCTTCGTGAAAGCCTTAGAGAAGAAATTTTTAACTTCCTCCTTAATAGAACCTGGCTCCTCCACCCAATGATCATCCACTCTAATTGCAACTAGCTAATTTTTTCCTTCTTCTAGACTTTAAACACCCATGAAAAAAAGGCCGTATTCGTATCACCCTCACACAACCACTGCTGCCTTGACTTTTGACGTAACAAGCTTTCCTTCTCCTCATGTTTTTTCCACGATTCAGCAAAGAGATCCCTATGCAGTGTCAACTCTGAATCCGATAAGTGATAAACCATTACTTTCAACCTTTTCATCTAACTCACTAATGGCAGACTCCAGAGTTTTGATTGATACATCTATACAACCAAAAACCGAGACATTCCAGCTTCTTAAAGCTGATTTGAGATTCTTCAGTTTCTCCATAGTGACAAAGGCCTTCCAACATGTTATGTTCTCAACATCAACTTTGTGAATAGGACTACGACATCGATAATTGTTTGATACATCACTACTTAACAAAATAATTTGGATGAAGAATTGTCAAAGTAAGGACTACAACGAAAATCAAGTAAAATATAATGAAAGGAACTTATTAACATAATATTTAAAATAAAAATCCCTATAAAACTTTTGAAATCAAACTCCAAGCTCTAGATCGAGTTATTAATCACCACAACAAGGGTAGCACATCAATCACCCCACACTCATAGGATGGCAATTTGTACCCTACTTATTGGGTATCCGCAAAAATTATCGATATTAGGAAGGGTAAATACCTACACAATGAGTAAGGATCCGGGTATGGGTAATTGCCCACAAATTTAAATGGGTACGGGTGCGGGTACGGGTACTATGGTACCCACCCCGACCCATACCCGCACATATGTGTATATATATATATATATAATTATTTATTTATTTATTTATATTACTAATATATATAATTTTAACTATAATACAAATTTTAAAACCAAAATTGATCTAAAGATTCTTAACTTTTTAAACCTAGTTGCATCTATAATTCTTTTTTGGATGTTTTTATTTATTTAAATATTTTGATTTGTAATATTTACTAGTAGATTTAAAAGACCTTTGAATGGTTTTTTAATTGTTAAAACCTTCTTTTGGTATTTTTTCTTTTTCACTGTTAAAGTGGAGCTAACGAGTGCGGGTACGGGTACTTAGGTATCCAGAGGGTACGGGTAAGGGTACTAAAGTTGCTACCCACGAGGGTACGGATCCGGGTACGAGTAATTTTTTCAAACGCGGATACGGGGACGGGTACTATAGTACCCTACCTATTGCCATCCCTACACACTCAGCAATACTAAATAACAAATAACAAAGACACCACATTAACCAATTAGAAAAGTATGAGAAAATAAGCAAAACCCATGGCAAATAAAATTACCCAAAAAACAAATTCAAAATAAGTGGGTGGGACATATTTGTGTGCCAAATGGGCCACAAACTCGTTTATTGGTTGTGTTTTATAAGCCGTGGAAGAGTGTGATGTGATTTATTTTATTATTAGTTATTAAATAAGTTGAGTTGAAACAAAAGATTCAAAATTATTGGGAAAAAAAACCTAGAGCTGCCTCTATTTCAACCTTCCTTTTATTCCTCTTTTCCTTCTTCCTCATCTATCGGAAGGGGGTGATTTTGGGTCATTTTTTGTCCTGGAATCACCCATCTACATCGTTTTTCTCTCCTTTTATCTAAATAAGTGGTTTTTCCACTTAGATCTGGTTTTTCTTTCGTGTTTTCGTCGTCATTTGATTTCCCGTCTTGTTGCGGTGTTCGTTTGGTTCAGATTAGCAGACCAACTTCGATCCATTACAGATTCAATCATAACTTGTGCGTCAACGTTACAGATCCAGGAGGCATGAGTATTCCGGCCACTTTGATTTTGTCACATTTGTAGGCATTTTGTCATGTTATGCTATTAACCTGAGTGTTGTGAGTTTGTTTGCAGATTCATCCTTTTTCGGTTTTTAGCGATGTTGAATTTGTGTCGCTTTTCGATGTATTTTATCAATTTGAATGAATGAATATCTTTTTAGTCAAAATAATAATAATTTGAGTTGATGTATATGAATTCAGTTTGTCAAGCTGATGAAGTTTTACTATAAAGTTCTATATAGAACAATTGGTTTAACTTATGTTTGACGATACTAATTTATGGACCATTCAAATAAAGTGTAAAATATTCTTCAATAAATCATGTATGTATTCATCTATATTTGCCTATATCAAGGTTGTGGCAAGATAAATAATTGAACAACAGACGAGTCACAAATCAAATATCTACCTCAAATAGAATACAACCTTTTGTTGAAGAGTATTGCAAGATTTATCTTTTCCCTTCAATTGGTACGGAAACTTTCACTTGTGCTATGCCAATTTAGATCTTAAGTACCATTTTAGAACATGATAAACGCAGATGTGGTCAAAATAGGCAAGAAAAAGACTTATGATTCACAAAGTATGTAGCATCGACAATGATGATATTCAATTTACATTTCATCTTATATACTTAAAAATAAAAATGGAATTGATGAAGCATGCACTAAAGTGCAGAAAAATGATTTCACATCGTTTTTTTTTGGCTTTTCACATCGGTTTTCAAATTGATGTTGAAACGGTCGATGTGGTTTATTGCCACTTTTCACATCGGTTTTAAAACCGATGTCAAAAATTCTATTTCAACAAGACAATATATTATGTTCAACACTTTTCACACCGAATTCTGAAAAAACTGATGTAGTAACCCCACTTTCCACATCGGTTATTTTAAAAACCAATGTAGAAACCAACATTTCACACCGGTTTTAAAAATAATCGATATGGAAAATGGGGTTACCACATCAGTTTTTATGAAACCGATGTGAAATGTTGGGTTATCACATCGGTTTTTTCAGAAACCGATGTGAAAGTTTTTTTTTTTAAAACCCCCCTTTATAGTAGTGACAGTCATTTCCCCTGTTTCAGTAATCCAGATCAATACATAATCTAAATATTCTCAACACATTTACTTTTGTACAACCAAAACACACTAAATTAAAAGATTACTAACAATAAATATATTCAATTACATTCAGACAAAAAAGATAATTAGAAACCAAAAAGTTACATATGATATATTATAGATTTCATGTCAAAACATATATCAGTCAAAAGTACACTATAGCTAGTACATGATGCGTTTATAAACTAACTACATACAAACTATGGTTGATACACTTCAAGAAAGAAAGTTGCCCAACGCATCCTTATGTTATTGAGAGAATGGAGTCAGATTGTTGAATATCTGCAAGTTTAATTGGACATAAGATTATATCTTTTAAGTAATAAACTAAAATAAAACATATAACGAGTCTATAACTGTTACAACTAATTGTGTTACCAATTAGCATTTACCTCCTGCCATCTTTCAGTGATACCGGAGGAGATAATTTCGACAATCCACTTCATCACATAATATCCACATTCCCATAATCCACGTTGTCTACGGGACTACGTACAAATGAAACCCAATTAGAATATAAAGAATTAAATAGAAATAAATAATTATACCCACTGCGCTTGAAGCATTTGTGCTAATAAAAATCTTACGTTAGGAATAATCCATCTAATACCCCGACGCCTTTCACCACGCAGCATGTGGATTGCATCAATAGAACTATCATAAGAAAATAAACATTAATTAAAGTATATCTTATAGATTTAAGATGATTAAAACAACTTAATTACTGATTATAAATTATTTTAATGCTTACGTTTCCATGATGATCTTCAGTTGCTTCGTCGGCTTATTTCTTATCGAGCAGAAGAAGACCACGACATTCAACTTAGGGCACAAGATCAAAAACTGACAATGTTTACTACATTTGCAGAAACAATTAGTAACTAAGTCATATATAGTACGTTATAATTAAATAACTGGTACTTACTTATTGAAGCATCTTCGATTGAGTGGACGCTTCATGAGACCCCTTATAGTTTTCTCGTTCTTCTCTTCTTCTATTCTACTTCCCAATTTCGACATCTCCCCGTCATAAACCCTAGAAGCTTCAATAGAAATCAGAGATATTCCCAAGAAATAAATAGAGAGAGAAAAAGAGAGAGAGAGAGAGGTTGAGACACCCCGTTGTGCCCCATCGTATTATTACATTAAAACCTTAATATTTATTTACTTAATCGCTCGCTTATCATTGAAAATACGTAAAAATTAAAACTTAATTAATAATTATATAACTTATGTATATATAAAACATACCAAACCTATATTACATAAATCACACCTGTTATTTATTACATTCCAAAAGCACTTAAGGTACCCTCTCAGTAGGATCCCTCACAGGCATAAACTTCACTACGAGACATACTCCGGAAATATAAATACTCTTTAGACACACTGGCCATACTGTCTATATTCTAATCGCCTTGAATCACAGCTCGACCTCCAAAGATCTGGTTCGTAAGGAGTTCCATCTAACCCCTCAACAATTGGTTCCTCCATCGGGTCTTCTTGTACGATCACATGGAAAATAAAACACAACACACAAAGATATAGGGAATAAGAAACAGTTCTATCATCAAAAAGCGGAAAAGAGTAATAGTAAATTATACAGTGAATTGTCACAGGACACACATCACTCAAAATCAACAATCATCCTCAATTCACTATATCATCCTCTACCCTCAGCCCATGCAACTAAAACTTAATACTGATGTGGTCATCTTCACTCCCGCATCACATTAGTCAAGTAGTCCAAAACTATTTAGGGTCAAAACTCAGTGCGCCCCTATTCCTGTATCTCTCACGAGGAAATAGTGCATAAGCACAAGATGCGTCACTATTTCCCCATTGAAAATAGCACATAAGCATATAATAAATAATAACTCCAGTGCGCCCTATTCCCTAATATCTCATAGGAAATAGTGCATAAGCACGATATGCGTCACTATTGCCCCCATTGGAAATAGCACATAAGCATATAATAAATAATAACTAGGTGCGCCCATATTCCCTAATCTCTTATAGGAAATAGTGCATAAGCACAGTATGCGTCACTGGAAATAGCACATAAGCATATAATAAATAATAACTAGGTGCGCCCCTATTCCCTAATCTCTTATAGGAAATAGTGCATAAGCACAGTATGCGTCACTATTGCCCCCATTGGAAATAGTACATAAGCATATAATAAATAATAACTCGGTGCGCCCCTATTCCCCAATCTCTCATAGGAAATAGTGCATAAGCACGATATGATTCTTAATAGCAACCTAGTACCTCAAACTCTTCCTCACAACCTCCACTTGCATTCTATGTCCCATCTCCTCATTTAGATAATTTAATTTAGCTAAGCACCTCTAAGTCAATTCATTCTCTCACCCAAACAATCATCTCCCGAACAACATATATCCTTACTTAAAATCAACTAGGCATAGTATTAAAAACCGGGCAGATCATGCATCACACAATATCGAAATATTCAGATACCTCAATATCATATAAATATTCAAACGGCTAAATAATATGTCACATGCAGATGGAATACCTCAACCAGCATATCACAAGAAATTTGATAACATAAAATCAAACATCCTCAAATACTTAAAATCAACTTAATGTCGATAAACCTACAATCCCCGAATCACCATTGGTTTTTCTGTAAAAGGTTTCAATGGGATTTTGGTCTTGTCAGATTACTCGACTACTAGTAGGGTTTAGGTCGCCCTACACAATTATCATATAATCTACTACTTATCGATTCCGACGATAGGTTGATTCTTTTCCCCACCCGAGTTATCCCACGGAAACACGTATACCTCACGATCCCTCGTTATCCCATCACCATTTAACAAAAAAACCTTCAACAAAACAACATAACTATAAAAAATCAACTAACAACCATCTATGACACTTTAGGGCTAGGTTCGGTCAAGACTTAGAAAATAGGTTTAGGATTATCTTCTTAATGCTATCTTTTGGATCCTAGTTACTAGAGTCTTACTTAACATAGATTACTTATTACAAGACTAAAATTTGAAACAAAATCCTCTAACCTTTAGGGTTAGGGTTTCGGACCATATTAGGAAAATAGGCTAGGAAATTTAGTTGGATTCAAGCTCTTGGATAATGAAAGTGGAAGACATCACAAGATCATAGAAATTGGTTTCACATTAAAAGGATTTTTCTACAATTTTCTAGAATTATTTGAAGTTCTAGATCTAGGAATGGAAAAATATGATTCATGGCATAAATATGATAAATACATGAATATGAAATCTTATATGATCAAGGATATGAGCTTTTACCTCTTGAAGATTGAAGAAATGAAGAAAATGATCAACCTTCACTATGTTGAAAACTGGACAGCTTGAGGGTGTGATGGTATTGTGAGTGTATCTCACAATATACTCATCCAAAAATTACGAACTTTGGCTTGATAGAAAGATAAGAAGAAAAGGAACAACTTTTTGTGTTTAAGGTTTCATTTGGTTCGGATCATAACATGGGTGAAAAGGGCCTTCTTTATGCTGTTTCGTGGGTTGCTGGGAATTCTGGGCAGTTTCTGTATTTTGAGCCTTTCTCCCAATCCACTTATCCGTTTTTGATGATTTTTAGCTTGTTGGAAAGAAGAGAGAAAGAGGAACAACTTTTATGTTGAGTGTTTTCCGAGTTTCAGAAAGTAAGAGGGTCATATGTTTGGTGGGAATTCGGTGTTCTTAGGGTTTTGTAACTTAGTTGGTGGGGAAGATGAAGAGAATGAAGAAGATAGAGTGAAATGGTGAGGGAGGCCATAGATTGGAGGGTATTTATAGGAGTAATCTTATGCCTTGTTTGGTTAAAAGGAATTGGTTTAATGGGTTTTGTGATTATTAAATTAATATAAGCTTAACTAAGGTTATAATTAACTTAACTAAGGTTATAATTAACTTAACTAAGGTTATTTTGGCTAACCATGGTTAATAATATGTGGCTCACATTTATTGAGTGTGGATGATTTTGGGCCACACAAAATGACTCATCAATGAGTCATCGATCTTATCCATTAGCGGTTCCGAAATTAAAATGCAACGCACTCGTCGTTTTCCGATTTCGGTTTGTGAGAGGAAAATAATGAAACGAAAGCAAAATGAAATAGGTAATATTTATTGGAGGTGGATGCACGAAATTGGAGAGATGTGGGAGGTTTTCAACCACGTAAAATGAGTGGTTAAGAGTGCGTAGATGCGTCTTGTTAATACCAGCGAAAGCTTGGGGGTATTTTGGTCTTTTACCTAAATGTCATGATTACTTGCATTTAATGCTCATAAATGCTTGGTGACTCATACTCCATGAGTCATCATGTATGACTCGTTGTCCCTATCCCTTGACGGGTCTCTGCAGTTCCGTTTTCGACTCCGTCGGCTCCCCGATTAGGGTTTTACGCCCGTATAAAAGCGTAATATTTCGTTTTCGACTGAAAATTTTCAAACTAATCAAACTCGTTGGAAATATGATTTAAATATAAACCATTTCGTTCAGGAGTCAAAATTAGGTTTTCTGATCATTAAAATCTTACTGTCAGTGAAAACACCGACTGTTTTCCGTTCGAACTTTTACCAAAATTCGTCCGAATAAACATAATATTTTATTTCTGATCAGAAATTTGGAAAGTATACTTCCTCACGGACAAAATATAAAAAAATCTACAAATTTCATTTTTCGGGTCAAATTAGGGTTTTCCCGTATAAAATTATACATCGGTTAAAAAATGCGAATGCCACGTCCGAATTTTCAACCCAAATTTCACGTAACCTTCTACCATAAGAGAGACTATGAATATTATTTTAACTTACTTAAAATCACTTTCTAACTCTCAGATTAAAATATAATTAATTATATTTTAACCGATTAAACAACGTAATTAAAAATCAGGAGCGTTAGCAGGTAACCTTCTCGATGGCATGTTTACCCTTGACGGAGTCATAAATTGCTTTCATCCTTCCGACAACCATTCGCAAATGGTATCCGGCTTTTCTCATTTGTTATCCAAACAACTTTCATGTTCTTCAATGTAAACCCCAAACTTTGATCATGAAGACTCACATTCCGCATTCGCAATTTGGAAACAAAAGAAACCACTTATAAAAAGGAAAAGGCTTTAATTGCACTTTTGGTCCCCCTATTTTAGTACTTGGGGCAATTTTGATCCCCAATTTTTTCTTCTCGATTTTTAGTCCTCACATTTTTAAAATGTGCAATTCTGATCATCTGTAACTTGACATCCAAATTTCAACTCGCTTGTTGACCTAGCAAGTGACAACTGAAATGAATTTACCTTAATTAAAAAAATAAGATAAAACCCAAAAGAAGAAACGAAAAATGAAAGATGAAACAGATTTTTAAAAATCAAAAGAGGTACTCAAGCTAGAATAATAAAAAAATTAAAGTAATCTTTTGTCCCTACGTGATATTCATTTTTAATTTGGTCCCTATAAGCAAAAAGTTATCAATTTGGTCCCTATACGTGTGGTTTTCAATTTGGTCATCACCGCTAATTGGTCCCTATATAAGAGACCAAATTGCAAATTATTGTCAGCATGTAGGACCAAATTGAAAATAATTGTCACATGTAGGGACCAAATTGAAAATCATTGTCACGTATAGGACAAAAATATTTTTAACATAAAGAAAAAGACATTTCAACTTTGCTGCCTGATGGCTCGTTAAATTCTTCTACCACCTTTCCCAACAAGTTGTACACATGAAGCAAAAGTTATTCGAGATAATTCAAATTAGCTAAAAATACAATAGCTAACTCATTTCTAAACATAATTTTCCATGATCCCATATTGAAACACAATGATCTAACTCCATTGAAATGTACACATATCCACCAGATCCCATAATTTGAAATATTAAGTTCTGCAAGAACACTCAATAACACGAATTCTCTGCTAGCTGGGTGGTCACTAACTTCACATTCCAACATTGCGTCGTTGAAGTCCCCGGTTCAATCCCATCAGAGTATACTTTTTCTTTATTTTTAAAATCTTTAATCAATTTTATCAAAAATAAAACGATCAATATTCTTAAGGAGAAGCTTCAAACTCAGAACCGATGTACGCACTCGACACCTTACCATTAGGGTCACACGCCACTTGATGATAATCATCAATCGAAAAATTCTTTTGACTTGCAATAAAATTCTTCCTTCTCCAAAAAAATCATTCGTCTTCTTCCTTCTCGCCGATCCGCTTTTGTATAAATGTAAACGAACCCACTAAAATGTAGAACCAAATCCATGCGTATCTTCTCCACCACCCAAGCTCGTTGAAACGCCCTTCTTTCTTCTCCTCCTCCTTCAGACGCACCCGCACTGCCACCGTGAGTGAGTTGCCTTCCCCATTTGTTTTTCTTTGCAGCGACGCGTATGGATTTGTCGGCCAACGCCCGTCCCACAGTGTGGGCGATATCAGCTAGTTTTCCGGCCAGCTCACACCTCTCCTGTCTCCGTCTCCTTCCCCCTACCTCTTCCCATGACGAGTTCATCGCCGCTTCAACGGTGGAGCAGAGCTTTATCGAGTTGCCATCCGCAACCGTTTCCTATTCTCACCCTCCTCACGTGGGAATCCGGTCTTCATCGTCAATTTCTGCAAAATTTAAATCTTGACCTCTTCTTATAAGACCTTGGATTGGGACTGGAGAATGCTTTACAAAGTGTTTGATGAAATGACTCCTTCTTGTTCATTGGCTAACCTTCACGAACACAGAATCACGCTCCCAGTTCACTCCTTGCGTTTACTCTCGTGTCGTGGCTTGTTCTTCAGCCACAGTTTGACCACATCGATCCACAAAGTTATTGTCTTCCGACGCCCTCCTTGATGCAACTTCCCACTTTGACGTAGGATACACTTAGGCATCATCATCGTCTCTAGATCAACCTATGCTCTCTATCTTGATCTTGTTTGTCTCAAGATCAACACCACTCCTTTCTTTCTCGCCATTCACCATTGGCTAACAAGCATTCTCATGCTTTTTGCTCCTCTTCATTAGTCGGCATCTCTCCATCCTACTCACCTTCTTTGCCTCCTCCCTTTAGACAATCTTTCTTATCACCTCCATAGGCTTTGTGCAAGATATCCTATCTCCTTGGCTGTGTTGGAAAGGATAATTTTCTCAAGATTTCCTTCATCCACACATTGATGAAGAATCAATAGGTAGCTTGAATCTCTCCTTTTATAACTTACAATCTTCCACACCTTTTTTCTTGAACACCTTCTTACACAATCTAAAGCACCTCATAGAAATTGAAAATGTTTTCCCATCTTCACCACCCATTGATGGAAGTTCTTACCATCAAGACCGTAAGAGGGATAGAGACATCCCCACCCCTGATCTCTTCAATTTCCTACCACTTTCTCTCTAAGTCCCTAATCTTGTGGCTCGATAACATGTTGGAACTAGCCTCCCCCGAGCTCATGGTCACACAGATAAAAGAATATTGAGAAAATGATAAAAAGATACTAAAAGAAAACTTTTTTGATACACTTGCACTACACTTTCACTGCACTATAACTTCACACTTGTCTACTAATTCACATCACCCCTGTCTATTTTATAGACTTAGTCTACACACACTTTAGCAAACCAACTAATTACCTATTTTGAATTGGGAGGGTGTATTGGAGATAATTCAAATCGTTAGGTAATTAGTTATTAGTTTGTTGGGGAAAGTGTATTAGTTTTGTTGTAACTAAAGTGATTAGTTAGGAAGCTATTAAGAGAGTTAGTTAGTGTATGTGTAAGTCTATAAATGAAACCCGGCAGGAGTGTGAGTGTGAATTAGGTAGACCAATGTGAAATATAGTGCAAGGAAAGTGTAGTAAGTGTATGAATAAAAGTTTTCTTTTAGTGTATCTCTTTCTCTCATTTCTAATATTCTTTCTATGTGTGTGTACCATGAGTGGTGTGGAGTGCTTGTGTTCCAAAGGGACACGGTATGTTTATATGCTGTCAATTTTTTTATGATATAATATTTTAGTTTGTCGTGATAGGATATGTTTCAAACAATGATTATTATGCTGAAGTGATAATTTTACTTATGTTTCCTCCTTTACCTGTTATGAATCTCAGTTCAATTATGCAGGGGACGAAGGGAGATAATGATAAAAAAGAAAGATAAAATAGATAAACTGGTCCCATAGGTTTATTTTATTTTAAATCGGTCCTATATGTTTTTTCCTCCAAATTGATCTCGATATGTTTTGAAACGTTTACCGCGTATCTATACGTTTTAAGTTTTTAAATAGTTCTATACGTTTTTGGTTTTTTCCAATAAGTCCTGCACGTTTAAGTTTTCCAAAAAACCCTGATCGTTTGGAAAATATTCAAACAAATGATCATGTATGTTTTGACAATATTAGAACACACAAAGATGAAACGGTTGTGAAACATTGAGAGCAGGAATGACTAACGTGAAAGCATTTGGCAAACGTATGTAAGCAATTTGAAAAAAATAAACATATTGGATCGATTTGAAAATTAAAATAAACATATGAGATTAATTTACCTATTTTGTCATTAAAAAAAGAGAGATGTACATCACACGATGCAGGAGAAAGAAGGAGATGAGGGAGATGCAGTTTCCTGGAACAAGAGTAGTAAATGAGAAGCTTCATACGGCCTTCAAGAAGGAAGCGAGAAGCTTTGAGTACTCCTTTGGTTTTTTATTTCATTTTTGTGTGTTCTATCTTTTAGTTTTAATCAAAGGTAAATCCATAAAATTTGGATGTCAAATTAACGGTGAGGGATCAAAGTTGCATATTTTGAAAAATGTGGGGACTAAAATCGAACAAAAAAAAAATTTGGGTGACAAAAATACCCCAAAGTACTAAAATAAGAGGACCAAAAAAAATATAATTAAGCCAAAATAAAAATGAAACGAATGTCCACATTAAAATTGGGGTCCTAGTAAAATCTTCAAGATTTTTTTTTTATCAACAATCTTCAAGAAATTTATAATCAATGAATTGTATTATTTAATTTTTTATTGTTTAATTTATTAGAAAATAAAACCATGTGTAAAAATGAAATTCAAAAGAGAAATGGTTTTAATGCGGATAGTTTGAAATTAATATTATAATTAAATTATTCCTCAGATCAACTTGTATTGTTAATTAATTAATTAATTCTAAATTACCTATAGTTCATATGGTATTACTCTTATTTTCTGAATTCAGGTAAATTCCTTTCCCAAACTCAAATAATATCCTGGAAATTTTATGCAAGCGTTGAAGGGAGGATGGTTGGCATAGGTTTTGAGTGATACATTTACGTTACTCTTATTGTGAAATTATTACTTATAGCTGGATTTTCATTATATTTAATTGCTTAGTAAAATCAAATTGGTTTTTGTAAAAGTTGTAATATTTATTTGTGTAGATTATATCATTTTTATTGTTGTTATTCAACCTCGATTCTCCTCTAAATTTATTGCCTCCATATAATTCTTCACATGGTTTTGGTGTTGGTAAAAACGTTTGTCATTTTATGTTGCCAGACACATTGTTTTTAGATTAAATTTATATAATATATTATTAATAAATTGAGAATAAAATTATTTAGAACCCAAAGAATCATGGATGAGTATTTACACGAGTCTTTTCGACTTAATCGGGAAGTACAATCGTTGAATCCCGATCCCGAATGCAACAACGTTAAACCTGCTTGCAGCAGGCTTTAGCTCGTGGTTATACACACGGTTTGAGATGGTCTCATTGTCATCGACGGAGGATACCCAAACAAAAACACAAAAGAGATAAAATTATTTAGATTTAAAACTTGAAATTAGATAAATCTATTATAAATTAAAATTAGTTTTTTATTATTTGATTTAAATTCAATTAATTTTGGCTATTTTTTGGTATGATCTCAATTTGGAAATTTAAAAATTTGTTTTTCTGTTCAGCAAGTTTTTTAAATAACAATATTTACGTAATTCTTATATGGCTTAATTATTTGATTCAAATTTAGTTAATTTTGGCGCTTTTTTGTTTTTGTTATTTTTTGTTTATAAATTCTAATAAATCAAAAAATGTAGGTTATTACATCACATCCATAAAATTGATTTCTTCCTGCGATAGTAAGCAACTAATATGTACTATTCATACGAGGTAGAAATGTCAGTTTTATAGTATGATTAGGAATTTGATCCCAGCCACTTTTTCCGAGATAAATAATATGATTTTTAAATTATTTGACTTATAATTTTGGTGATTTAAGATAACTTTGGAATTTTGACATATCAATATATAAATTTTTTAACTTTTTTTAAAGAATAATTTTTTTAACATAATATACACAAATGATATAAATATATATTACCTAATGGGTGTGGCTGGGTTGGTTGGCAGTGTTGTCACTGGAGAGTGACCAGGTTCAAATCCCTGAGTAAGTACATCTTTGGGGAGGCGAAGAACCTGAATTGTGACTAAGCACCACGGCGGAGATTGAGTTCCATAGCAGGTCCAAATGATCTAAGCTTGGTGCGGATACTCCATTGAATCCATTGGGAAGCTAAAAACCCCTAATTACGATGGGTTCCTACCAATTATATAAAATATATAATGCATGTGAATATCATCTAATTAGTTAAGTTTAAATAACCTATTTAATAAATTTAGAGGCTTAAATATTGATTATAAAATTTGATATATTGTTAGGATTAAGGATTAAAATGTCACGAATAGTGAATACTAACAAGCACATAATGTATAGGAGTAATTGAAATTAAATTTGAAGCGTTAATCTATGGTAACGTGTCGATACCCATCATTGTACAACTCCAACAAACCATAATTTGGATCTCTTCTTTCCATCCTTAAGATTTATCGTTTGGGATGAAAAGCAATAGAAGACCAGTACATCTCTACATGAAGCGATAAATACTTAAAATGAAAGAATATTTAGAGCTAAAAAAATGAGACGTTAATAA
The DNA here is from genome assembly GCA_030762895.1 of Sophora flavescens. Classification (NCBI taxonomy): domain Eukaryota; kingdom Viridiplantae; phylum Streptophyta; class Magnoliopsida; order Fabales; family Fabaceae; genus Sophora; species Sophora flavescens. Next base: position 10,535,567 of record CM061063.1, read on the forward strand.
ACAAACAAAGTAGAATTTCCATGAAGCTAAATAGCATCTGTTGAAATTGTTATGTTGACATTTGGCTTGAATAAAATGTGTAATGATTTACAGCTATTATTAAAATTCTCCACAAATCTGCACATAAATCTCTTCGTTTAAATTTAGTCAATATTGATGTCTCGTTGTTCTATACTCACCACTATTTGAAGCCATCCCAAATCAAATATTGTATAAATACGTGATTTAGTTAGTTTTGGTGAATCAATTTTAAAATTTGAAAATTGGTTTTAAATAACAATATTTAAGTAAACTTTGAAATTTGATTTTTAGTGAAGATTTATTATTTGATTTAATTTCAAGTTTTAAATAACAATATTTACGTACTTGGATTTTTATAGTTGATTTTAATTTAATTTTGAAATTTTAAAATTAGTTTTAAATAACAATATTTATGCAAACTTATTTTAGAATATTTTTATTTATATGAAGCTTGAAATTTGATTTGTACTTGTTTAGTGCAAGTTTTTTAATTAAAAATATTTAAATGCTTGAAATTTTATAGTTAATTTAAATTCAATTTTGAAATTTTAAGGTAGTTTTTAAATAACAATATTTACGTAAACTTGAAATTAGGTTTATTATTTGATTTAAATTTAATTGATTTTGTTATTATTATTTTTTTGGTTTCTCAGGCCTCGTAAGTAAATATAGGTAATAAATGAAATCTTGAAGCAGTTTAAGTATGCTCACGTCAGTTTTATACATAAGTCGATGATGAAACTTCATGTGCCATAAGAGACCCAGCTAGTTACTACTTGGGACGAATCAAATGTTAGTTTCATTTTTATTTTTTGTGCTATTTTGTATTAAGTTTATTTATAAATTGTATAATTCATGTAGATAGATATAGATAAAGCTGACTTCCACATACTCCTCGTTGGTTGCCAAATCCCTGATCTGGAGCAATAAATAGTAGCTCATGCCTCCATCACCTTCATTGCAGATTCCGTCGACAGGTTTCAAATCTTCATGTTCTTCAACACCTCAAAATATGTGAGCTTAGGTGCTTTTGTGTCATTAAACAAGTAAGACCTGTGTTTATCAAAAGCAATGACCATGGTTGGGAATGGGGATCGCATAGTAAGGCCTATGTGGCCAGAGAAGGACAACAAAAAGGCCAAAGGTAGATGACGAGGAGGAAAGACGCGTATGGAAGAAGAGCAAAGGGTTCTGGGAGGAAATGGAAGAAGAAAATGTGAACCTGGAAATGTGGACGAGAGAAGTGAGGAGAGAGATGGGAACCGGGAGATGTAAAAGAAGAGGAAGGAGGTTCAATGGGCATTTGGAATATTCAACTTTTTAAAAATATATTGTAGTGTATATTAAAAAAGTTGTAATTATTCAAAAACAACACTCTTAAATTAGTCCAACCTGACCTCCACTGAAAATAGACATTTGTCATGGGTGTTACTTTGCATCCCTAAAATTTCTAATACACTTTAACTTTACATTAAAAAAATAATTTAATACCACTCCTCCTTCTTCCTCTTTCCTCTTCTCCCTCCTCACTCCCACGCATTAGATCAGCAACCTTCTGGTAGGTTGATAGTTTATTTTTCTTTCTTCTTTTTCCCCTTTGAGTAGCTTTTTTTTCCTGGGGGATTGTCCCGATAAGATGGTCTATGTCAATTTCATCATTCCGTTCTTAAACACTAATTTTGTTATACTGAAATTTTAAATCTGAAACACTTTTTGTTTTGTAACTGTCCCGTAATTACTTCAGCAGCTTTATTTCCTTTATTTCCGAAATCTAAGTAATTTCAGCAAGTAATTGCAATACACAGTTTGACACTTTTCTTTGCTTTGTATATTTTTTAAAAAAAATGGTAATATTAATTTGAAACTTTATTGAATTGCTATTTTTGCTTTTTTATATTTACAATGATTGTTAATTCTATTGATCAAAAGT